>OZ059906.1:27811352-27896352 GCA_964057215.1 Oscheius myriophilus | reverse complement strand
GCGGTTAGAAAAGAAACTTTTCACTGGTCAAAGCAGCTTGTTGAAAAATTGCGGTTTTTCAATGTTGAGTATAAAAATATGAATAAATGAAGTTAAAACCCATATTTTGTAATGAGTTTTACCTAAATTTTATATATAAAAAAGCAGGCTCGCTAGATGGATTTTACAATGGTATCATCATCAAGGGTAATCATCAATAATCATAATCATAATCACGGGCTACGGGCCGGCCCGGGCCGGCACTCTCTCCAAAAATTCACGGCCCGGCCCGCGGCCCGAGGTAAAAAAATTCCAAAAGTTAAAAAAAAAGTTTTTCACGAATTATGTGCTGGAATTACGTTTCTCTTGTACCTAATGTATAAAACAACTATGACAAAAAGTTTTGTCGGCGGGGGATCGAACTGGTGCAACTTCGGATTACCAGTCCGACCTCTTAGCCACTCGGCCATGAAAAACATACAAAATTTATATAGGGTAGTTCGAATCCTCCTTCACACAGTATGTTTTGCACAATTAGAACTATGTTTTGCAACAAACAGAACTTAAAAATAATGACTTTGAAAAGAGTTACATTTAAAAATTAATTTTCAAAAAAATGATTTCCGATTTTCTGGGCCCGGCCCGCTGATTAGCCACCCTTGGTCATCATAATGCAATTTTTCAAGATGCTACCAGGGCAAATGAAAATTTCATTCTCTACAAAACGTGTTTTTTGTGATTTTTTTTGTGATAAAAAACACGTTTTGTAGAAAAGAAAATAGTTTCCCACCTTATTGGACAAATATTACAACGCTTTCGGCCGTTTAAGTTACCAGTGCGTGTGCGTGTGCGTGTGCGTGTGCGTGTGCGTGTGCGTGTGTTTTTCCTATTCTCCTAATTCTATGAATCATCTCTGTCTTTCCCCCAAACCCACTCTAGTTCCCCATTTACAACCTCTCCCTGCTGCCACTATCACATCCTGCCAACTCAGGAAATCGACACGCGTGATTTCTTTATCACAGCCTCCGGCATGTGATTCTAGAAGAACTTTGTCTTCAGAAGCCTGGGTTGGCTGAAACAACAAAAGTCCCTGAAGTGGTGCAGCATCATAAAATGGAATCAGTGGGGTCAATCGACCCGGATTATCACAATCTTTGTCTCTTATCTCGACTCCGAGTGGCGCCAAAAACCAGGATAGCGTCTTTTTTGCAAGAGATAGATGACAATTGATTCATTTTTCGTCATCTGAAAGACAATTAGCAAAGAAATGGTATTTTAGAGTTTAAAATGGTAGAAAATGGTAAAAAATGGGGATTTTCTGTTTTTTTTATGACTTGGGTCACAATACCAACAGTCTAGGCGCTAAGTCCGTTTCCATGAAGGATCTACGTAAGAGGATCCGCTTGGTACTAGATAAATAAAAGAGTCGGAAGATAAGGGGAACACCGTTTGTGATTTAGAAGACACACTTTCATTTCTATTCTTCAGCGACAGTTGCCTATAGGTGGCTTTGACAGTGCTCCTTATTTAGTTACTGCTCGCTGTTTAGCTAACTATTGCTTGGATTTAATTTAATTTTATATTCTATATATTATATATTTTATACTCCTTGAATAAAATATTCTCCGTCTGTCGAAAGTTTCAATTAAAGGGCTCGTCAGGGGCCTTTTCAAAATCGCATGCTAATGAAGACTTGGCAAGCATTTTGCGCACGGCCGTTGTCTGGAGCGGTGTTCGGGAAAATGATTTCAATTGAAATGACTTGATTTGCATACTTCCCATTTCCAATTCGAAAAAAAAATCGTCTGAAAATGGAATTTTCAAAAATTTGCGTTACTTGATAAATTCAAGTAACAACTATTGAAAATACTTGCTCCCTCCATAGCTTTGGCGCCATACCCAAACAATGTATTCTTGAATGTTTGTGCACCGATTGGAAACAAAAATAATTTTTGACCTACCAAAAGTAAATTTTCTGCAGAATGAATCTATAGAAAAATTCTCTTTTAAAGTGAATTTTGGTCATAATTGGGAACAGGTAATATAAGCATATATTTACTCAAATGTCGAAAAAAGAGAAAAAATAGCGATTTGAAACGCAAATTTTTAACTTTTTCATGGTTTTCTGGATCCTCAATGGAAGAACACAATCATATCGCTGTGTAAGAGTTAAATGTTATCTATTAAAAACACAAAAAATTGCTAGAAAGCGGAATTTCCCGTCGGACACAGACTAAAACAGCCTTGCTTGCCGTCAAATTAACGTCGAGGTTAAGGTTATAGATTGTGTAAAACTAAAATTCTGCTTTAACATATTTTCGAAATGAGAAAGTATTTTTCAGACGCTTCTTTTTGCAATAAACTCTGCCCTCCTAGCGCGTACTGTCGTATACTGTCTCGCGAGCTGCAGTTGGCGCCAGAACCAGGGTTTTGTTTATCCAATTTGAAATGAACCATGTAGAAATTACTTTTCATTGTACTCTCTTTCTCTCATTCTCTATTTGTCTGCGTCTCTCTCTCTCTCTTTCTCTCTATCTCTCTCTCACTTCTCTAGCAAATGTATTTTCAGATGCGCTTCCTCGTCCTCCTCGCTCTCATCGCCTCCGCCTCCGCTATTGTTATCCCCCGTGGTAACGCCGCTCTCCTCAAGGGAGCTCTTTGCAAGCCCTGCATCGACCTTATCACCGTTAGTTTTCAAAACTATAAATTTCAAAATGGGATAAATGTATAGATATCTTTCTTCTGATTCAGAAAAGTACCTTTTTTCCATTTTTGGAGTAAAACGACCCGAAATATGAGCGTTTGAAGTTTTGGCAAAAAAAAAAACGATTGAATCGCGCGCCACTCTGCGTCTCTCGCTTACCCGCGCTTTCTCGCCTCTCTGCCGTGAAACCGTGCACCGGTTGCAGTCCAAATTATATAAAAAGGGTATTTTCTAAATCGGGGAAACGGTATGTTTTCAATGAAGTTGTTATTGAAAAGATTTGAGAAATCAATTTTACAAAAACTTCAGGACGGTGAAAACGGCGTCGAAACCGACTTCAACACGTGGTACGAGGGCATGACCAACAAGATCTGCTCCGATCTGGGCTTCCTCAAGAGCGAGTGCGTGGCCGAATTCAGCAAGTTCGAGAGGGAGTTCGACCACTTCATCACCACCAAGGCCGACCCCAAGACCTCCTGCCAGACCATCGACTTCTGCTAAATCTAATGAATCTGTGATTTTCAGTCAAAAGTTTTAGTTATGGGAGCAATCTGTACACATTGTAGTCCAAGAGAACAAGGCGATAAGGGCTTGGTTTAAAGGCCACCGTGGCAGAATCTCGCCATTTCGCGTTTCTTCCGCGACACACCCTTCTTAGAATTGGTTCCTGGATCTCCATTTCAGTTTTGAAACATTTTTTCTTTGAAATATCTTTGAAAATCTGGATTTTTATGCTTATCGACAACTTTTTCCGAATTGAAATCCACTAAAATGGAATACTAAAAGCAAGGGCCAACGGTACTATTTGGACCCAAAGGAATCGAACCATCCCAAATAATAGATCTACGGAACGCGAACAACGAAATTTCTAGAATTTCGGAATTCGTATAATTCTCCGCGAAACTTTTTATTCCTTGATCTATAATTTACAATTTTCTGTCTATCGCTTATTGGCTTAGGCTAAAACATTTTTGTGGTCACTTGGGAGCATTTATTTTCATCACGAAATGCATAAATTTGTTATTTTACGAACAAATTCTAAGAAGACCTTATTTTTTCTCTGCTTCACAGCGAATCGTATGTAAATTATTAAAAAAGTAAAGTGAAGGATAGGGCAAAACTTACTGGCAAGACTAAGGTAAAGGTTAAGGTAGGATTAAGTTGATCTTAAGCTTTTGGTTAGGGATAGGTTTAATTAAGATGAAGGAACTCCTTAAGTTTATAACTAGCGTTTCACTGTTACTGAAGTTGATGTTAAGATTTAGGCTAAGACTCTGTTTAAGCTAAAGGTTGAGACAACATTTAAGGTCAAGGCTAACGTTAAGGTTTAGGATGATTAAGTTTAAGCAAAGGGTTAAGGTCGTTAAAGCAATCTCTCAAATAGAGATTAAATGTTCAAAGCGAGGTTCACGTTGGGTTAACGGATATCTTAAAGAAAAGCAACCATGGCGACGGGCCGGCCAGGGCCCGACCAAAAATTTATGCATTATTTCAATGTAAAAACAAAAAAAAACTTTTTCGGGCCGGCCCGTTACCAAATTTTTCTCGGCCCGGCCCGCAATTTTGCCATGGTCGAAGAACAGTAAAAAAAGGATTCGGTGGCTTTGTCAGCCGCTTTATCGAGATATCGCACGCACATTTTGGAAAAATTCCGTTAAAGGATAAAATAGAATAAACTGATTATTTGGTTATAAAACAATGGACAATATTTTTTGAAACTCGTTTTCGCCACTTGTAGTTTAAGCGTTTTATCGAGTTCGCAGAAAAGTTCCTTATTGTGACTTTTCAAACTTTAATTTCGCTATAACTTGTTCCTACTTGTCGATTAAGGCGCTAATTACAACATTTGTCAGCTTGAAATTTTCCATCGAACACATATCTTACCTAGTCGTTTTTCTCAATCTTTGGCATAACATAATCGCTAATCGCACCCCACAAATTGCGAGTTTTGGGCTACACACAGGTTTTCGTGATTTCTACTTATGATTGTTGGATTCAGCGGGTGAAATTACCCTAGACTGTTCATTTCACAAAAAATTAAAAATTAAGAATTGTTGAGAAACGGTAAATATATTTGTCACTTTTCAAAGTGCGCCTATAATTATGAAACGGTCAAAAAACGTGAAATTCGGAGTGAAAATGCAACCGGAGTCTGAAAATTTGTGAAATGAACATTCTAGGGTATTTTCACCCGCTGAATTCAACAATCATAGATAGAAATCACGAAAACGTGTGTGGAGCCCAAAACTCGCAATTTGTGGGGTGCGCCTATAATTATGAAACGCACTGTAGAATATCAATTGTGACGGTTTAAACTCATCAGTTATTCATTTGTAATTTGTTTTGTTTCATTTTTTTTTTTTTACAAAAAATTAAATTCCAGATGCGTTCCCTCATCCTCCTCGTCGCTGTCTTCGCCGCCGCCATGGCCTTCATCGTCCCTCGCGGCCAGGACGCCCTCCTCGGAGGAGCCCTCTGCAAGCCCTGCATTGACATGATCACCGTGAGTCTTTTTAATACATAAATAACAATAATATTTGATTAAGACTCAATGTCTGTAAGACTCGATCACATTGAGGACAAAATTTTCAAGTCAGTCGTATTGCACCCATAACTCAAATTTAAGTTACCCTAACCCAAAAGCTTAGAAAAAATAGGTTGTCGTGAGCTCCGCCCACAAAAAATCGAAAATTTTCAAATTTTTAATATCTCGGTTCACAGGCATCGCACAAAAACCAGGTTGGCATTTTTTGAAAGCTGAATAAAAACTTTGGCTTTTGAAGACATTTTTAAAGGGACAGTCAGGCGGGTTTTACAACATTGGCTCATCTAAGAGAGAAAAATTCGCTGATCAAGAAAATGTATATGACTATGGGTCGGAAATGTACCGTTTTCGATAGCCCTGGCTTCAAAGTATCCAAAAACGGCCGACCATCCGCAGATTGTGCGGATGGCCAGTACGCCCTGCGTGTCCGGTTTTTACAAGGGTTGCTAATGAACCGAATTCATTCTAATTCACTGAGATAGCTGTGAAAATGAGGAGGGTGCGAGACAATTTTGCATAGTTCATTCGCATAATTTCCGACCGTATCCGATCGAAAATAAAATGAAAAGGCCCCTTACTGCCCCTTTAAGTCTTCCAAGTGTGCTTTCTAGCAGTTTTTTGTTGAAAAAGGTGAAAAAAATTCCCTTTTTGGTAAAAATCACCTATTCAAGTCAGAGACCAGGCTATATAACCTGGTATATTCGAATTCAGCAGCAGATAATTCAGCAGATAATTTGCGATCGATTCAGTACCATAGAATCAAGTTTTTCAAGTTTTCGTATCGTCTCTTGAAAAGGGCAAGGTTTCAGCGAAATGCCCCTCTTTAGGTGTTTCATGTTGTAAAAGTCAAAAATCGGTTGTGGGAGAGTTGTACTGATATTACATGCTGTGTGGAATAGAAAAATACAACGTTAAAGTAGTGAATAACTGTTTTTTAACCAATTAAAAACGTCAAAAGTCATAAACGGCCATTTTGAAAACTTTGTTCAGATTTTTTCAATCCGAAATTGTTTCCATTCGATTCTTCATGATATTTTACCTTAGAAACTTATTTGGTTTGTTTCATTATCACTGAGAACGGTCGAAATCATAGTGATGAAATGCACATCTAGGCGTGGGCGCCTGTGGCTTTGCCAGTCGCTTTCAGCGGCCCCCCGCGATGGCTCACCGCGAAAAGTCGTGTAATTGAAAAGCTTTGGCTAATTATTTGTTTTGCGCATTATCGTTAAAGGGGAAGTAAGGGGCCTTTTCATTTCATTTTCGATCGTATACGGTCGGAAATTATGCGAATGAACTATGCAAAATTGTCTCGCACCCTCCTCATTTTCACAGCTCTCTCAGTCAATTAGAATGAATTCGGTTCATTAGCATCCCTTGTAAATACCGGACACGCAGGGCGTACTGGCCATCCGCACAATCTGCGGATGGTCGGCCGTTTTTGGACACTTTGAAGCCAGGTCTATCGAAAACGGTACATTTCCGACCCATAGTCATATACATTTTCTTGATCAGCGAATTTTTCTTTCTTAGATGAGCCAATGTTGTAAAACCCGCCTGACTGCCCCTTTAATGTGGGTTAGGGTAACTTAAATTTGAGTTATTGGTGCAATACGACTGACTTTAAAATTTTGTCCTCAATGTGATTGATTTGCTCGAGAGTTTGGGCCATTGCGTCATAAATACAACAAAATTCTCATTTCAGAACGGTGAGAACAACGCCGAGGGCGACTTCAACACCTGGTTCGACAAGGAGACCAAGGCCCTCTGCTCTCCCCTCGGAGTTCTCAAGAACGAGTGCGTTCAGTACTTCAAGAAGGTGATTTTCTGTTTTAAACTTTTCTGTTTTCAAAGTGTAAATTTCAAATCCAAATTTCAGTACGAGAGCGAGTTCGACCACTTCATCACCACCAAGGCCGACCCCAAGACCTCCTGCCAGACCATCGACTTCTGCTAGACAAATAAACTTTACATTTTATATAATTATATTCCTTATCACTTTTAAAATAGCGGTTTTAAGGTCTTAAGCCCCCAAAAAAGTTAATTTCGTCCTTTTCGCTTCGTGTTGTTATTTGCCCGCAGGCGACCTCGAATTCTAATTCGGAGGCGTGAGCGGACGAAATCTCGGCAAATATTTGCCCTCTGACCAGTTATACTTGTTCTTTCTTCTGAAGACCAGCGCTGGAACTGTTTCTTTCGAGAGATTCTCTATTTTTGGTCCTTTTTGTGGGTTTGAAATGGAAAAAATGGAAGTTTTCACTTTTGGAAACCGTCGTTCCCATTCTTTTAATTTCCATCTTGGCTCATTCGCATCTGGGTTTTCCCTTATTTCTATTTTTTGAAAATATATTTTGTAAAAAGCGAAAATCTGGTCGTTTACGTTAATTTGCCTTACTTTAAGTCCATCTTAAGGCTCTAGCTTTTCAAAATCAGCTGTAATCTGTATATGTTCGGACCCCAACTTTTCCCCTACAATTTTTGATAGAATATTTATTCTAAGGAACCGAAAATATGTGAACTTCTTTATTAACCTTATCTGCACGATACGTTAACCTTAATAACGTAAAAACTTTTATCAACTTTGCCACTGAATAAGCCCCAAACCTAAACATTTTAATATTTACCAAAACGCTTACTTTTAACGTTAACGTATACCTAATGTTTCAGTTAACCTTAATATTTGAAAATTCAAAACTTAGAATACACATTTATCTTAAATTGTATTTCTTTGTGTCTTTGCCTGATTTCCAATCTCAGCGCTAACCTCAACATTAACAGGCAGGTCCCGCTTCTTTTTTGCCCTGCCATTTTCCGGTCCGAAAGTTTGCTTATCTGGCATTTTTTTAAAGCAATGCTCACTATTTTAATGACGGATTTCTAAATACACATTACGAAAACCTTACGTTTATCGTTAGTCCTTGCTTTGACATTGGCACTAGATATCAGATTCAAGGTCCCGCAACGAAGGGCATTGGTCATAAAAGGCGACAACAGCAGGTCACGAGATAGTACGCGTAAATTGGAGGACGCAGGGTTTATCGCCAAACGCGGCGTCTCAATACTGCTTTTTTTATTCGAAATTGTTATAAAGCCGAATTTTCTGTTGTACCCAGTCTTAGCCTTTGCCTTCATCTTTAAATTGTCTTTTGAGTGTTTACTTATCTTTTTTTCTAAATCTTATCCGTAGGGTTAAGCTAAATCTTCACCAAAATTTTTTTCTTTCTTTCTCTTTCTCTCTCTCTTTCGCTTACTTCAACGTATCTTAACAAACACGAACCTAACGGTAGGGACCGCAGCCGAAATTTTATTATTGCAATTTTAAGATTATTTTTAGCCACGGTTGTCCTAGCACCTAAGTCGTAGCAGCAATACTTTTTTTTTTGAATTTTTACTTTTCGTTATCTTTGGAAGGAGAAATGACAATTTTAGTGCGGCTTTTGCGGCCGCCGTTTTCAATTGAAACTTTCGAGGGGCGGGGCGAGTTTGCAGTCTGCCGCAGGCTTTCCGCACGGCGTTAAACAGCGGGCACGCCAAGTCGGCAAATGAGTGATATTCCGCCGTAAGATGTTATGGCGATATTTATGTGTTTTCACATAACAGTTGTGTTCTAATATACACAAATAATGAGTAAAATCATCCCATAATTCTACTTAAACGTCGTAATCAGAGCTCATAAAACAGTGTTTTGAAAATTTTGCTTTCCCGCGTTAGCAGCGGAGCACGGATTTTGCCGCTGGCAAACTAGAATTGCGAGAAACCGCCAGAGTGAATTTTCGATTTCTGTAATTCATTCAAACCGCAAATATCAAATTACAAAGAATCGAAAAGCAGAAGTCGCGGTCCGGCTAACGGTTACCGTTAACCAAAACAACCTTAACCTTAACATTGTTAACGGCTTTCACAACATTCACCAAACCTTTCCTAAACAGGGCCTTAACTTAAACCTTAGTCAGATTTTTCCGTATTCTAATTATAGTCGTATGTTATTTGAAGAACCGTATCCCAGCTCCCAGTCGTTTTGCTATGTATATTCATAGTTTTCCCGAAAATGAGGCTCAATTTAGCACAGCGGCTGAAAAGTACCTCTAAAATAGTGAAAGTTTCCAACCAACCCTTCATCCTGGAATGTTTCGCTTCCTTCGTGTTTCAGTAACAAAGGCAGTACTCGCAAACCGATTCAAGGACCACGCGCGACACGCTCCGCTTCGCAGTCACGGCCAACGCCTCTCGCAATTGCCCCGAGCTATTCTTCCACGAATTCCTCCTCCTATCACGGTTACTCGCCTCATCTCCCCTTCCGTTCTCATTTTTCTCTTATTTTATTTATCTTCAGTCTCTTTTTAGCGCAATGATCTACATTTTCCTCCTCTTCCGAATAGCAGGTGGGTTGAAAATCTCAAAAACTGTAAAACCAAACGAAATACGTTGCCGTTATCGATAAACCACTGAGAAATAATTCCGAAACATACCCCTTTTAAATGATTTGGACTGCAACCGGTGCACGGTTACACGGCCGAGCAATGCAAAGGGTGCACGGTTACACGGCAGAGAAAGGAGAGAGATCGCAGGAAAGCGAGAGAGTAGGGACCGCAGAGGTGCGCACAGCAGTGCAGCCCGAAATGTGAAGAAAATATGGTTTGAATCGCTCTCGCGCGTATTATTTTTTATTTTGTTTTTCTAAACAGTGAATCTGACGTAAAAGAACACGAGAAATCCGATGGAGTTATTTTCAAACCGATACCTCTTTGTCTTTTGGGCCAAAAAGCATGATTTTTCGATTTTTTGGTCATTAAAAACAGGTTGGGCACGGAGCGCGTCCGATTTCAAATTAAAATGGTAACTCAACTTATTTTGCATATACTTGCCCAAAAACACAAAAATCCGTTCGTGCCAAAAAAAGTTACGCCGAATTTTAACATTTGCGGCGCTCCCATTCGTCGCAGAATCACGTTTGGTAGCATTATTAGTGCGCAATGAACTTATTTAAGTGTTTTTGTTGTTTTAAGATAGTAAAATTTGAGAAAACCACTTTTGTTTTGCAGCAAAAGAATTTTAAAAGAAGTCAACTTTCAAGCGTTCTTTGGATTTCCCTTATGTGTGCGAAATACAGGCCCTGAGCGCTCAAGGTGTTTTAAATTTATAAATTTACTATTAATTCTCTTTTGTTTAATGTAAAATTGAGCCAATTTCATTCGTGCAGATTTATAAAAATATAATTTAAAAGTGAACTTTTTATGAATTTCAACCGGTTTTCGCGCTCCAATGCCAAATCCCCTTCTCACAGCAATATCGAAAACGGTTAATTAAACGTGTATTTTTATTACTCTGGGGTTCATTTTGGTACCATAAATCGTATAAAAATACGGTTGCTTATTAAAATACCAAAATCCTTTCTTTTTCTTCAATTTGAGGGATTTTGCATTCAACCAAGTTTCTGTCCGGTGTTTAGCGGCGCCTGTGCACCCGGCCGAGAATGACCCCGCCCAACCACGGCGGTAGTTGAAAAACGGAATTTTAATAGAGGCATTCAAAATGGAATATCTCGTTTTGTTGTGGATGAAATTTCACAATGTAAAAAGGAAAAGTTTAAGTTGGAGTATCACCTGTTTAAATATTCACATAAAAAGTCGAAATTCTGAAAAATAATTTATGCTCTGCGGTCCCTACGAGAGAGACGTCAGAGTGGTGCACAATTCAATCGATATTTTCGCAAAAATTTCAAAAGCTCACATGTTTTTCTGTTCATTTTGCTCCAAAAGGTGTAAATGAGGTACTTTTCGGAATCAGGAGCATGAGATCTACAAACCGCTTGTATCTGATACCACAAAATTTCATTTTTCAGCATCTTGCAGTCCATTTTCGATGGATAACCTCGGCACAATGGGCTCAAATCTAGGCACATTGGGAGTTTCATCCTCCTCTCTCAGTGCGAGAGCGAGGGGTCAAAGTACACATCTGGGTGGGCCTGATCTTCAAAATGGGCTAGGATTGGGTAAGTTTCTAAAAATCTGATAAATTTTGATTTTGAAACTTCTAGCCTTGGGAACTTCATCAAATCCTCCCGTAACATCGGCCGAACAGTTGAATTGCGATGAATTCGATACAAGTTGTCGGTGGAGGAACATGGAAGGACTTTTTGTGGATGAATTAGATTGGTTCCAGGTAGGTGATTGTGAAATTTAAATGGCAATTTACACATTTCAGGGTTCGGGTCATTTGGATCAAGGCAGGCTTCAAGTTGCAACTGGGACAAGTGTTTATCCAGGTTGGTAAGATAAAAAACCAAAGGGTTGGGGTTAACTTAAGGAAGTTAAGGTTACACTAAAGAATGTAAAATTTTATGCAAAAATTACTGTTGAGGTCCATTTTTAGCTTAGCCTTAATCACTGTAAACCTTAAGCTTTAAATCAGCTTAAGCTAGATTAAGGGGGTTTCTGTAAGGTAAAAGGTTAAGGTTAAGGTTAAGGTTAAAGTTAAGGTTAAGGTTGAGGTTAGTGTTAATGTTAGGGTTAAGGTTAAGGTTAATGTTAGGGTTAAGGTTAAAATTAAGGTTATGATTAAGGTTAAGGTTAAGGTTAAAATTAAGGTTAAGGTTAAGGTTAAGGTTAAGGTTAAGGTTAAGTTTGAGGCTAGAGTTTTGACTACGGTTAAGGTTAAAGTAAGTCAAGGTAACAAACGCAACTTTTTTTCAGATGGGAGTTACGCAATCGTAGCTACCGATACAATCCAGCTCCCAACTGCTAAGGCCGTTCTCGTCAGTGATCAAATTACATGCCAAAGCGGAAATGGATTGCTAAGATTTATGTAAGAAACTATTTGAAAAAGAAGAAAAAAATGTTTTTTAGGTACTGGACTTCTCCTGAAGTGCGTATTAAGGTTTGCGCAAAACCTGTGGGCCGGGCCTTCCCTGAGTTTACTTTTTGCTCCACTTCGATCGAGGGAGGAGACCCTGGTCCAGCTACTGTGGAGATTCCGGATCAGGAAAAAACGCCATTCCAAGTGAGACATCCTTACCTCACCTCACTCAATCTCTCATTTATCGTACTTTCCAGCTCTACATCGTAGCTGATAACTTTGTCTTCCGTGCTGTAAATCTCCAAGGAGGCTTTGCCATAATTGACGGTTTGGAGTACGAAGCAATTATGTGTACGGGAGAAACGGTAGTTTCTATATTCTTTTCAAAACTCCTAGTTTAGCACAATGAAATTGAGCCCTTAGCTTCACGAGAGATGCCGGCCACTTTGTTTCCAACTCTGGCTGTAAGGCCCCTAGAGCCCGAAACTACCGTAGCAACCTTGCCTACGATGCGTCCACTAATGAGCTTTATCCCAACTGTTGGTGTTAAGATCTCTCTTCACTTAAAGGTTTTGTTTAGATCACTAGGAGGGGTCCCGCACCGGGTCCACTGCCAGATACCGTTCTAGCCAATGTGGACAGAATGAGTGGAGAAGTTGGGCAAAACTTAAATAGATTGGATGGAAGTGCCGAGGTAAGTTGAATTTACCTTCTTCTACTGTTAACTTTCACCCTAACCTTAACCTTAACCCTAACCTTAACCCTAACCTTAACCCTAACCTTAACCCTAACCTTAAACCTAACCTTAACCATAACCTTAACCTTAACCTTAACCTTAACCTTAACCTTAACCCTAATCTTAACTATAACCTTAACCTTAACCCCAACCTTAAAGGGCTCGTAAGGGGCCTTTCCAGAATCGTATGCTAAAGAAGACTTGGCAAGCATTTTGCGCACGGCCGTTGTCTGGAGCGGTGTTCGGGAAAATGATTTCAATTGAAATGGGCCAATTTGCATACGGTTCATTTCCAATCTGAAAAGGCCCCTTACGGCCCCTTTAACTATAACCTTAACCCTAACCTTAACTATAACCTTAACCCTAACCTTAACCCTAACCCTAACCCTAACCTTAACCCTAACCTTAACCTTAAGCCCGACCTTAACCATAGACTTAACCTCAATCCTAACCTTAACCTTAACCTTTACTTAAATCAGGTTCGTCGGGACATGGCCGGCGTTAGCACCGAAGTGGCTGGAGGTTCTTCAAACTCTCTCTCCCTTATGGGTGGTAGCTCCGAGGCTATTGTTCCTGCTTCTTCTAACAGCGTGGCAGAGCCTACTCCTGTTATCTCAGCTTGTGAAGCCCTCACTTGCTCATTCAACGAAACCCAGCCTTGTGTCCAATTCGCAATGGACTCCAAGTGGTCGGTTTCTAGAAGACCAGTTGGAAATCCTCTGACAGGCATAAAGGGAGATGCCTCTCAACTGCCTTTCAATAAAGGTACATTTTTAAAATGAAGAATCTTCATAAATTAATTGTTTTAGAAGGATTCTTTGCTTTTGCGGATGGGCCTAGGATATTTTCGAGACTTACAACGGCACCATTCTATTTGGATCGTCATTCTTTGTTTGTTTTCTCGTACCACAAGGTATTTTTCGCTTGAAGTTTCATTTTTTGCCTTAACCCTAAAATGGGAATTTACCTTTACCTAAACGATAAAAACAGCCTTCGATCCTAACCTTAATCATAATCTTCAATTTTGTCTTAATCTTGACGTCAACATATTATTAACGTTTTCTTTTACCTTAAGAAACTATCAAGTTTACGTAAGCAAAACATTATTTAGATGAGCACTAGTTTCTGGACCTTAAGTCAAAGCTCAGTGAACTTTACCCTTAAGGCTATCTTTAAAGGGACCGTCAGGGACCTTTTGCAACTTTGGCTCATATAAAAGATAAAAATCAGCTGATCAAAAAACTCTATACAACAAGGGTTCAAAATTCTTCGTTTTCGAGAAATCTGGCTTCAAAGTGCCTAAAACCGGCCGACCGTCTACAGATTCTGCGGATGACCGCAAAGCCTGCATGCACGATGTTTACAAGCAAGTCTAATTTCTAAGTTGTCATTCTAATTTGACAAGATTACTCGGAAAATGAGGAGTTTTCCAGACAATTTAGCATATATAATTAGTATAATTTTCGACCGTACCCGATAAATATGAAAATGGAAAGGTTCCTGACGGTCCCTTTAACGTTAATTGTAGCCTTTAGCTATGTGTTGATCTAGGCTTTAGCTTAAACTATACCTTCAATTTTCGCTTTTACCGAACCATTTCTGAGCTTCGGTTTTGACGTTAGGAATTTCATTGCGTGAACCTTAACTTCAACGTTAACCTAAACTATTACTCCCACCTTTAATTTTAATTTAGGCCCTAAAACAAGGTAAGATTTAGAAACATTTAACCTTAACAAATTTTAGGTCGAACGCACCTCCAAATTTAAATTATTTGCCAAAAAGGCAGGGTCAACCGAAGAAATGCAGCTGTTCGAGGTAAAACCATCCGTAACCAGCAAATAAGTTTATTTAGGCACCGCGAGTAAGTAAAGAATCTCGCCGTTGGTTCAGGGAAGGACGTGAGCTAACAGCTGGCCAATATGATTATGTAATTCAAGTTTTAAAAACAAGTAAGAATGAATTTTCAGCTGGCCTTCGAAATTCGAGAACTTGCTCCTAACAACTATGTCGGTGTAGATGAGTGGATGATTGTTGACGATGCCAGGAGAGCCTTTTGCCTACTGCCACAGTAGATCTCAGAAATAAATATATTATTTTACTTTTTATAGACAGAGACAGAGACAGAGACAGAGACAGAGACAGAGACAGAGACAGAGACAGAGACAGAGACAGAGACAGAGACAGAGACAGAGACAGAGACAGAGACAGAGACAGAGACAGAGACAGAGACAGAGACAGAGACAGAGACAGAGACAGAGACAGAGACAGAGACAGAGACAGAGACAGAGACAGAGACAGAGACAGAGACAGAGACAGAGACAGAGACAGAGACAGAGACAGAGACAGAGACAGAGACAGAGACAGAGACAGAGACAGAGACAGAGACAGAGACAGAGACAGAGACAGAGACAGAGACAGAGACAGAGACAGAGACAGAGACAGAGACAGAGACAGAGACAGAGACAGAGACAGAGACAGAGACAGAGACGAGACAGAGACAGAGACAGAGACAGAGACAGAGACAGAGACAGAGACAGAGACAGAGACAGAGACAGAGACAGAGACAGAGACAGAGACAGAGACAGAGACAGAGACAGAGACAGAGACAGAGACAGAGACAGAGACAGAGACAGAGACAGAGACAGAGACAGAGACAGAGACAGAGACAGAGACAGAGACAGAGACAGAGACAGAGACAGAGACAGAGACAGAGACAGAGACAGAGACAGAGACAGAGACAGAGACAGAGACAGAGTTTTGCAAACAATAACCATAACAAGCCTTTTTAGCAGTATTCCAATTTGGCGACAGAGAAAAGAAAAAAATGCTCGATATGGTTTATTATTAAAACAAAAAAAACTTAACAACCTGCTCTTCAAAATTCGAGAAATTGCTCCCAATAACTATATTAGTGTGGAACATGGGTGATTGTTGGCGAAGCTTTTTTTGGCCTACGCACTAGATCTCAAAATGTTATTATTAATATTTTACATTTTCGATAATGTGAAATTTCAAATTTTAGTCAGTCCAAATCCATCTTTTGCATTAGAGAAGCAATTGCGCTCTAAAGCAAAAATCGTGGTGGGACCACAACACAGTAAACCTAGCGGGAAACAGCCGCATTCAAATCTAGAATTGCCGTGCAGCCTAGACGTCTTGGTGGTGTTTTTTTGTCATTTTCTTCTGAAAACGTGATTTTTGTTGGAATGCGATTCTTTTAATATCAATTAACGTTGTTTTCCAGAATGCATAGTCCACGGAGAAGTCCGTACAGGGCCCTTTCGCCTGCGCCAAACCTGAGCAGATTTGCCAGTCGCATTAACTCCTTCTGCAAAAGAGTCAGTTTATTTTTTATATTTTATTCATTCGCTTTTACATTTTGAGTTAATACAGCCATTTTTAGCGGTTTAAATGGTTCCTGCCAGCCGTTCACGCCTCTACTTCTTCGACCCCTCGCTCGCCGTTTTCCAGGTAATTTTTCTATCTGTTTCGCAGTATTATTGAATTTTAGTGGTTGTGGTACATTCACCTGCTCCTGGGCACCGTTTTCATCCTGGCCCTGACGAAATACACCTTTCTGAGGATGGGTTTGCCCGCCGTCGTCTCTGCTCCACTGCTTTGTATCTACGGCATGGGATACTACAAGCACGGCTCTGATTTCGGTGAGTTTTGCTCAGCCACGTCGCATTTTAATCAATTTTGGCCAGCCGCAAGCATGGCTGGACATGGAGCCCCCAAATGGCAAAATAAGCCCCCCTTCAAATTTTGTTGACATTTTCAACCAAACGCCGAATTACATAATATAATTTCAGTCGTGCAGTTGCAAGTCGTTTGGGCCATGGTGGTCCTTGGTGTTAATATGATGTGCTGCTTCTACCTGTGGCTAAGATCAGTCAGAAAACGGGACTCTTCCACTGCTCCAGGTATATTGCTTTATTTTTTTTTTTTAAATTTGCCATAAATTACGGTTTCAGGAACCGCCAAATGGTGGTATTTCACATACGGCCTCGCCAGTTCTTCCGTTATATTCATCATGTGGCTGTGCTTGGTCGCGAAATTCGCCACGGAAATCGAATTCGCTTAGAAGATGCTCACATTTCCCCTGTTTCATGCATTTATTTTCACTCTATCGTTGTACATTCCTCCAATTCTGTCAATTTTCGGCCTAATCTCATTTCCTAAGGTGTTCCGCCGACGCATATTCCTAGTTCTCATTTCTCTATTTGATATGTTCATACGTATATGTGAGATAAAGATTGCGCATTTTTGTTTCTTCTGAGCCTGGTCGATTTTCTTCTTTCGATGATCTTATCTCGTATTTTATGGGAATCAGTAATTGTTCCCTTTGGCGGGCCCTATAGCTAGCTCATCGGAGTTTCACAGTGGGAATTCAAATATGCTTCAAAGCCAAAAGTTACCGATGAAAGGTCGGGATACCGTAGACCTTTCGTGAGAGCCTGAGCGCGTTTCAAGACCCATCGAATTGTGTTTATTTGACAGGTTTACAATTTATACATAGTCCTTTAAATATTTTTATGGCTCTCTCGCACGGCTCGCGGAGGTGGGCAGTTTCAGTGAGTCCGCTGTTTACAAAACAATGTGAACAAGATTGCACTAGACTGTGCGGCAGATTGCAATATTTTAAAAATTCGAGGTTCCCGCCGATCTTTTCTTCTAAAATCGCTGTGGGACCAATATTGTTCATGGAGTTTCTAATTGAAAAATCTTTCCGACTCTAGTTCTCCGTTGTTTCTGGATTATAAAAAGTTCTAAAATACTTTAAAAAATAGCAAATAAATCAAAGTTTCGGAAGCAATTTTTTCAGTTCCACCGAAAAAATATTCGCTGAGTTCCACGGCGGGACCAGTGGTATAAGCCGCGGAAGTGAGACTGGAGCTGGCACTTGTCCAAGAAATCCGTACTGACTACGGTAATTCATTCAAAATACACTGTAAATTCAAAAAAACGAACTTACGATTTGTACATGCTGAGCGTACACCTAAGCGTACACCTTACCGGGATGTCCGCGGGTTTTTCAAAGGAATTACCGTAACCAGTACGGATTTCTTGGACGAGTGCTGGCATATGCCAGGTCCACCATCACTTCCGAGAGATCCCACCGTGGTTCTGAAGTTTATGCTTTATATCATTTGTTAGGGTGAATTTTCAGCTCCACCAAAATTGCCTCTTTCAATTCCTGCCCGACGTTTAACAGGAGGCAGTCCTTTAACGTGCCCGGGGAATCCATTGGACGGCGAGCCGTGATGGCTCTCTCGTTGTGTTTTTTATGGCCACGGAATTTTCCATTTAGCCTACGTTTTGAGAAACTCGATTGAAATTTGTGGATTAGCCAAATTCGAGCTCTGTTTTTGAAATTTTGAAATATAAAATTTCTGCGTCTGAATCTTGTGTAAAAAGGAGGGTTACGAAAAACCATCCTTCAATCCTTCGCATTTTTAAGCCTTCCACAGTCGTTTTACGCCCTATTTTTGTGACTTGTCGAATTGTAGTTTGTTCAAGCGGGAAAATCTAAAATGGGCGGGAGTCGAACGCGTTCAAATCATGGTTTTGGGTTGTTCTATTTTCCTCTTGTTCTATTATGCTTTTCTTTTGTTTTCGTTGGTTAAAAAAACAGAACAAAATGGAGTGTAAAACATTTCGATCATTGAATTCATGCGAAATAAATTAGCAGCATTTTTGCGTAACTCACAGGCTGAAAACTGTTTTTATTATAAAATTCCGTCGATCACATGCTTATGAACATGATTTTTTAACTTCGTATTTTCGAAGACTTTTGCAAATTCCTAGGAGAATTCCTGGCCCCACCGCGGAAATAAACACGCCCCGTGATTTTATTACCAAATTGTTGCCATAATTTTTTATTTTTTAAAAATTTTACTCTATTTAATCCTTTTTAATCTCCGGTATTTCAGAATGCGAATATACCCGGCGCAGGTGCCTCTCCAACAGCGGCCTCGAAACCCGCAGCCTCGAAACCCGCAGCCTCGAAACCCGCAGCCCGTTCCGTGGACCCGCGAGGATCACGTCAAATTCTACTGCAAAGTCTTGGCGATTGCTGTCGTTGCAACTGCGCCGTTCCTCTACGCCCTCTTTTGCTGGAGCTTGGGTCGGCCGAACCTCTTCGTCATTTGCAAAGTTTGTTTTATTTTTGTTTTTTTTTTTTTTTTTTTTTTTTTTTTTTGAAAAAAAAAACCGATATATTTTAGTGGGCGTGGTACCTTCAACTGTTCTTCGGTATTGTTTTCGTAGTGGTCTCGTTCATATACAAGCATTTGATGCTCGGCACCCCCGTGGTGGTCTCCCTTCCGCTGTTGCTCATCTGGGTTCTCGGTTGCCAAAACAGCATCGCCATCGGTAAGTCGACTATTTTGCACGATTTTATCTTATTTTATGCATTTTTTCGCCGGTTTTAATGATTTTGAGTGAACTTCGTGACGGGACGGGCAGAGGGATTTATTTAGGACGACCGGACCGTGAATGAAAAATAAATATTTTTTTAAACTTTTATAAATCGGTACAACATTTTTTAAACTTCTTTAAAGGCAGAGGCCCACGAAAATGAAAATGGACCTGTCCATAGCGTAGCGTAAGCGAGAGAGCGTCATTTTCAATGGTGAAATCCAGAGAGTTTTATGATTAGCATGGACAGGTCCCCCTCTTCATTTTATGCGGGCCTCTGCCTTTAAATAACTTAAAGGGACCGTCAGGAACCTTTTCATTTCCATTTTCATCGGGTACGGTCGAATATTATACTAATTATATATGCTAAATTGTCTGGAAAACTGCTCATTTTCCCAGTAATCTCGTCCTATTAGAATGACAACTTCGAAATTAGACTGGCTTGTAAACATCGTGCATGCAGGCTTTGCGGTCATCCGCAGAATCTGTAGACGGTCGGCCGGTTTTAGGCCTTTTGAAGCCAGATTTTTCGAAAACGAAGAATTTTGAACCCTATGTTGTATAGAGTTTTTTGATCAGCTGATTTTTATCTTTTATACGAGCCAAAGCTGCAAAAGGTCCCTGACGGTCCCTTTAACAGTGTTCGTTACTAACATATTAGTTATACAAAAAATGTCACCGACCGGGATCGAACCCTGGTCGTGTGGGCGGCAATCTAACTGGGTGGTCCAGGGTAAACGGGCCGTCCAGGGCCCAAAATTTTCCAAATAGCCCGACCCGGGCCCTAAGAACCCCGGGCTAACCCACGGTTGGGGCGTACTTTTTGCTAATGACAAGGTGACAAGAATTCTGCAAACGTTCCATTGGGGATATCCTCCGCAGACGGTCCTTTAATCACAACACATAGCGCTGAAGTGAGCAGCGCGTTAAGTATGTCCGATGTTTAACGAGTCCCGTCTGGAAAAGTCTGTGCATCGATTGCATGCCGTTTTGCGCATGGTTGTTTGCAATGTGTGCACATAATTTTTACCATGGATAATTTGAACTTTGGTCAATTTTTGCTGTAGGTCGGCGTGCGGGCTGCTTGCGGTACCTACGTATTTCGGCGTTTTGTTGAATATGGTAATAAAAGAGCACGGTGGGCTACCGTGCTTCCGAAGCATCGTTTGGGGGTCTTACGCATCGAGCCCCCCCACATTCCCTTTTCCATCCGCGATTTGTACTGTACTTTCGGTTTGACGTTTTGCAAATTGCCCGGAATAGTAAAAGAGTCCCGCAACGATCGCAGCTGGTGATTTGCGTAAATCAGCGAATGTGTTGAATAAGCACACTAAGAGAATTGGAAAGAGTTCCGGAAAGGGGCGGGGGTTGGCAAGACGCCAGTTGTGTTTTTGAAGTGAACCGAGTTACGCGATTTGGAAAATTTCGGTCGACCCGTTTATAGTTCTAGCCAATTCTAGTTCCCCCTCATTTTGAGCAATACGTACTCCATTTTTGGCGGCACGGTAATTTCCTTCTTTACGGTATTATTATTCTGGCAAAATGGTTCAATTTTTGACGGTTTTTCGCTGTTTCGTTTAAATAATCTAAATAATGTTGTGTTTCACTTTATTTTAAGAGAACGGATAAATGGCTTCTTTAAAAAAGCGTTGTCGCTGCAAACGAAAACAAGCGAGTCTGTCAGGCTCCGCCGCGCCACTTGAGCAACGTGCGACCATGGCGCAGGCGGTAGAGAGTTCGCCTATCAGCCAGACGCATTTCCCCAGTCGCGGGTTCGAATCCTGCGCGTTAATTTTAAGGTGTTCGATAAGTGACATTTCATTTGCAACACGTAACGTTACTGTATCCTTGTGTTACAGCGTCAAATAGAAGGAACTAGGATTGGCACAGACTATGGACCACCCAGTCAGATTACCACCCACACGACCAGGGTTCGATCCCTGTCGGCGATATTCTTTTTTGTACAACTAATATTGACTTATATATTAGTAACAAACATTATTAAGCTATTTAAAGCAGTTTAAAATATTGTTGTACCGATTCATAGAAAATTTTATTTTCATAAACGGGCCGGACCGGGCAGCCCCAAAACATCTTCAGGCCCGACCTTCCCGTCAAGCATGGCAAAATCAAGGGCCGACCCGGGCCGGGCCGAGAAATTTTCTGACCGGGTCGGCCCGTGAATTTTTGATAGTTATTTTTTATGTAACTCCTTTCAAGATTAATATTTTTCCATCCTTTTTGTTGGATAACATAGTTCTCAATGTGCAAAAGATAAAGTTTAAAGGAGGATTCGAACTACCCTATATAAATGTATTCCATGGCCGAGTGGATAAGGGGTTGGACTGGCAAACCAAAGTGACCCCAGTTCGATCCCCCGTCGTCAAAACTTTTTTGCCTTTGTAGTTTTGCTTTGCTAGAAACTAAATTCTAGTACATTTCAATAAGGAAAAACTTTTTTTTTTCTACATTTTGGAAAAATTGTGTCTCCGCCCGGGCCGAGAAAAAAAATTTGCGGCCCGGGCCGGAGCCATGCTTGCTTCCCGTCATTTAAAGGGAGCATGGGGGCTAGAATATTTCAAGGGGCTTATTGCACAAAGTAATTCCCATTTTCAGTGCATCCCTTTCTCCAGTATTCGGTTGGAATTGTCCTGGCGTTGGTCTGTGTTGTCGTGCTGTTTACCCACTGTCCAAAGTTCGTTGCACCGGGAAATCTGGGCAACACCTTTCCTCCAGGTATCGATTTTTATAAGCTTTAATTATTGATTTTACAGAATATTCCGGCGTAGCGTTGCACTTCTCCTGCGCCCTTCTTTGGGCGGTTTCCACCTTCCTTTGGCTAATTGTGTCCGCTGACGAGTTCTGGAAGGGCCAGCCGCAGGTCGTCGGAGGCTTCGACCTAAGCCACATCGGTCCCGGCTAGAAGATCCACAACTCCTGTTTCATGCAGATTTCTCACTTTAGCGTTGTACATTCCCCAATATCTTATTTTTGTACATTCCCCCTTCAACGTGTTCATACTTCAGTGTGATATAAAGATTGTACATTCTTTTTTCTTGTAGTTTCATGGTAGAAAGTCCATTTTCGATGTCGTTTGTCATATTTTATGGGAGGGAATGCGCGTTCACATCGATAATTACGTTCGGAACCTGGATTGCGTCCTTATTTTTTGCCCGACGCTTCACGAAGCGGCAGTGATTTGCGCCATGTGTGTTTTCGTCGTGTACTCAGCGTCGCGGCCACGGTACTACGGGGACCCAGATTCTGGCACTTCCGTTTGGTGTCAGATAGAGCGCAAATACAGTTTTTGGCAAAATGTAAAAAATATAAAACCCTCTGTTTAAGCCAGTTATATAATTTACTGCTAATTTTACTCAATTATAAAATAATTATATGCATATTAACGTCAAATCACAACATATTCAGTAAAATACACAAATAACAACAATTAAATACCCCGGGAAAAGAGCCCCGATCGATTGATCTAAGATACCATAATCAAGACCCCTGGTCGACCTTAGATTCGCATTGGCACGGTGCCAGTGCAACTTTTGGGGCACTTCCGGTCCTCCTGGAACAATTCCGTGTGTAATGTCGTGAAGCTTGTTGGGGTAAGATAATGGGCATTTGAGTGCGGCAGATGAGCGCCGAATTCAGTTGGAAGTTGGCCGTTCTGTGAGTGTCTCAAATCTGCACACTCGATGGCATTCATATCCAGGTTTACAAAAGTCCCGAGGGGCAGACAGCACAAAATCTCAATTGTTAACACAGCTCGCTAACGTATGTCCGACCGCGGCGGTTTAAAGGACCGTGAGTCCCTGGGATGTTTAAATTACCCGCCACAATTTAACGATTTTCATTTAAAAAGAAAGTTTTTTTGATACAGCAAGGTCATGGTCGCCGTAGACGGAAATGTCCTGCAACGAAAATGTCAATGAGCGCAGATGTGGGCAGTTTCATTGCGCTTTCTGTTTACAAAACAATGTGAACCAGATTGCATTCTCACTGCAGTACTAAACTGTGCGACAGGTTGCAAAATTTTACAAATTCGGGTTTCCGCCAATCTTTTCTTTTCAAATCGTTGTGGGACCAAATTTATTCGTGAAATTTCTAATTGTCGAAGAGCATTAATTCCCGACCGACGTTTAACAGGACGTAGTCCTTTAACATTCCATTAACGCTTTGGGACCCATCGAACCGTGCCTAAATTTGTCTGTTGTGTTTATTTGGCCATTTAGAACCGGGATCTTTTTATGGAAATCTGTCTCAGCGGTGCCTTAGAGGAACTCGATGCCACAGAGAATCGGATTTGGTATTTTGCCAAGCGGAAATGCGGCCCGCTGAGAAAAGAGTCCCGCCACGAAAGCAGCTGGCGATTTGCCGATACCTGCGAGTGTGTTGAATACGCACACTCAGAGGATTTATATTTGTGTAAATCCGGGAAGAAGTCTAGCTCTGGTTTTTAAGGAACCTGTGTTATCGAGACTGTCTACTGTAGTTTGTACCCGCTCACGACGGTAATTCGGCCATAAATAGGAACCCGGTTAAAGGACTGTGTGTGAACTCGAAGCCGGATTTTCTGTAAAAAAAAAAACGGGGGCTACCTTTCCCAAAATGAGAGTTCGTTGTGATACCAATATCGAAAAGCCATCCTTTAATCCTCTGTATTTTTAAGCATTTCTACAGTCGCTATGCGCCCGATTTCTGTGACCTGTCCAATTGTAGTTTGCTCAATGCAAATAGGGCGGGAAAATCTACCAATGACGGGAATTGCGCGCATTCAAATCATATTTTCGAGTCGTTTCACTTTTTCTTTTGTCATGCCTTTCTCTCTCAATTTTAAGAAAATCTTGGAAACAGTGACAAAATTGCCTTTTTTGCCGAGAATTATGTAATTTTTTCCATAATTCTTTGAATTTCACCAGAATTTCGCCCAGCAATATGCTAATTTTGTGATAACTTATTTAGAAAAAGGGAATTGGAGTGTAAAACATTTCTTCTGAAACATCCTTCGCCTTCCTTTCTTCCTCTCTCTCTCTCTCTCTCTCTCTCTCTCTCTCTCTCTCTCTCTCTCTCTCTCTCTCTCTCTCATTTATTTGTTTCAGAATGGAGCAGGACACGCCACCTCATGGATCTCGAAGGGTAGAGGCTGTGCCCGCTGAGGACACTTCTACGAGCCCCCATCCGTTCTCCTCTGCATTACGGGAGCGGTTAGTGAGCGTTCAAATGTTGTTCTATCTCTGGTGTTGCCTATTGTGCCTTCCTCCCTCCTTTCCATAGTTCTCACGGGCCGGGCCGATTTGATAAGGTCCCATGCCGGCCCGTCTATTTGGACCACCTTGTCAAACACGGATTTCCCTACTTAACGTTTGAAGGAACTCCAGCGGCCAAGAAATGGGCATCGACACTTTGGCAACCGTCCAGAACCAAGTGTTATAGGTTGCAGTGGTACCACCACGAACAGCATTGGGAAAGTGCCAAAACTCTCGAATGCGGTGAATACGCGGTTTTTAGCGGTTATCGTGGCGAGACTCTTTGTTCAAATGTTGGAAACGGGACAGGGTTTGCCAATGTTCCAGTTCTGTTTTCTTGAAGTGAACCGAGTTACCGATTGGTATAGATGGGCAGTACATCACACCGATCCTGTACGGATCCACAGCCGATTTGAAATTCCAATGGTTTCATCGGGCCAAAACGCGAAAAAAATTGCCCAGTCACTACCGAACCGAAAAATTTCCGGTTTTTCGGGCCAAAAATCCCTTTCCCACAATCGAATTTCCAAAACCCCCTTCACTCCGGGGGAAGCCCCGCCCACCTATGCCGATTGGAAAGGCCGTGCAAACTGCCACCCACGCAACCTAGGTTCGAACCCGGTCGGGTACTTAATTTTTGCTAATTTAGGATTAGTTTAAATTTGTATTAGAAGTATTATGAAAGAGTGTAAGATTAAATAATATTATGTAAGCTGTAATAACGATTTAAAGAAGTTTTTATTCGGCATATTTACAAACCGAGCCGAGACGGGCCGGGCCGACTTTTTCTTGGCCCGCCGGCCGGCTATGTCTGGACACG
Source organism: Oscheius myriophilus (assembly GCA_964057215.1). Lineage (NCBI taxonomy): Eukaryota > Metazoa > Nematoda > Chromadorea > Rhabditida > Rhabditidae > Oscheius > Oscheius myriophilus. The sequence goes on along the minus strand of OZ059906.1, from coordinate 27,871,104 downwards.
AATAGTTTAGGGGGCTCGAAGCGTAAGTCCCCCAAATTGTGTAAGTCCCCCACGGAGCGTAAGTCCTCCACGGAGGGTTCTTTTTGAACATAGGTAGCGCAAGCAACTCACGTCCACCGGGGATCTCACGGGCCGGCATACCCTAAATTGTTGGGTGCGGCTGGGTCCGGGCGGAGCCCCCCGGATTTTTTGGCGGGTCCGGTGGGCCGGCGGAACCCCCCGTTTTTACGCGTTTTCGAGAACACAATTTTTGCCCCCCCCTGCGGCCCCCCCCCCCCCCCCCCCGAAAACCCCTCTCCTGACTCAGGGTCCCGATTTTCCCCGGCGCACCCCCCCTCGCAGATCCTTACCCCAATTTAGGGTATGCGGGCCGGGCCATTTGAAAATTTCTATGTTAGTAGCAAGCTTTATTAAGTTATTTAAATACACAAAATGTATACCCGGGCCGGGCCGTCCCAAAAAATTCCTCGGCCCGGGCCAACCGGCCCATCATTTGAGAAACGCGGTGACATCTATGCTCCCTTCTTCCCTTCTCTCTCTCTCTCTCTCTCTCTCTCTCTCTCTCTCTCTCTCTCCCTCTCTCTGTTTTTCGATCTCTCTCATTGGTTTGTTTCAGCATCGAGAACCCCACTCCCGAAACTTCGAGACGGTTTGAAACGAGGATCGACGAACATGAAATGAACCCTCGGGCCGAGGGGTCTCGGCCATCGACATGTCGAGGAGACTCGGCGTCCCCTACGTTGAATGAAAGGTTAGTGAGTTTAAATGTTGCTCTATATCTGGTGTTGTCCATTGTCTACACCCTCTTTCCCATAGTTCTCACAGGCCAGGCCGACCACAAAAATCCGAAGTACTAGAAAATATAATAAACCGGCCGAAAATCCTTGGCCCGTCTGCTCGGTTGGCGGTTCGGTTGGTTCCATTGCTAGACAGGGAGTGTTTGTGGGGCTCGATGCGTAAGCCCCCTAACTGGCGCCTCCTCTTTGTTACCATTTTCAATGGAACGCTGAATTACGTAGGTACCGTAAGCACCTCACGTCCACCTATGGTTCGTTTTCTAGGAAAAATTCCCAGCCAAAAATATCGATCCCGGTCGTGAATTTTCGGTAACTTAGAATTAGTTCAAATGGTTAATACAAGTATTATGAAAGAGTTGGAAAGCTCTAACAATTTTTATGTAACCTGAAATAACGATTTAAAGAAATTTTTATTTGACAGCCGGCCGATACTTTTCTCGGCCCGTTTCGGCCCGCGGGCCGGGCCTTCTCGTGAGAACTATGCTCCGTTTTTTGCTTCTCTCTCTCTCTCTCTCTCTCATTTATTTGTTTCAGGTGTGCGAACAGAACTCCAACCAAGGAACAAAGGCTTACCCCACAAATTGCTGCCAGATGTGCGCACATTCCGACGTCGCCCAGTACAGAAATCGAACAGTTATCGGATAGACCAGAGGTAGTTTTTTTAATTAAAGGGCCGTGATTTAAACGGCTCTTTTCTGGTTTGCCGGATCTTAAATTTTCTCACGAGATTGCCGGGTCTTAATTTTTTGGATAGATGTGGTCTGAGGTTTTTGCCGGTTCTTTAATTTTCCCACGATTTTTTTTCCGGTTTTCGTTTTTATCATGATTTTCGGTTTATTCTGCTTTTGCGTCTATTTTGTGCATTGATCTTTTTTCTCTCCCTGTGGGAACGAATTCCACTGTTACTGGTCACCATGTATTTTGTGCGCGAATTTCCGATGAACATGAGGGAGGGGGAACATATAAGCATACTGAGGAGATAACATGAAACATACTTGGACAACCACCGCGATCAGCGGCGGCGGAGGTGTCGCAATTTGACTTTTACCCAATTTCGGCCCGCCGCAAATAATGAAACGGTTTTCTAATAGAGGGGGCTCTCGCAAAATATACCCCTGCGGTATGTTGACCAGGTATGACATGCAACCAACGGGGAGGAAGAATATCGGGGAAACCAGAGGAGCCAAGTGGTCGTTGGAAACCTCGAAAAAAACCTGAATCGGAGCAGGGGAGCAATCTTTGAAGGAATCACCGCGTGAATCGAAGAAGACGAAATCGTTACGAAGCCAAAAGAGCTTCGACGTGCATCTTTCCGCAATTTTCGAGCCGTTGGTACATAAGAGGCCAGAGTTGGCTAAACGCCTAGTTTTACAAACGCTGCATCGCAAAGAGGAACTTTTGTAAAAACTGCAAAACCTCGCTTAATTCGAAAGCGACACATATCCTATGAAAAAGTGTAAGTCCAAAGAGTTTAAATGTAGGGAGGAAACAGAGGTCCTTTGGAAGAGATGAGTAGCGAGCCTCACACAACCGCAGATAACATCGTCAAGGATTAAGCAGTTGTTGTGTTTTTCCATAAGTTCACGACACTGCCGACCACCCTACGTAGTGCAACCATGGACAAATGCTGTATTCGCATAATATATGGCCTGGACGAGTTTTTAAATACGGATTCATGAAATTTACTTGTTCTACATTTTCTGTTACTATTCAGCTACTTCTTCGAACGCGTTACTGTTTCCCTTTACTTGTCGTCAGCAATATGTCACTGGGAGTCTCCCACTCCGGCTTCTCCGAACTTGTGTCCTCTGCAGACAATAACGAATTGCTGCGCTATTGGTCTTATTCTGCAGCCGGGCCCTCTACCAATGAGCTACTGGCCAGCCGCTACTTCCTGTCTGGTCGGCTCTCCTACAAGACCGAGAATTTACGATATGTGGCGGAGGTTAACCAGAGGTTCCCTGAGCGGTGCTTTTCCAGCTACACGTGACCTTAAATCTCGGTCAGGAGTGGTAAAGGGCCGGGCTCAGGCCGGCCCTGGCAGAAATGGCGCAAACTTTAAAATTTTAAATTTTCATGTTGGTCTGTATCCATTATTTAACGGCTTTAGACTTTTCCTATTTACGCGCGTGACAAATCAGCTAATAATTGTCGAGAAATCGAAAATTGCAATAAACAAACAAAAATAAAATTTGGCTTAACTTTTTGGTTCTGTCAATATGGTGTTTAAAGTGTCGATATTCGAACCCGGGACCTTCACAACTACAGCCGGACACTCTACCACTGACACTGAGATACTGGCTCGCCGCTACCAACTGTCTGGACGGCGCTCAACTCAACACGGCTCATTGCCGCTACAAGACTCCCTCAGCATCTTCACAACCACCGTATGCCTACTTCCTCCGATTCGTTTCATCTTCAAGCCTACACCATCGTCCTTTTTTAGTCCTGCGAGTTGCTCTTGTCTCTTGCGTCTTTGGGCGCATACTTCTGAATTTCTTTTCCCGCTATGTACTTCATCTTCTGGGTTTTTTTTCTCTAACACTTGCTTCTGCGAGCGAACATCTCCTTTCCTCTTTCTCTCTTTAATTGATTTCCCCCTGAATTTCGTCTTGTTTCCTTCAGTGTTTCCATATTTAGATCCTCCTCTTATACCGCTTTTTTTTGCGTTTTTTAGTTGTTTTCTCTGGTGTTTCTCGCCCTTCGGCTGCTCAGATTGTTTTATAATGATAACCCCTCTTCTACGAAGACCTCCTCCGGGCCCCTATTGCCGCTATTCGGAAGAGCGCCGTTTTCGCCGCGACTTCCGTCGCCAAAGAAGGACATGGAATCACGTGGGAGGAACATAACAATGACATCCAACAGGCTTGCAACCCTTTGTGCACATTCTACTCATACCTTGGGAAGGCCCGGTCGTAGCGGTACCCCCTGTCACTTTTGAGTTCTGGAAGCGCCTTTACCCCGTCACTGTAGCTAACCAAACATTAAATTTAAATTTTATATAACAAAAATATTTTAACTGAAATAATGATTTTTTTAATTATAAAAACGAAATAAAATAATTAAAAATTAAAAGAATTCTAAAAACTGCGTCAATTGACTTATTCTACACACCTAGTGAAAGTGGTCAGTGAAGGTGGGGGGTGAAGGTGGGACCTTCACTCCGGACTCTGCCCGGCACGAGAGCGAGAGATCGCATTTCACGTGTGAAGGTGGGGGTAGAGGTCAGAGAAAGATACAGTTAGACAGACACGCAGAGGCAATCATGCCTGAATACAGTAGCTTTGCCTGACTTTCGCTGCGGGACCTTTTGGCTAATTTAGGTTTAAAAAAATGAAAGTTGAAGCATTCTGAATGCAATTCGCAAATTTTATCAGTTTTAAAACTTTTTGTGCTATTTATTTTGAAAAAAATAAATGGAAATTACTTTAATTATTATATTTTTAATACCATTTAGCGAGAAAAGAAGAAAACACCGCGAAAAGAGTGAACGATGAGTTCCCAAGTTTTCTATTTTAACCGCAATCATGTTTTCTCTTATATTTTTACAACACGACAAATTATTTAGAACATTTAACGGTGTTTTTAATTCAAACTTTGAGAAAAGTGCTTGCTTTTTGGCATAATACTGCAGCCAGCCAGCTGGTACGAAAAACACAAGTTTTTGTAAGCAAAGTCCCATTCTCTGTATGAAAGTGACTAGATTTTTTTCAAATTTGGCAAATATGATGGGATATAGAATGTTATGTAATGCTAAGAATGTAAAAAAAGAAAAAAAATATTGACTACCACCACCCCCCCCCCCCTCACTTTTGACTCACTTGGGTCGCTGGGACCCCCGTCACTTTTGAAAACCTGTTCATTTGGTTCCCAAGGTATGATTCTACTCCGTCTGACAGGTTTCACGAGGGAATTGCATGAACTCGTCTTCAGTTCTTGAAAAATGCCAAAAACGGAATGCTAATTATCTCGAAAACCAAAGGTCCGCGGCATTTTTTAAAAAACGGTTTTAGGGGACCCTAGGGGCCCGACCTGGGGGGGGGATTGTCACTGGACGCATGGTAATCAAGTTCGCCGCCTAGTTGGTTTAGTAGTTCAAGGCAGATTCTCAAATTTCCTTTCCTAGACACGTTCCAGGTTCAATTCCTTTTATTCTTTTCTTTTTGCTTTTTGTAAAAGCAAACCTTTTTTCTATGAGTTTCAAATTTACGTTAGCAAGCGGATATATATTTCTTTCTCCACAATTCTCCTTCACAGGTTTCTAAAAAAACCTTTTCCTTATCGTGATAGTTTTTTTTTCTTTTTTTTCAGGTGAGGCCAATAAAGGCGATGAAGGCACGCAAAAACTTTCGATTAGAACAGACTTTGACGATATATTCTGATGTTCGCAATACAATACTAACTTAACCTCTTGTTAACAGTAATTTGAAACTAGGTAAAAAGGTTTTCTCTTACAAAAAGCAAAACGAAAACAATAAAAGGAGGTAATTTGAAGAAATTTTGGAATGCGCCTTGAACCACTAGACTAAATAGGCGGCGAAATCGATTATCAAGCGTCCAGTGATAACTCCCATTTTATGCTTATTATCTCGAAAACCAAACTTCCGCAATATTTTTTAAACGGCTGTAGGGTACCCTAAGGGTCTTACATGTTGCTTAATCGGCCGTTTTTCAAAACACTCAAACTTCGTGTAATTCCATCGTTAGGCCTATCCCCATCTACTGCTCAGAGACATGGGTTCATACCTGGACACTTGGTGCCTGCGGGACTTTGGTTTTGGGCGTTTCTTATTGTGGAGACCTTGTAAAAATAGGCGGGTTCTAGATTTTTGAGGCCCCTCCCTTTGCGGGACCTTACTTTTTTACCGCCCTCCGTACCGTGTCCAGCTCCACAGTTATGAAGTTGTACAACGAGATCCACAACGTCTGTAGAAAACTGACGAAAGGTCGGGCCAACCGTGTCCAAAGACCGATGGTCGTTACCATTAGGAATCACTTACTCAGCCACGTCCCACGTTGACCGGACAACATCTTGACCACCCGAGCCCTACGGATACTACCGAACCCAAGCTAGATTAAAATGAAATGCCAAGTTAAAATAAATCCGCTCTCCAAGAGCCGTGACGATAGAATAAATCCGCTCTCCAAGAGCCTTGACGAGTTCACGAGGAGACTGGAGGGTCCAGAGGGGCTAGAACCCCTCCACTATTTTTCTTTTACTATATCTTTTAAGCGTCATTGTATGCCAGCTATTGCTGATTTAAAGTTGATTATCATTAGAAATGAACAATGTTTGCTAATTATCGGCGCTATATACTTTGCTTGCAGAGGGAAAAAAGAAGAATGCGCGAAATAGACGCCAAAACAGAAAAAAACTCGAAATAAATGATAAAACATGCGAAATCCAAAAAAAAATAACCGGTGTCTTTATGGAACCAGTAAAAACTCAGATCATAGCACGGTTTTGGTGTCTTGCAAAGAATATTCATAATCCTTTTTTAATGCAGATTTAACGCAGAATTTTCCTTGTTATCGCGGCGGGACTCATATTTCCTTTTCGATATTTTGGCGGATAGTTAACTTTCCATCTCTGTTTCTCGTCGCATTTTGATGCAAAATCAGTTTTTGGCTCTAAAATATAGATCACCCGAATATTCCGCCAGCTTTCGGTTGTCATAATTCTGGATATTCGCGGCCCATTGCCAGACGCAGAGACAGACAGAGAGAATGTGATAGAGATAGAGCGTGGGAAGGTATGTCTGAGAGAGAGAGAGAAACATACCAGGACATATATAATAACAATGATCGGTTGTTGGTTTAATTTAAAGGTTACAAAATATCAAAGATGTCATTTCACGGTAGAAAGTTCAACTTCAAATGTAGTCAACTTTCTTCACTGTAGCCTCTTCCACGCTTTCCCAAATGTAGTATACTGGGTATGCTAATAGGAACAAAAAGTGTAACACAGGCAGAACAAAAATAAAGACAATTAAATAAAGACGAAGAAGAAAAAATTACTGAAACTACGTTTTATATACCACCTTCAGGTTGTTCTTGAATGTCAGTCTTTCCTGGATTTGTTGGATTCAAGTATTTTCCATAAACCGCCAAAAAAACTACAAGAAAAGTTGTGTTGGCGGAAGGGTAAATGACCATTAGAACCGGTTCACAAATATGACTTCCATCTTTGGTTATAAATTTGCTTAACGACGATGTCTGAAGAGGCCAAAACATTCGATTCTTCTGAGCAAACTGACCAAAATTATGAACAAATTGATGACAGACACTGCAAAAAAGTAGACGAATATTGCAACGTATCCGTTGAAGAAAACAGCTTGTATTCTGGAATTATTTAGGTATTTTTGTTTAAAGTATAGATTTTTTGAGGGAAGATAGCAGGCCAGCGAAATGGCCTTAAAACATTGAAACATATATTTATCAGGAAAAGTGTTAACTTACGCAGGTTATAAATAGAAATGCCCAAATAAAACGAAATAAAAAACCGTTGGATTTTATTTTCATTATTAATATTTACTAAAAATTGTGGAACAAAAAATTTTTTATAGAAAAAACAAAGACAAGACAAAATAATTTGAAAAGCGGATATCGAGCGGGGTCGCGAATAAAGCGCGCTTTTGAAAAAAAAATTAGGGCAAAGTAGGAAACAAAATTACCGTAATGTGGAGCACGGAAGTATCTGCGCTAGAGAAAAGTATCTGCGCTAGAGGGTATCGGGTTTTCTCTATCTCATAATCAAACAGTATTCTGTTTGCGGCATCATGATGATGATGATGCGGGTTACCAAAGTGGCAGTTTTTCATTATGTTTTGGCAGCTTTCAAATGTAATAATAGTTAGTTTCTCCTCACCCTGATACCAATTTGGGTGCGGGCCGGCTTATCTTTTATCCAAGCGTTTTTTTTTTCGTTTTACCCTTTCAGTCCTTTAATGTCTTATATTTCAGACTGAGTCGATTCCACTTGTGAATCTCTCTCAGCAGGCGGATCCGCAGCAGACGCACACCGTCGCCGTCACATCCGTGCCAGCAAAGCAAGCACCTGATGTAGGTGCCGTTCTCCTGAGAATGGGTTTCGCCACTGTCCTCGGTGCATCTTCGATGTTCCTCTGCGTCGTTCTCCTTGCCTTCAATTCCGTCTCTTCCGGTTTAAAGGTTTGTCTTTTTTTTGGAAGCAATAAGCGATATTTCAGTACCTAGCTTGGCTTCAAATTCTCTCCGGTGTTCCGTTCATCGTAGTGGCGTTCAAATACCCCTACCTTCTTCTGACGGTGCCCGCCGTGGTTCCGCTCTCCAATCTAATTTTCGCTGCCATTTCTAGGATGCTGGAAATCGCCTACTGTGAGTTAACGCGATGGTTCGTCGGGATCGTGTGCAACGTGAAACACGAAGTGCGATGCGCTAATTGTGCATTCTGTCATCAAAAGTATCATTTTACGTTTTTCTATGCCAGTTAGTTTACAACGAACTCTCTGTCTAAGGCGAAATCATATAATATTCGCGCTTCTTTTGCGAATTCCTGAAGTGTTATGCGCTTCTATTGCAAAATCTTCAGCCTAATGCCCTTCTATGGCGAAATCCTAAGCTCTTCGCGCTTCGTTTTCAATTTCCTAAAATTTTACGCGCTTTTATTGCAAATTCCTAAAGTTATACGCGCTTTTATTGCGAAATGTCAAGCATGTTGCGCTTCTATGACGGAATCCCAAACCATTCGCGCTTCGTTTGCAAATTCCTTAAGGTATACCCGTTTTTATTGCGAAATCCTAAAGTTATACGCACTTCTATTGCTAAGTTCTAAGCTATTCGCGCTTTTGTTGTAAAATCCTGAAGTTATGCGCGCTTCTATTGAGAAATCTTAATCCCAATGAGCTTCTATGGAAAAATTCTAAGCTCTTCCTACCTCGTTTGCAAATTCTTAAATTTATACGCGCTTTTTTAGCGAATTCCCAAAGTTGCACGCGCTTGTATTGAGAAATCCTAAAGTTATACGCGATTCTGTCTCGAAATCCTGAAGTTATTTGCGTTTTCATTGCGAAATCCCGTACTATGTCTGTTTCTATTGAGAAAACCTAAGCTTTTCGTGCTTCTATCGCGAATTCCTAAAGTTATACACGCTTTTATTGCGAAATCTTAAGCCTAACATGCTTCTTTCGCGAAATATTAAGGTAACACGCGCTTCACTCTAACATTTGATATCACTTTCAATTCAAACGGAAAAGTTTATTTTCTGGCGCGTTGTCTCTGCAAGACCCATTTTGAAACCAAAATATTTAAGTTGTTCTGAAACACCAAGTTGCTCTGAAACACAAAGATCGATCACTTTTCACTATCGATCGATATCACGTTCAATCAAAGGATATTTAATTTTTGCAACGTTCTGGCATGCTTTAGTTTCGAGCCCCAACGACGATATTGGGGGTTATAATAATCCCTTATAACAAAACCCCACCGTGTTTGTCTGTGTGTGTAGTGTATCAGCGTAGGTCCGCGCGTTCATTTCCCCAGCGAGGGAGGGTGAGTTCGGCCGTAGGCCGTGTTTCACGTGCTTCATTTTTTTTCCTAGATTTTGTTAGAGAGTCCTTTAAGGAAAAACGGATGGTCTCAGCGTAATCTGCTTTTGCTGCTGAACACAACAAAAATTCATAATAATGGGGTCTCCCTTTAAAACACCGAGTGAGTTGTGCAGCACTTAGTTTACCCCCCCCCCCCCCCCCCCCCGAATTTTTCAATGTCTGATTTCAGTGACAATTGCCGTTCACTATTGGACGGGCGTCGTACTCGTCCTTCTGACTGTCGCCGTTGAGGCGTATTACGTTGGGAGGTACATTCCTACAAGCTGCTCGGTGGCCGACTACGACTACCTGCCAAAAGGTATTTTCTGCTGCTTGATTTACATGATTTTCACAGAATTACCCCGAAAGAAGTGGATGAGTGTGAACTTCGTGATCGCCCTCGTCTTCGTCTTTTTTTGGTTGGCATTTGTTGTTCCCCGTGACAACTAAATCGGTATCGGATAGAATATTCACGAATACTTATGTCCCGTTTAGCTCCTCATTTATGTACGATGCTCAACCGGTCCTCGGCATCATTTTCATGTGCTAGTGGTGTAACTACAAGATCTTGGCGCTCTGTATCCATGTCCTTTTCAAGTGAGTAATGTTATTTTCCGTGCGTCTTTTGTAAAATACGCACGCAATACGCAAAAACACGATTAGAGCAAATCCCGATTTTCTTTCATGGCAATGTTCCAAGAATTTCAAAAAATGTTCCAAGCGGGATATCCACAGACAGTCCTTTAAGTAAAAAGTGCCGCACTCGGCGCGTTGTTTTTGGTTTTTTTTTATTTGAATTTATAGGGCTTTTAGAGCCGGCCCTATAGAGCCGGCCCTGAGCCACTGATTATAATAGGTCCCGGCACGAAAGTAACAGGTTTTAGCTTGAGCCACATTCATGCTTCCAACGGCAACAGCCGTAATGTGGAACATTTGTGTCGGGACCCGGTAAATAATATGGGCACAATACGGCTTGAACCGAATTCACCTCAAATCTATTATACAATTTGTCGTTTCAGGTGAACCATTGATCCCCCACGTGTCCTGGCGCTCGGCAGTATTTTCCTATTGTACCGCCGACACATCTCTCGAACTAATTTCTTTCTCAAAAGTGTTCATACTTCAGGGTGACATAAAGATTGTTCATTCTTTCGTTTGTTATTGTTTTATGGTAGAAATTCCATTTTCGATGTATTTATCTCAGTTCCGTTGGAAGCGAATAATTGTCCAAATCGACAAAATGTTTGGAACCTGGATTGCGTCCTTATTTTTTGTCTGACGCCGCAGTTGGAGGTTAGACAAAACTTCTGGGAGTGTAACGATTGCGAACTCGGCCTGGCAAGTGTCGGAATTCAAGAAAATGAGCAGTTTCGAAAAATTCCACCTTAGTTTTTACGGTCCTTTTTTGTGTGGGTATGTTGGTTTTGCACATGCATCGGGTGGCAGGTTACCAAATTCAAGAAAAGGCACAATCAGTAGAAATAATGAAATGACGTTGAAGCGTATAAATTTCTACCATGTGTGGGATATTGTTTGTAATTACACTTTTTTAAGGCAAGAGGGGGTGCCGTCGGCCCAAAACGTCAATCGATACCAAAAATCGAATTTTACGGGGAAATCTGTCGATATTACAGTATGCATTAGAACTGTACCAAGAAGGGTGGGGGTGCAGTAGTGTCTAACGGGGTTCTCAAATGACGGGCCGGGCCGAGAGATTTTTTTGGGGGGCCGGCCCGGTCGGCCCGTTTTTGAAAATGTTTTTGAAAAGACAAATTTTTAATTTTTGTATAAATCGGTGTAATAATTTTTTAAACTTTTTTAAATACCGTAATAGTGTTTGTTATATATATACTTTATCCAACGGAAAGTGTAACAAGAAACAAAACAAAAGAACAACACGACAAAAGAACAGGACAAATAGGGAAGGACAGGTGAGGGGGTATTTGAGGTTTTTGCGCTACAGGTGCCCCGGGGTGGAGATGTGTGGAGGAGAGAAGGAAGTCGAGGGTTATTTTCTCCAGGCAGAGGTTTTCAGCGGTTCGCCAGGCCGCTCGCGCGGTCGCCAGTCCCACATAGGTATTTTCCTTTTCATACCTAACCTCTATGGAATGCCTGTCGACGGTAGGGACCCATACCCGTCACATCTGAAAAGGAGGCTCCAAAGTTGGATGATGAGCGTCTCGGTGGGACACCTGTAGCACTGCCGGCAAGGAGAGGGGAAGAAAGACGGAGCTACTTGGAAAATGAGGAGGTTTAAGAGCAAATGGTCTAATGGGTGACAGAATGGAGTTAGGGGGGCCAAGATCAACAAGAACTCCCCCACGGGAGCGGAGAGGAAATCACCCTATGAAAACGGTGGTCATGTAGTTTATGCAAAAGGGTGAGAAGCTCCTGTTTTACGGGGCTGCCCTGAGTTGCCGATTTTCACAAGTATGACCAGAAGCCAGAGAGGCTTGTGTTCGAAAAAGGAAAAGAGAAAAAAGAAGGCAAACAAACCCATGGGTGTGGAAATTTAAATTTGGAACCACTGCTGAATGAATCAGAGGTGGCCGATTGCGAAAGAATGAATCAATCAAATACACGGAGAAGATCTGGATGCACGGATTTGAGTACCTCATCTGAAAGTCTGGCCCTGAAAGAGGTTAGGGTGGTCGATTCAGCTAATTCAGGGGTTAGTTTGTTCCAGATGGGAGCAACTCTAAAGGGAAAGCTAGCTGAGATATTCAGACGCCCAGTGTGTTTCCGCACTATTTGAAAACTATGACGTCTAGAGGGGCGGGTGTTGAGAGGGAGAGAGTGGGTTAGCTGCGAGTTGCCAAAGACGCCGTGGGTGATTTGAAAGCAGAGGGATAGATCGGCCCGAAGCCGACGGTGGGCTAACGGTTCTAGGGCAAAGATTTCCAGTCTTTGGTGATAGCTAGGGTGGAATGGAGGCCGGAAACACTTGCGGAAAGCAATACGCGTGAACCTTCTCTGTACCCTTTCAATTTCCTTAACAGCGAGCAGTGCAGTCGGTGACCAAACTTGACAGGCATATTCGAGAATTGGCCTGGAATAGGTCACGAAGGCCTTGCGATAAACTGAAACACTGGGAACCTGGAAGGTGCGGAGGATGAGATTAGCAATATTGTGGGCCCGTTTGCAAATATCGCTAATGTGGGTACTGAAAGACTGATTCTCCCCAATCAGAACACCAAGATCTTTTACAGAGTCAGAGAAACGAGGAACAGGGACACCATTTAAGTCATAAAGGGGAGAAAAGTGGGGTTGGGGCTGAATCTCGAGAAGTACGCACTTCCCCTCATTGATACCCAGTTTCCAGGCCTCTGACCAGGCTGCAACCTTAGTCAGATCCTCCTGGAGAGCTATCTGATCTTGAGGATCCTTAAGGGACCGAAATACCTTAAGGTCGTCAGCGTAGATGGCAATGGGAGAGGAGAGATTCCAAGAAATGTCGTTAATGAAAATGAGGAAGAGAAGGGGACCTATGATGGACCCTTGGGGCACACCGGAAGTTGCCTTGTACCTACTAGACTCACTCTCACCAACCTTCACTTTGAAAGTGCGGTTGGACAGGTATTCAGCTATCCATTTCCTAGTGAGAGTATTAACACCGTACTTTTCCAGTTTATAGAGCAAGAGGGGGTGGGATACGCTATCGAAGGCTTTTGCAAAATCGATATACACACAGTGGGTCGTTTCACCTCGTTGCACCGCATCTGTCCACTGGGTAATACAGGTGAGGAGGTTGTGAGCTGTGCATTTGCCGGGGAGAAAGCCAAACTGCATGGGTTCATAAGGGAGTTGCTAGTGAAGTAACTGAGAAAGGGCTCGGATAGGATGATTTCGAAAATCTTGCAAAAGGAGGAGGTGAGGGAAATTGGTCGATAATGTTTCGCTGAGAGGGCTGTTTTTTTCTTAAGTAGGGGCGCAACTAGGGCTTCTTTCCACTGAGATGGAACGAAAGACTGGGAGAGAAGGGCCTGGAAGAAGCTAGCGATGTGGGGGGCAATCACCCAAAAGATTTTCTTAATGAAAAACGAGGGGAGTCCTTCGGGTGTGGCTGAAATCTTATTGTTGAGCTTTCTACAGGCCCTCAGGCAGCTGGTGATGATCGGCCCTTGGGCAGTTCCGGTCTTTGGGGGAACAAAAGGCGGATAGGATGAGGTGTCACTAGACTGGTAGACGGATGAAAAATGACGGGCTATCATTTCAGCAATTTTCTCATGATCAGTAATTACTGAGCCGTCATCTGCGAAGAGATGTGGGATGGAAGACCTAGAGTCGGAGGAGATGCGATTATTTACGTAGGTGTAGAAAGATTTCGGATCGGCGGACTGCACAACCTTCGCCTCAAGGTTTGAGACAAACCTTTTACACTGGGAGCGGTGTTTCTTGGACGCTTTGAGATAGGCTTCATAAGGTATTTTATCGGTAAGAAACTGGGAGAAAAGGGAGTTTTTCTCATGGAAGGAGCGATGTATGTGGCCGGGGAGTTTGAACGTGGAGCTACTCTTTTTGGGAACAAACTCGTCTCTGACCGAGGTCAGAGTTTGGATAAGGCGATCATACGACCGCTGGAGGTCTCGAAAATCGTATAAAAACGTGAAATCGGTCTGGATAAGTCTAGCAAAAATGGAGCCATAGTCACCGTTGGGATAATCGAAAGTGGGAGGACGGTTAGAGCTGCAGCTGGAACCTGGTATTTTAAAGAAGGATGAGAGGTGATCACTCCTGCCTAATGCAGGGAGAGTTGAGAGAGGGATAGTACTCTGACTGAGAACGACATCTAGGTAGTGCTGGGGGAGTCGAATGAGAAATTAAGTGCATTTTCGTCTAAGAAATCGGCGAAAAATGGGCAGTGTGAGAAGTTTAGCGATCTGTCAACGTTCAAAGAGACTGGGAAATTCAAGTCGCCGGCAATGACGGTGTTTGGGGAGGTGGACAAAATCGACTCTAATTTAGAAAAGAGGGAGGTGGTGTCCGCTCTGGGAGAACTAGGAGGTCTGTAAATTGAAACGAGCTGACTAGGGGAGGATGAACAACAGATCTGTATTGAGATGATCTCAATATCGCCAACAAAGCAGATCTCAGATGGTATAACAACGATGGATTTAGATACTGCTATTAGAGACCCTCCGCCGCGCCTATCCTGCCTTTCAATATGGAAAAACTGGAAGAGGTCACGGGGATCAAGTAAGCCAAACGAGAAATCGGGAGAAAGCCAAGTTTCAGAAATTACGAAAATATCAAAAGAAATTTAATACAGGAGAGCTTGAAACTCGGGCATTTTATTCTTGAGGCTACGGGCATTGGTGGAGAATACTCGATAATTGGATGAAGTAGGGTTATTAGGGGGAGATAAAGAATTCAGAGAACTAGTAGGCGGTGGGGGTAAAAAGTTCGGAGGACTAGACGAAGGTGGAGCAGGTGCTATCGCGTCCCGCGATCGCGGAAGCGGTCGTTACTAACATATAAGTTAATATTAGTCGTACAAAAAAGAATGTCACCGACCGGGATCGAACCCTGGTCGTGTGGGTGGAAATCTGACTGGGTGGTCCAGGGTAAACGGGCCGACCAAAATTTTGAAAACGGCCAGGCCCGGCCCGTGAAAACCCCGGTGTCTAACCACTTCAAAAAAACTCCGAAGTCAAAAATTTGAATACAGTGTATATCGTTATCGTTATCTGTATATCGTGCGAATCTAAATTCGCTTTGTGACTCTTTGCACACAATTCTTGCCAAAATTTGTCTCTCATATGTAAGCTCTCGTCTAGCATAGTTTTTTATTTGGGAATTGACAGTTTTCCAATTTAAAAACAATCCATAAACAAATTAGCAAAAAAAACGTAGACAGTCCTTTGAAATCCAGCGTCCGGCGCCATGGAGCATAAAAATTGTAGTTTGCTCAAAACAAAATTCGCGTGAGAATTCGCGGGAGAAAAAACGGCGGGAAATCATTCGCGTTCGAACAATCGTTCCACCCAGTTTAATTTAATTTGCTGTGGCGATTTTTAAACCTTCTTCATCCTATTTTTTTTGTTCATCTAATTTTTGCTTATCTCCATGCTATAATATCCTTCTTTTCAGAATGCCAGCACGAAGGCGAGTTGCTTCGAATGCGGAAGCTCCAGAAGCTTCGAATGCGGTAACTCCGGAAGCTTCGAATGCGGTAGCTCCAGAAGCTTCGAATGCGGAAGCTCCAGAAGCTCAAGCAAACGAGGCCGATAACCAAGTGAACGCTGAGCAGGGGAACCCCCCACCGTCGACCAGCCCGATCCCTACCACGTCCAGCCGTGATTGGCTCAAGTTCTTCGGCAAGGCCATCGGACTTGGCTTCATTTTTTACTATTCCGACCTTCTGCGTCCTCGTTAACTGGCTCCTCCAACTGCACGCCACCCCCGGCCTCTATTTCTGGGTTTGCACTTTTTCTTGTACAATAATCGATCTTTCAGGTTATGTATGGCTTTCAACTGGCCAGCGGCCTCATTTTCATGTGCTTCTGGTGCAACTTCAAGTTCTTGGCGCTCTGCTTCCCGGCATTTGTCTCTTTTCCTCCGCACTTGATCTGGATTCTTGGTCACCGCCAGCACGGCATCTTCATCGGTGGGTAATGGTTTTGTGTGTGTATTTTGTAAAACATTAGCCCGTGTTATTGCACGGCGATTCATTTCAATGGGAGTAGTGCACTCAGCCAAGTCTGAAAAACGGCGGGCCGCGACGCGCGATTTTCTTTTTTTGTAAATTTTTATATTTGTATGTAATTGGTGTAGAATATGATAGAAATATCGGTTTAGCATTGGTTTTAATAAATAAAATTTGCATTTAACTGTTAGAAACATTAGGAGCCAATCAAAATCATTTTGTCCGATTTTCGTCAAAATTAAGAAAAGGTTCGGTTTTTTCTTCAATTGTAATAATATTAAATGCATTATCCTATCATATTCTTCACCAATTACATAAAAATATATAATTTTACAAAAATGTAAGCCAAAAAAAGTATTATTCGGAGGCGTTACGGTCGCGATTGGGTCAACGGAATATTTTGGTTTTTATTTTAATTAACTAAATTTTTAAAATTAACTTTCCCCCTCGTTGTGAATTATTACTGCCTCTAGTCGCATTTCCAGACGGCGTGGGCAAGAAATGCGGGAAATCACACGACCGTCCCAAATTTTTGCTGTTAATTTTTGCTGTTTTTGCAAGTCTTTAAAAATCTGAAGTGAAGTCTAAACGTCAACATCCGACTTATGGAACTTTCGTGTCGGGACCCAATCCGTACATTCTATGCGCACTCAAGATTGTTCAAATTCAAGTAGATGGGCGGCGTTTGGCAAAACTCCAATTTTGTTTTAAAGGGATACCAATTGGAAACGGTAACATGCGAATTATGGAACTTTCGTGTCGGGACCCAATCCATGCAAAAAAAAAATTTAGTTCTGCTAATCCTTTTCCGGGATGATAAATATGGGGATCACCACCCCAAAGTGAACTTATCCCCGAAACATTCTTTTATTATTATTTTTTTATTTTTCAGGCCACTACCTGATTGGCCTTTTCCTGGTGATCGTCAGCTTCATCCTGCTTATCCTCTGGGTTAGGTTCGCTGCAGATGGAGCCGAGCGCGAAACGCTCCCTGAAGGTAGTATTTTTTGTTGTTATTAGTTTAAAGTTTTATTTAAGTGTTCACCAAGACCAACTTCACCCCCGTCGGCTTCATGATGTGGACATGTGTGTTCTGTGTGTGGCTTATTTCGTTCTTTGAAGAGATGAAATAGAAGAAGAATTCGTTGAAAGTCGGCCCCGCAACGCCAAAGACTTATGAACCGGCTAGGAAATCCACATGTACTCCTGTTCCATGCAGATATTCTCACTTTATCATTGTAAATTGCTCACTCTCTTATTCCGGCATAATTCCATTTCATATGGTTCCGCCGACGCTTATCCATCGATCTCATGTCTTTCTTCAATATACTCATACTTGTGGGATATAAAGATTGTTCATTCTTTGTTTATTATTATTTCATGGTGGTGGAAATTCCGTTTTCTATGTATTTATCTCATTCGATGGATGGGAATGCTTGTCCAAATCGATAATTACGTTTGGAACCTTGATCGCGTCCTTATTTTTTTGTCCGACGCTTCACAGCGTGGTGGTTCCCGGCATTTCCATCCTTATCGTTTGAAGGAACTCCAACGACCGAAAAATCGGCTGTTGGCATTTTGCCAACGGGGTGATTCCAAATACCTTGTCCCGCCACGAAAGCATTGGCAAATTGCCATGACTTCAGTGCCCGGGTTTTTGCAAATCGCCGGTTGTTTATCAGCTCCTTTCGTGGCGGGAATCATTGTTCAAATGCTGAAAAATGGGCGGGGCTCGGCAAAGTTCCAGTTCTGTTTTTGGCATGACCCTAGTTCTCATGTGGAAAACCCGTGACTTATTTGGGTTTTTTTCGTCTTGTAGTTGGGTGTAGCTTGTTCGGGTAAGTTTTTTTTTCAGTTAAGTGGTGTTTTTCATGGTTTAGGGCGCCGAAAAACAATTAACAGAAGTGTTGGAGCCGGTTTTTTTTCGTTTCCACGGCTGAAAGACGCGACCTGGCAATTAATTGCAGAGTTTTACTCGGCATAAGACGGTTTTACTTTATGGAGTGATTTTTTTTTCTCTGTTTCAGGCTCCGGGCCCATTGCATACAATTTCTCATGAAAGGTTGTTTAGACTTTAATTTGCATCCAGATTTTGGCGCCGTGAGGTATACACAATCGAAAGATACCTTTGAAAAACCCGCTGTATGACGTGCGTGAATCGAGATTGCCGATTTGCAATAGGGTGGGTTTTCGAAAATGTCGAACGATGTTTTATGCTGTGATTTTTTTTGTGGATGTGTTCATTTTGCCAACTCTTTTCGAATGCATTGGTTTTACAGAATAGGGAGGCTTTTTCATCCAGAGTTCGTCAAAAGGTGTCGCCCACGTGGGCGAGCCTAAAATTGTGGTTTGGTCAACACAAAATGTGGCGTAGCCAAAATGGGCGGGAATAAAATCGCGTTCAAATCATCGTGTTTCCATGTCATGAATTCTCGTGATGTTTATGCCTTTTTATTCTTTTTTTGTCGTTTTTCACGGGAATATGAGAGTGCACTCTGTATGAAAAATCGGCGGGCCGCGACGCGCAACCGCAACGCCTTTGGCGCCTTGGGATAATACTTTTTTGGCTTGCATTGTTGTAAAATTATATATTTTTCGGGAATTGGTGAAGAACATCATATAATAAGGCATTTAATATTATTAAAATTAAACAAAAAGCCGAACCTGTCCTTAATTTTGACGAAAATTGGGAAAATATGGTTTTGATGATTTTCTGGTGTTTCTGATAGTTAAATATTTATTTTCTTTATTTAAACCAATGAAAAAAAACCCCATCTTTCTGCCATCTGTTCTTCACCGATTACGTAAAAAATATAAAATTTTACAAAAATGTAAGCCAGGCGTTGCTGTCGAGCGTATCGGTCCGCCGGTTTTTTTTTCATACTGGGCCAAGTGCACTCGCTTTCGCCGTGCTTCGTGGAGCTCAACAATTGTAGTTTGGACAATCACGGCGGGACCAGCGATACCAGCCGCGGAAGTGAGGACGGACCCGGCACTCATCCAAGAAATCCGTACTTGGTACGGTAATTTGTTCAAAATACATTGGATACACCCCCATACACCAGATAAAGGCGCTGGATATAACCCCATAATCAGGTGTATGGGGGTGTATACAATGTATTTTGAAGGAATTACCGTACCAAGTACGGATTTCTTGGATGAGGGCCGGGTCCGTCCCCACTTCCGCGAGATCCCACCGTGCAATACAAAATGTGACGGAATGGGCGGGAATAAATCGCGTTCAAATCATCGTGTTTCCATGTCACGAATTCTCGTGATGTTTATGCCTATTATTCTATGTTCTTGTTGTTTTTATTTATTTTTTTCTTCTCTCCTGTCTCTAATATCCCTATTTTTCAGAATGCCAAGACGAGGATCGCGAAGGAGGCGGAGAGGTGCTCAGCAGCAGGACCCCCCTCCCATCCGGCGTGATGCGTGGACCCGCCGTGATCACATCTTCTTCCTCATCAAGGCCATCGCGGTTGTCGTGTGTTCAGCTTCACCAGCCACCTGGGTCCTCGCCAACCGGTTCCTCAACATGCACGACGACCCCCACGGCTTTTACCTGGTACCCACTCTTTTTTGTTGTTGCAATAATCGTTCCTTCAGTTCATGTGGTGGATTCAACAGATTCTCGGCTACGCCCTCTGTGGCTTCTGCGTGATAAACTTATTCTGTGCGATCGCTATCCCAGTGTGTGCCTGTCTTTCACTGGAGTTGATCTGGATGATTGGTCACTCCAAACACGGCATCTTCATCGGTGAGTGAACATTTTTTGTTGTTGTTGCGATTTTTCACAGCGATTCATTGCAATACACAGCCCGCTGAGGCCGGCGGGTTAAAGGGCGGCGCGGAGGAATTCGTGCTCCAACACGAACGCCTCGATTTTAAGAATTATAATCAAAATTGTCTATTTTTATTCATTTCAACACGAAATTTGCTCTTTTAATGTTGAAATAATAAGAAAACCGTACATTTCACCTAATTATGGAAAGAAACCGGTCCGGAAATGTCGTTTTCGCGACAAACAGGTGGCTCGTGAAACTCAAACTGGCTGCAACGAACCTGTACGTTCCAGCCATTTTTTTCGAAGGATCTTTTTGGCAACTTTTAGCTCACAACTGCATTTTTTGGAATGAGTTTTTGCTCGAAAATTCATCCACGGAAAATATTTGAAAAACACGAAATACCGTTTTTCTCAGGCCGTTGAGCTTTCGACACCGCCAAAAAACTCATTCCAAGAGATAGAAGCACTCTTCATCAGTTTATGAAAAGAAATCTTCAAAAAAAAATTCCCAGAATTCGCCAGTTTGCTGCAGCCAGATTTCCGAAAAACGCCGTTTAAGGGGGGTCGGGTCCCACCACGACAACCCTGAAGGTGCAAGCCGTCATTTTTAATATTTCATTATTTTGTTAATTAACCATTAAATTTTCATTTTGAATGTTTAAAACATGAAAATGAAAAATAAGCTACGCTATAATACATCGTTTCAACAAAAATAATGCAAAAATAGAGGATTTCGCATTCTGATTACGGTAGCTAAACATCGTGCACTAACTGGCTGCAGCAAGAACGGAACGAATACGACATTATTTTAGGTGTTCTCACCATAAAGTAGTAGCACATTCTGGTATCTCTTGGAATGAGTTTTGGCACCAATAGTTGTCCGGTAAATCTTCGAGAAAAACACAAAAAACCGTGTAATTTGGGTTGGAAACATTTTTGCGTCTCCAAAAAACTCATTCCAAGAGATTCAGAGGTGCTCTATCCATATATGAACTCAGATCATTGAGAAATACAGCAGTTTTTTCAGGTTTGCTGCAGCCAGTTTCCATTGCCTTCCCTTGGCATTGGAGCACGCTTACTGACAGTGCCGTCTCCGCAAGGCTTGCGGCGGGGTGTGAATAAGAGGAGTGCACTCGGCCGGCCCTTTATGAAAAAGCGGCGGGCCGCGACTAACACTTCTGGCGCCTCGGAATAATACTTTTTTTTTGGCTTACATTTTTGTAAAATTATATATTTTTATGTAATTGGTGAAGAATATGATAGAAAGATGGGTTTAACATTGGCTATAATAAATATAATTAACGTTTAACAGTTAGAAACATCTGGAAACCATGAAAACCGTTCGGCTTTTTCTTCAATTCTAATAATATTAAATGTCTTATTCTATCATATTCTTCACCATTTACGTAAAAATGTATAATTTTACAAACTTGAAATTTAAGCCACAAAAAAGTATTATTCCGAGGCACTAGAAGCGCTGCGGTCGCGCGTCGCGGCCCGCCGGTTTTTCATAAATGGCCGAGTGTACTCGCATATCGTCGTGTTTCGCCGGCCCCGGTGTTTTTTATAAACTTATGTAGAATCTAACTCTTTTTAAAGTCAATTGTTTAAAGTTCTGTTTGTTGCAAAACATAGTTATAATTGTGCAAAACATTCTGTGTAAAGGAGGATTCGAACTACCCTATATATTTTTTTAATGTTATTTTCATGGCCGAATGGCTAATAGGTCGGACTGGTAATCCGAAGTTGCCCCAGTTCTATCCTCCGTTACAAAACGTTTTTGCCTTAATTGTTTTATGTAATTATTATGCTAGAGACGCATTTACAGTGATAGTGTAAAACTTTTTTTTCTAACGTTATGAAATTTTGACCAAAAAAAGAAAATAAAAGGAAATACTAACTCGTACCAACTCATATCAACTATGGACCAATTTTAGGGCTAACAGCTTTTTTCCCTAACAATAAGACAGTGATATGAAGGCCGCCGCTCGAATCTTAAATTTATGTACATTCCTATGGATTCCCCCACTAATCTTGTTCAAGGGTGGCTGATCAGCGGGCCGGCCTGGGCCGGGCCGAGAAAATCTGAGGAACGGGCCGGCCCCACTTTTTTTTTGAAAATCTATTTTTAAATGTAACTCTTTTCAAAGTTATTATTTTTAAGTTCTGTTTATTGCAAAACATAGTTCTAATTGTGCAAAACATACTGTGTGAAGGAGGATTCGAACTACCCTATATAAACTTATGTTTTCATGGCCGAGTGGCTAAAAGGTCGGACTGGTAATCCGAAGTTGCCCCAGTTCGATCCCCGGCCGGCGAAACTTTTTTGCCATAGTTGTTTTATACATTAGGTACAATAGAAACGCAGTTCCTGCACATAAATCGTGAAAAACTTTTTTTTTCAACTTTTGGAATTTTTGACCTTGGGCCGCGGGCCGGGCCGTGAATTTTTGGATTGCGGGCCACCCTTGATCTTGTTTTATACAACTGTCTTTTCAGCTACCGCTTTCCACCACTATGGGGCTGGCCTTTTCCTGATGATCGGCGCTCTTATCCTGCTAACGAGCTTCTTCAAAAGGCTCCGTGAAGAACCAGCAAGGCACGATTTCTTCCCTCCAGGTGATTTCAGTTGCCATCACTTTTTCGCTATCGTATTCTAAAACGATTTTTTTCCAGAGATTACCAATAAAATCGTCAGCGTCTTCGGCCTAGCCTCGTGGACATTGGTGGCCACAGTGTGGATTGCTGTGTCCGCTGTCGAGATATTTTTGAAGAATTCTTTGGCCTCCCCCGTTCACGCCAACAGAAATGGACTTCCCGACGATTATTATCTCCTTAACGGCTCCTTCGGCAGCTCCTTCGGTTAAAACATCCACATGTACTCCTGTTCTATGCAGATTTCCCACTTTATCCTTGTACAATCCTCAGTCTCTTATTCCGGCATAATCCATTTCCCACTGTCCCGTCGAAGCATATCCCTCGATCTAATGTCTTTTTCCAGTTTGCTCATACTTACGGGATATAAAGATTGATCATTCTTTTTTGGTTTTAAATTGTGGAGGTTTTTTGGAGATTGTGGAGGTTTTCGACAGCGACTGCTGATGCAAGAGGGAGATGAGAGATTGAGAAGAGAGGGAGGGACGAAGAGAGAGAGGATCAAATATTGGGAAGAGGCAGACGGGTGAGGAGAAAAAACTTCCAGCCGTTTTCAACAATCATTCTTTTTGCCAACTTTCAGCTCATTAAAGGAGCCGTCAGGGACTGCCCGCAGCGGTTTCGGGGGCAGGCCTGTTTGTTACTGTGGGCGCAGGGTGTACCTCCCCTGGCGGCGCCGACTTTTTACGGGTTTGAGTCGCACGGCGCTAACGACTCTGGCACCCGCCGCCATTGGCCTTTTTCGAATCCCCCACACCTCGCCAAAGCCGGCCAGTTGAAGTTAAAGGACTGTCTTACCAAGGTTTCGTAACGAATCTTCTTATTTTTCTCGGACATTACCGCGGACATTTGACAATTTTGATTGTATGCCTCGGAACATACCGCGGGAGGGCCCGGAAAGTGTTTGCGCGATGCTGGTTTTGGTCCGCTCACGAAAATGTAAGCGGGGCGCGTTTGATTTTTACGGTTTCGTTGCAGGACAAAACCGTCAACAGCGGCCACGGACCTACGGCATCAAAATCTGATTATTTTAAGTTCATAAGTTTTTAATTGATCCGATTAGTACTATCATAATGGGCTACATTTGAAACCTACAGAGCAATTCTTTCAAGGTGTGAAAAAAATTCTCCGTCGAGATACACGCTTTTACAAATTTCAGTTGCGTTTTTCTACCCTTCATAGGAATTTGTTTGCCTCCAAAGAATTGCTCTATATTCTACCCATGTAGAGCTACAAAATGTTAATTGACATCTTTTCATGAAACCTCCTGGTTCCTGAGATTTTGCGACGGATATTTTTAATTGACCCAACGCACACAGTCCTTTAACCAGGCCGCGCTCTAGTTCAAACGGCGAGCTGTGCCCCCGAAATGGAAATTCACATTTCTTATATTTCGACGATTTTTAAATTGCATTATTTACATTTTTTACCAATATCACAGTAATATATACGAAATAACCAAAAACCTGTTTTTATTCTGCTGTATTCGTCTCATATTACACTCCTCTCTGCGAAATCCAATTGAAGGGATCAAAATGGATAATATACAATGTCCGATGCAAGAGGAATACGGCGCCCATCTTACCAATACTGCCGAGAAAAGGCGTCTGGAGCATTTTTCAAGCCTCACAGAGAAAAAAATCAGCAGGAAGTTCATATGTACGCTATGCCTGCAGTTTCGTTCGTCTCCTTGTCATGGACATCGAAAACACGAGAAAAGTGGAAAACTTCTGCTGTGGATACTGTCATCATATTCCTTACACAACTATACTTCAAGAGATGATTTACTGCGCAGAGACCAAGAAATTGAGGAAGAAGCTGCCCAAGAACATCCTGGACATGTCCAATGGTCACCCGGAGCTTTACTGTCTCACCAATGGAACAAGTTGATCACCACATGTACTGACAAAACAATAAGTTGATATTTTTATTATGCCGACACGCAAGAACTACACACGAGAAAAAAAGGAAACCAGAGGTTAGACAGGGAAATGAGTTTACAATACATAATCGATGGCATCAAAGTTTGTAGTTTGATTCCGGTGGGAGTGAGACTTATTGAACGAGAAAGGTTGAAAGCATGCGAATTTGTGAATCAAACTACCGACATAAGGTGCCAAAGGGGTGGGAGGCAACTCACCGCTTACAAAATGGGGGAACGGGACGAATTCTTCTACTCCTCTCGACGCAGGTGCTCTCCACGGCCATCCAGACGACGCAGCAACCGAAAAGACAGATGCTTACTCCAAAAAGGAATTGAACAGGTTGCCGAAGACGACATTTATGCCAATTTTGAAGCAGTGAGGGATATAAATCAATATTTCAGCTTTTCATCACTCGCATTACGCATTACCTATAACAACATTAGAGAAATTCATTCCGCTGGGGATTAAGAATTTACGATTGCATGAACATAACCCCGGCCAGTCGGTGCGTCTGGAGCTTTCGAACTGAGTGCATACCGCAACAATCATATTCCCCGATGAAGAGGGAAATTACGCCAATTCTGAATGTGTGGAAGGGGAATTTTCTGCATTCTCAGTCGCTGATGTTCATTGTTAATGAATAAACACGTAGTTGTCAAATCTTTCACCAAAAGCGAAATGAATCGGGCAAAATGATCGAGAAACTGGGACATAACGCGCCCTTCAAAGGTTATTTTGACTCAACCAGCGGGGGACAACTGCCCAAATCGCGTTATACTGTAATAGTAAAGAAAGATTATTATAAAAATGGGTTGGCGCATAATTTACACATCGACAAATCAAATAATAAGTAAAACCAACCTGTAAGCCAAAGACACCGCGCGAGCGGGGGCACGGAGGGTCCATTAGCCGTAGAAGTGCGTAGAGCTGAAATAATTAACAATTACTAAAAATTAAGTGGATAAACAAGAGATCATTTTCATTCGCATATCATTTTCACCGGGGTGCGGTCGTCTCTGGCTGTGCTCTACCGAAGTGTGTGTGTGAATCCAGACCCAGCACCGCGACACGGAGGGTCTGTCAAGTCAAGATCATCATGGGCTGCAACATCAACATCTGCACGCTCAACTGCCAGTCCATCAGCTCTACTAGACGTCTCATCGAGTTGGAGGAGGCCATTAAGAAGATCTCGTTCGACGTCATCGGACTGTCAGAAACTTGGAGGTCAGGTTCAGGCCAGGAAACGCTCAACAACACCGGACATCTTCTGCTCTACAGTGGAGGACAGTTCAAGCGGCGCGGTACTGGATTCATCGTGGCAAAGCATCTGGTACAACACATCGAGCAGTTTACACCCGTCAACGACCGATGCTGCTACCTGGACCTACGGACAATGAAGTGGAAGGTTCGCATCGTTCAGGTTTATGCACCAACGAGCGCGGCCGATGACACTGAGTTCGACGACTTCCTTGGCGGCATCCTGGAGGCGTGCAACTCGGGGGGTAAGTCGTTGTCAAGAAATGGTAATCCCTCGGGGCCGAACTCCTGGAATTCCGGAGGGAGGTGCACTGTCATCTGTGGAGACTTCAATGCCGCCGTCGGACCACGCTCCCACGCCTACGAGCCAGCTGTTGGAATCTATGGGTATGGAGCCCGTAACCATCGAGGACAGCAGTTGGTTGACTTTTGCTCTGCTAATGGTTTTAAGATCGCGAACACCTACAGCAAGCAGAGGGCAGGGAGAAAGTGGACGTGGCGTTCGCCTGATGGGGTAACCCGGAAGGAGTACGACATGTTCCTGGTCCGACGAACCCACAACGTGCGCACCGTCAGAGCTCTCAACGCCTTCAACTTCCGGTCCGACCACCGACTCTGCCGCCTCGTCCTGGATGTGGCGCACCCCCTTCCTAGACGCCAGCCACGGCGCGAGTTCCGGATGAACTGGCCTTTGTTTGCAACGACGGTGAGGGAGAATAAGGTGGCGATGGAAGATGCAGCAGACCCAGCCCGGCAGTATGCGAGTATCTGTGAGGTCCTAGACCTTGCAAGGAAAGTTGCAGTTGAGGCACGGGAACCCGAAGAGAGGCTCTCCCAGACCACCAGGGACCTCTTTGCCGATAGGCATCGGTTGTTGTCGAAGGGTGACCCCACCTCGAGACTTCAACTTGCAATAGTCTGTAAGGCTATCCGGGTGAATCTTGCTGCTGACATCGAGCGACGTCACATTCAGCGGTACTATCAGGCTCTCGGGTCTCGGAAACTGTTTGAGACTGTCTCTTCTCCTACCATGTGGCGTCTACAGAAGGATGACGGTAGCTTGACGCGGAACTCGCAAGAGGTCCTGCAGAGAGTGAAGTCGTACTTTGAGCAGATCTACGCACAGGCAGTTGCCATACGTCCGCTGCTCCTTCCTCCGTCGGTAGAGGTCCCGCCTGTGCTGACCGAGGAAGTCTGTAAACAACTGCGCCGCATGAAGAAACGCACGGCTCCTGGCCAAGACAGCATCACCACCATCATGCTCCGTTCCGTGGAAGAAGAAATCGCTCCGATCCTCGCCAACCTGTTCACGGAGATGCTGTCTCGTCGGTTCATTCCAACAGAGTTCGCCGACTCCGTCACCACCCTCATTCCCAAGAAAGGCAACCTCACCGACGTGGCCAACCACCGCCCGATCTCTGTGCTCCGGACTCCCTGCAAAGTCTTCACCCGGGTCGTTCTAGCCAGGATCCAGCGGCCATTGGAGCAAAATCAGCCCCCTGAACAGGCAGGCTTTAGACGTGGGTTCTCGACTGTCGAACACCTTCACACGGTGCGGCAGTTAATCGATAAATCTTATGAATACAGATCCCAGCTGTTCCTCGTCTTCGTGGATTTCCGTAAGGCCTATGACACCATCGAATGGCCTGCAGTGTGGAATGCGCTCTACAACCACGGTGTGGAGTCCTCCTACATCGAGATGCTGCAGACGGTCTATGCGGAGGCTAGGAGCAAGTTCCGAGTACAGCACGAACTCGTAGACGTGGATATCTGCCGAGGAGTGAGACAAGGATGTGTGCTGTCACCTGCTCTATTCAATGCGGTTCTGGAGGAGATCTTCCGTGGTCTGGAATGGGACGAACTGGGCGTGGATATCGATGGGTGCAAGTTGAACCACCTGCGCTATGCTGACGACGTGGTGCTGATTGGAAGAAGTCTAGGAGCGGTGCAAAGAATGCTGACGGAGTTGGATGGAGAAAGTAGAAAGGTTGGATTGGAAATCTCTAAACAGAAGACGGTGGCAATGTCGAACATGAGAGAAGGGAATCTGCAGCTGAGAGGACAACCGGTGCAGTTCGTGCAGCACTTCGTCTACTTGGGCCAGTCGCTATCGTGTAAGGAGAAGAACCGGGAGTTGACGAGACGGATTGGAGCAGGATGGGGCGCATTCAACCGCCACAGACTGTTTCTGACGAAGAGGAGCGTGCCGATGAGACTGAGGAGACAAGTGTTCGTGAGATGTGTGGTCCCTTCGATGCTGTACGGTTGTGAGACGTGGAGCCTGAGTGCAGAAGACCGGAGAAAGATGTCAGTGGTGCAGAGACGAATGGAGAGGGCCATGCTGGGTGTGACAGTGCTGGATCGGGTGCCAAATGTTGAGCTGAGACGGATGACTGGACTGCCGGATGTGTTGGAGATGGCGTGGAGACGGAAGATGAAATGGGCTTGGAAGGTGGCGACGATGGAAAACGATAGATGGCCGAAGAAAGTGACGGAATGGTACCCGAGAGGAAAGGCGAGAAACAGAGGACGACCCTACGCGCACTGGGAGGATGACATGGAGGACGTGATGGAGGAGAACGGCTTGCTGAGGCAGATGTGGGCTACGGCGGCACGCGCGGACAGACGAGAGTGGCGGCACATGATGATAACGGCGAGACGACAGTAATACCAGTCGATATATTGTCTCGATTCCGATAAATAAATGTTAAATGTTAAATGTTAAACAAGACAAATAACAACTTAAAGAGAAACAAGTCATAAACAAAAGTTAAACAAGAATTTTTCACGTTCAAAATGCATTTTAAAGCCTTAAGCGGCATAAAAGTGCAACAAAATAAGCAAAAAATGCATTTACAATTCAATTGAATATTTTAACATAAAAACAATTTTAAAAAACTAAAGAAAATCACAAAAAAAAACAAAAATAAAGAGCCGAAAAAAATAGAGGCGGCGGCCGGGGAGGAAAAGACTCAGAGGAATTCAGGCGCGTAAACAGCGTGCATGAAGGCGTTGCGATTCGCCATCCGCAGCAGACGCATGTCGCCTGGAATGCCCCATTTTGGCCACTTGAGATGCCGATTTCTCAAAAACTAAGAATTTTCAGCCTAAACATATATATGTTTTCTGAAATAACTTTTTAAGGCCTGTAATTTTATGAAAAGTCAAAAATAGTCCCTGACGGTCCCTTTAAGGTCTTCTTTGGCCTCAGGGGTGGCCAAACATCGGGCCGAGAAAATTTCCAGGCCGAGCCCGGCCCGATCTTGCTAGGATCGAGCAAATGTGGTGTAGAAAAACTTCTTTGTAGAGGATATTTTTAAGCTAAGGTGTTGTTTTTTAATCTTTTTGTTATATAATTGATCTAATTTATATTTATAGGCAATTTTAAAGCTTAATTACTAAAAATTTCAACTTGACCTGTCAATCGATTTTGAAAACGGGCCCACGGGCCGAAATCGAGCCCGGCCGGGCCGAGAGGTTTTGGAGACGGGCCCGGCCCGCGAGCCCTGTTTGGCCGGACCTTTTCTCGAAAATTCATCGACCGAAAAATAACGAAAAACCCAAAAAAATAACCGTGTTTCTTTGGCTGTAGACATTTTTGAGTTGGCAAAAAACTCTAAGCAAAAGGGTAAAACTGTTTTTTGATCAACTTATGAAAAGAGATCTTTGAAAAATGCCCCAGAATTTTCACATTCGTCGCGGAGTGGAGCGGAGTGAGTCATGTTGCAGGATATACCAACACGATTACAATTGCGCTGAACTTGTGAAGTACTCAGAGATTGATTCCTTGGGTGAAACAGTGATCGGATTTTGGCTGAGTTTGGAAAGGGATAACACATATGTGGTATGCTTATAAAAATTTAAACAAGATTTTCTATTTCAGGGCGTGTCAAATGGCTACACAGTGGCTAAGACCAACCAGACTGAAACATATGGAGGAGACCAAATTGTGAACGCGACTGTACAAGGCTTTAATGGGATAAAGTACTCTTTCCCGTGGGGATGTGAAGGTGGACCTGGTGGCAAAAAGTGTTAATGCATAACATTCTTATCAAATGTGATGCTTCTGAATTTCAAAATGAATTTCAAAGTGAAAATCAATTAATTTTTGATTGCTGCTTCTCGCCACAAAAATTTTTCACACTCACACTACACTTACACTCACACTCACACTCACAAACAGAGGTAGAGAGGGAGAGAAAGAGAGAAATAGAAAGAGAAAAAAGAGGCAGAGGCAGAGGCAGAGGCAGAGGCAGGGAATTCGCATTTCGAGATTTGCTTAGTTACCCGAAAATTCTGCAGACGGGTTTCTCGTCACTACCGCACTGACGGAGAATCCATCTAAACATCTCTCCTTTCACAGTTCAATTGATTTTAGGGAGGATCTCAATGAAGCTGGAATCGTTGGTTATTCTTGTCATTCCGATGACTGCAGCGCTTTAAAGCGACCATAAGGGGGGTTTTTCACGCTCATGCAAATCATATGCTAATGAGGACTTGGCAAGCATTCTGTGAACAACCGTTTCCTGGAGCGGTGTTGGAAAATAACATTTCAATTGGAATGGCGCAATTAGCATTGGTCCCTTTAAGTAAGAAATGGATAAAAAATAGGGTAATCCAGAAAAATAAAAAAGAGCGTAGGGAGATAGAGATAGAGATAGAGACAGAGATAGAGATAGAGATTTAAATTTAGGGTAATCCTCCAATTGTTGATGGCCAAGCCTGTGAGAAAGTAATGCATACACAATCTAAATGGTATCCCGGCGGTATGAAACGTGTCTTATGTGCAATCAATGGGTCAGTTAACCTTGCACTGAATTCGCTTTATGTTTTTAGCCCTGCTTTTGGTAGCATGACCGCATATGGCGTTGACAAGGACGACAATAACCTTTTCGAATGCACTACACGGCTAGACTATGGAAAAATCGTGATACCTTGCAGCACCGATGGAGGAATCCCAAATTGGGCTGAGCCGGTCAATTACTCAGTCTACAAACACCTAAGAGAGGAAGTTCTTGGACTATGGCTAAGTTGGGAGAGCGATGGGACTTGTTTAGTAAGTGCGGACAAAAACAATTATTGCTTACATCGTTTTTAGGGTGTGTCGAATGGCTACTCTTTTTACTCTTTTGCCTTTAAGTTTCTGATTTTCTTTCTGTGATTCAAAAAAAATTCGGTTGCAAGCGCTTCTTCCCCGCGTGCGTGTGCGTGTGCTGTTTCTCCCTCCTCTCTCTCTCTCTCTCTCTCTCTCTCTCTCTCTCTCTCTCTCTTTTTCTCCCCCCCCCCCCTCTCTCTCTCTCTCTCTCTCTCTTTCTTTCTTTTTCTCTCTCTCTCTCTCTCTCTCTTTCTCTCTCTCCTCTCTCTCTCTCTCTATCAAAACAAAAACATTGTGTTTTCTCATCTGCTGTATTCAGTATATCACAAAAAGAACAATGTCAAAAATCAACTCCGGAGACTCTTTTCCACAAACACAAGAGATCACCGATTGAGTATCAAATACACACAAAAAAGAGATCACATATCAATATCCGAAGCTCCACATACACAAAAATTCTCAATCTCCAGCTAAAGTTTCAAAAAATCTACCTACTGCACCACAAAATCCACAGAATAAAAAATCAATAGAAGAAACCAACAGCCAGCTGGCAGAAGAGACAGTCACAGATTCCTCCGGAATCCAACTTCAAATCCATCTCCACTTCTCCAACGGCTTCCACACAAACACAGTAGACATCACAATTCTGGAAAAGTTTCTAATTGTAAGTGAAAGTGTAAGTTTCTATTAAAAATGCAAAAGAATAACTTACAAAAATCAAGACCAGCTTTCAACCGAAGGCTCCATCACACAACTCCAGCTCCACCTCAGAACGGCAGCTACAGAAACACAATTGGTGTTCAAAATCTGGAAAATTCATACAGTTATTTAAAAACCTGAAAAAGATTACAATTTTCTGTAAAGTTAACAATTTTTAAAAAAAAATTGAAGTTTTAAATCATGAAAGTTGAAATCGCACTCGGATTCCAAACGAAAAAATTTGATACTTATAGGATTTAGCTCATTGTTAGTTTAGGAGGAAAATTATGTTGAATTTTTTCGCAAAGTCATCGACGAACGATAGATTCAGAAATCGATTTCCTCTTTGCTAGACCGACATTGACCGTGGGTCAGTTTTTTCGCAATGGAGCGCGATAAAACCCCGAAACACTTAATTTTCAGAAAAACTGATACTTTTTGCGGAAAGTTAAGTATAAAAACTGTTTTATAGTTTTCATAAACTTTTAAAACTGTTAAAGTGAGTATTTTTAAGTGAACTGATTCCAGAAAATATAAATTTCGTTTAATTTTAAACAGTTGCGACTACGTGCCCTATTGACTGTGTACGCAAAAGTACGATTGCGTAAATGCATTTTCGACCAAATGGCAACAGATTTTCAGCGAGTGAGAGGTCACCGCCCTATTGACAGAGTCGAGTCGCCACTAAAATTTGCCCCTCCCCCCAATTTCTGGCCCAAACCCAAACGAAAAACTCACATTACAAAAATAAGCATCTCATTTTAACCGAAGGCTCCTCCATCCAACTGATCTCGTCCAACAGCAACTACAGACACAACTGGGCACATCACATCTGAAAAATTCCAATTTTTAAGACATAAGTTCAGAAATCTCACCAAAAAGTCTTCTCCTTTGAACAGGAGGCTCCTACAACAAGTGGCCGTACTTGGACTCCCGGATAGCCATCCTTCTTCTCTTCCTGGCGGCTGACGCCCTGTCCGTCATCACGGGCCTCTCTCCATCCGGGCCCCGCTCCGGCGTGTTCTCGCAGGCCAAGGTGTTGCTGTCATAGGGTTCCGGCTTCCGCTTCTTCTTCGGCTTCCAGTTGGGAGCCGCATTCATTTCGCGGTTGAAGCGTTCCCACGCCTCCTCGACAAACTTGTCCTCATCGTTGTAGTCGGGATCAAGAATGAGGAGGCGCAGGCGCTCTTCCTCCGCCTTCACCTTCTCGTAGTTCCTCCTGCCCTCGTCGTCCTGAAAGAGATATTTAAGTTGCATATTCAATGTCTAGCTTAAATGGACCGTCAGGGACCTTTTGAAACTTTGGCTCACGTGAAAGAGAAAAATCAGCTGATCAGAAAACTCTATACAACATAGGATCTAAAATTCTCCGTTTTTGTAATATGTGGGTTCAAAGTTGCAAAAACCGGCCGACCGTCTGCAGATTCTGCGGATGGCCACAACGCCTGCATGCACGATGTTTACGAGCCAGTCTAATTTCGAAGTTGGCATTATAATTGGACGAGATTACTTGGAAAATGAGGAGTGTTCAAATAATTTAGCATATATAATTATTATATTTTTGGACCGTACCAGATGAAAATGGAAATGAAACGGCCTCTTTAAAGGGACAGTCAGGCGGGTTTTACAACATAGCCTATCTAGGAGAGAAAAATTCGCTGATCAAGAAAATGTATATGTCTATGGGTCGAAAATGCACCGTTTTCGAAGAAATACGCTTCAAATTCGTCAAAAAAGGTCTCCGTCTATAGAATTGTAGACGAGCAGTACGCCCTGCGTGTCCGGCATTTACAAAGCATGCTAATGAGCCAAATTTCTTTCCAATTGAACGAGATAGCGCTGGAAACGAGGAGGGTGCGAGACAATTTAACATAGCTAATTCGCATAATTTTCGACCGTAACGAGCGAAAAATGAAATGAAACGCCCCTTCAACAAAAGCCAATTTTTTCCTGGTCAAAAATAAAAAGTTTTATTGTTCCATTGTGCGCTCCTTGTATGTCAAAGGTCATAAAAGCAAAAAAAAAACTGCAAATTAAAACTTCCGCAAATTTTCCTTTGCGGGAGTACGCGCCAAAGATTTTCAGAATAATATTTACAAATTTACACAAATTTCCTAATAGCTAGTTTATATTTTTTTTTATTTTTCCTTCCCAGATTACCAATGTTTCTAGAAATATAATGTCCCATAAACGATATCAATAATTATGCGTTTTTAAAACTTTGAAAATCTTTTTTACTAAAATTTACATTTTTACAAAATTTTGCGTTGAAAATTTAACAAAAATTAAAAGTTGAAAGTTGCGATAAGCCCGAAAATTTGTTGAAAAGGTGTGAAAATATAAGGCTAGCCCCGTTGAACAATTTTTTTTTAAAATTGAGGTTGTTAAAATACAAAAATAGAATTTTTTCGTCAAATTTTTTTTTAAATTGAAATTTATTTTCACACAAACATTTTCTAGATTAGAGTTCGAGTTATAGCCAATGTGAAGTGTTTATGGAAATTCTATTTCCCTCGCAATTAGCTTAATAATTGTTTTAATATCTTTGAAAACCCAACCTAGAAAACGCCGCACCCAAAACCGAACTTTTCTCAAAATTTTCAGAAATCCATAAAGGGATCATATGAAGGTCAAATATGAGTTTTCAGGAAACTCTACTTTTTGCTTGGGACTCACTTATGGTTCAAAATACATGAATTTTTTAAATTTGCTAGTGATTTTGTTAATTTTTCTTTGATATTTTCCAACTAACTTTTTAAAAACTCATTAGGAAACATTTCACACGTTAGCCAGGGACCGCAGAGGTGCGCACAGCAGTGCAGCCCGAAATGTTAAGAAAATATGGTTTCAATCGCTCTCGCGCGTATTATTTTTTATTTTGTTTTCCTAAACAGTGAATCCGACGTAAAAGAACACGAGAAATCCGATGGAAATTCGGTTTTTTGGTCATTAAAAACAGGTTGGTCACGGAGCGCGTCCGATTTTAAATAAAAATGATTACTCAACTTATTTTACATATACTTGCCCAAAAACGCAAAAATCCGTTCGTGCATAAAAAAGTTACGCCGAATCTTAACATTTGCGGCGCTCCCATTCGTCGCAGAAGCACTATTAATTCTCTTTCGTTTAATGTAAAATTGAGCCAATTTCATTCGTGCAGATTTATAAAAATGTAATTTATAAATTTCAACCGGTTTTTGCGCTCCAATGCCAAATCCCCTTCTCACAGCAATTTCGAAAACGGTTAATTAAACGTGTATTTTTATTGCTCTGGGGTTCATTTTGGTACCATAAATCGTAGAAAAATACGGTTACTCATTACAATACCAAAATCCTTTCTTTTTCTTCAATTTGAGGGATTTTGCATTCAACCAAGTTTCTGTCCGGTGTTTAGCGGCACCTGTGCACTCGGCCGAGAAAGACCCCGCCCAACCACGGCGGTAGTTGAAAAACGGAATTGTAATATAGGCGTTCAAAATGAAATATCTCGTTTTGTTGTGGATGAAATTTCACAATGTAAAAAGGAAAAGTTTAAGTTGGAGTATCATCTGTTTAAATATTTAAAAAAAAATTCTCAAATAAAATTTATGCTCTGTGGTCCCTCCACGTTAGCAAATTTTAAAAAAAAAACTAACCAAGTTGGCCACCCACTCCGCCGTGCGGTGCTTGTCGTGGGTCTTGTGCGCCAGCTCCCACTCCCATCCATTGAACCTGAAAAAAATTGTTTTGTAATTGTTATTGTTTCTGAGACTTACCACTTATCGTAATAGAAGAGCTCGACGAAGTCGCCGGCTCCTGGGAGTCCATATGGGCTGATGTCCTTGGAGGGTCCGACGTAGCTTAAGAAAAAGGTTTAATTAGGTAATTAAGTAATTAACTCACTCCCTTCTGAAGTTGTCGTTGAACAGCTTTGTCCAGCCATGGTCCGGGTTCTCCTTGAAGATCTTCTTGAACCTGGGATCGTTTCTGACGGCCTCGAACTTGGCGCGGAATTCGGGTAGCTGAAAATGAACATAACTATTTGTCTCTGTCTCTTTGTCTCCTTGTCTCTTTATCTCTGTCTCTCTGTTTCTCTGTCTCTCTGTTTATTTGTCTATTTGTCTGTCTTTCTGTCTCTCTGTATATTTGTTTATTTGTCTCTTTGTGTCTCTGTGTCTCTGTGTCTTTGTGTCTCTGTGTCTCTGTGTCTCTTTGTCTCTGTGTCTCTGTTTCTCTATGTCTCTCTGTCTTTCTGTATCTCTACCTCTCTATCTCTTCGTCTCTCTGTTTCTTTGTCTCTCTGTATCTCTGTATATCTGTTTCTCTGCCTCTTTGTCTTTTTCCCTCTCTCTTTCTCTCTCTCTCTCTCTCTCTCTCTCTCTTACTTGGCGACGGAGTCTCGCAGGATCACTGTCGGCCTTGAAGAAGTCCCACTCGCTCAAATCTGCTCCATGCGTCGAAGAAGGGGCGAGCATCTCAATCGGTTGGCTCTCAACCTCCCTGTATCCCAGTGACTTTCTTATGTTCCACAACCGAGCCTAAAATGACAATTTTGTTTTCGAATTTCCATTTCAACTCACCACAACTCTGTTCTCCTCCATAATCATTCCCTTGGACATGAAGGGCTTGTTGAGCTTCCGTCTCATTTGCTGGACCTTGGTCTTGGGCTAAAATCTCAATTCTGCTTTAAAATATTTAAAAAAACCAACAATTCTTCTGTCGATCTTCAAGACGATGGTGTCCCATTTCTTGACTTGGCGGACCCATTCGCTGACGAGGTACCTGCACTGGCGGGCTTCCGAGTGAGGGCCTTCGTTGTCCTCTCTGTGGCGGTTGGCGGTCTTCTGAAAACGAACTTTACAACTTTAAAACTACCCCCGCCCACTTTCCGGCGCCGAAAGGGAGACAAATTTTGGGCCTACCCCTTCAAAACGCGTGAATACCAACTTTTTCGACTTTCAAAGACGGATTGTGGGACAAAAAGGGACGATCTTTCGAATGGTGTACCCTATGTTGGCAGATTAAAAGTGGAAGCATGTGATGCTCCGCCTCAAAGTCGAAAAAAGCAGTTTTCAAAACGTATTTTCTACTGAGAAACACTTCGTTTTAAAAATTTCCTTTAAAAATATGCACAATTCGGGTCACCGCCAGTTGTACTCATTTTCGAACTACCGATTTATGTGGTATAATTTCAAAGTAGACCCGCTTCAGCCTTCCAAAATATGCCTTTCATCTCAGAAATGTTAGCGACACTTTTTTTAGCTACGTAAATATGCCGTTGTAAAGCAAACGCAAGAGGTTTCGACTAAAAAATATTATATTCTGTATGTATGTATTTTTAATATAAAATGAGATTTTAAATTGCCGATTTTTCACAGTTCACTTTGAAAGTTGAATTTTCCTCCATTTTCTCATTCAAATATTCGGTAAACGCGCCCCAGTCACAACTGGCACCCCTAATTTGGCGTTTTTGACTGAAAAAGTTCATTTTCGGTAGTTTCTCTGCATTATATCTTCTTACACTCTATAATAATTGAATTAACACTTTTTTTTCTAGGCTAAAGGACTCAAATTAATTTATTGACCTTTTACTGTAAGACAATTGAACCTTTGTATTTTACCCAATTTCTGTGGAAACGAAGCGATAACAACCGAAAATGCAGCCAATCGTGAAAGTCGCAGAAAGTTGGCGTGGCCAAGATTTGCCGCCTCAGGGTGCGTCATTCAAACTTGAATTATTCGGTTCAAACTGAACCAAATTTCAATTTTCAAAAAAAGTATTGTTAGTTAGAATTCGACGCATTTAACGGTGTTACTTTCATATCAACACAATCAGAAAACGTTGAACTTACGTAGGCGGCGTCGTTGACGTTGATGCCCTGGCACCTGAGCCCCAGGTAGTGGTGGCTCATCTCCCTCCAGTAGTGAGTTCTCGTATCCTCACTAATATAATCCCTGTCCTTCTTGGGGTGGAACGGCCATGATTCCTGTCCCTTGACGGGCTTTCCGGTCTTCAGAGCGATGATCTGAAAATACAAAGATGGTTATCTCAAATTTTTAGAAGAATTCACCTCCTCGTGGTTGTAGCGGAGGTCGGGGGTGAGCAGAGGCCAGAGAGGGCAACTGGGCCACAGGGGGAGGAAGTAGCACATGAAGGGGCCCAAGATCTCATCACGGACAATCACCGTCTGGTAGAAGTTGGCGATGGCGAACAGCGTGCTGAAGAGGATGGCGGGTCTGAAAGTTGAAGTTGTTACAAGAAGGAGAAAAAATCGATTAAAGGGGTAGTATGGCGGCTTTTCATTACATTTTCGATCGGATACGGTCGGAAATTTTGCATATCGACTATGCTAAATTGCCTCGCGCCCTCCTCATTTCCAGAACTGGCTCATTCAATTAGAATGAAATTCACTTCATTAGCATGCCTTGTAAAAGCCGGACACGCAGGGCGTACTGGCCATCCGCACAATCTGCGGATGTTCGGCCGTTTTTGCACGATTTGAAGCAGGCTCTCCAAAAACGGTAAGTTTGCGACCCATAGTCATATATATTTTCATGATCAGCGAATTTTTCTCTCTTAATTCAGCCTATGTTGTAAAACCCGCTTTACTGTCCCTTTAAGGGCATTTGTAGAAATAAGGACGCAGGCTCTGGAACAATTTAGGTCAATGCCCCATTGAGGTCAATGCCTCAGGGAGCAGTTCATAGATTCAAAAATTAGGAGTCGGTCTTTAACTTTCTTACGGTCAATACACGACTGTTCAATTACGACAATACACAAACTTTTCTAGTAGGCCATTTTGAAACTTTGAGACCGATATCGAGACACCAAATTAACAAGAATTGAAAAGCAGAAGTCGCGGGCCGGGTGCATAAACGCCGAAATCGGTCGAAAAAGGGAAATCCACAAACAGTGAACCTTGTTCAAAAATCAAAAATTTCCTGGTTGTTGCCGATTTTCGTGTTTTGAAGTATTAATTAAGTGTAAAACAAAATAAACTTTTAATTTTGGGCAAACTGGATGGAATTCCATGTAAATTGAGTCGGCTTTATTTCAAACAATACTGAATAAATACGCCAACACGAATTTTTCCTTTTTGTTTTTCATTTTAAGCTTTGATTAGATTAACATTAGGAAAATAAAAGAAATCCCGCGGTCAAAAATTTAAACCGTTTTTATATTAAAAATTCGTTTTTTATTACATTTTTCGAAGGTAAGACGTTTGAATTCGCAAAAACCACTTGCAGCACTGGGTTGCGCGTACGTTTTTACGTCATAGTCAATGGTTACATATCCAGTTTTATAAAATTGTGCGTGCGCGCCTAAAAAACCAAAATTTCTTATGGATTCGGGCAATCCGCGCCGACCCCACCTTTGCGGCGCCTAAGTATAACAGTGTGAATTTTTCCATTTGTTTGTTGAAAGTTCATCAAGATACAAATTCCGAGAGTTCTAGTTTAGTAGATAATCCTATCTTTTCGTCTCAGAGTCTTAATTTTTATAGCTTTCGCCAAATCGAAATCGTACCAAAACGACGTTAAGGGGACAGTCTACTATGATGGATTTCTTTCTAATTGGATGAGACAGCGCGGAAATGAGGAAGGTGCAAGACAATTTGGAATAGTAAATTTGCATAATTTTCGACTGTATCCGGTCGAAAATGCAGCTCTTTTATTTTCTTCTAATGCAGCAGTCACTCAAAAAGGAGGCGGAAATAGTGTGCAAATCGGGAAATGCAGTGAAAAAGCTTTTTTCGCAGATGCTTGTTTGGCGGCAGCTATAATGCACTTAACGTTTTCCATACACTAAGAAAAAATTGTGCGTGCGCGCCTAAAAAACCAAAATTTCTTATGGATTCGGGCAATCCGCGCCGACTCCACCTTTGCAGCGCCTAGGTTTAGCGTAGTAAAAATGAACGTACCCGTCAAAGGCATCAGTCAATCCAGTCCTGTCGTAGGATGCTGCGATTGAGGTGTAGGCCAAGTAGAACAGTGGGCTGAGGATCCACTGGAAGAGCCTGTTGCGCCACACCTGAAAATGTCGCAAAATAAGTGAACAAATTATTTATCTTACAGATTCGATGGAGGAGAGGCGGTAGGGCCAGCGGGACTCATGAATGTGCAACTGGTGCACCCAGAGCTCCGCATTCATCCTGAAACGATGGATTTAGGACTTTTTGGAAACCTGGTTTATTCTAAATCCAGATTTAATTTTTTTGAACTACAATGTTTTTATAATAAAAAAAAGGAAAATTTCAAGCTATTTGTTTGGTTTTTTCAAATTTTTCAAAATTTTAAACCTTATCCAATTAAACTTTCATAATGTTAATTGGAAAGAAAATTTTGTTTTAAAAAGCTTTAACTCATTTTCCAAACCGGATTTCCTTTCCATCATTCAAACGAGTTTCGGCAAAAAAAAACCTCCTTCTCAAAATAATTTTTAGTTTTTTTCCCGAAAACTTTCTATTACTTTAAAAACCGGCATATAATGTTCGGTATTGTCGCGAAATTCGGCATGCTTCACCCAATAAATTCTAAATTCTAGGAAGCCTATAATTGTTAAAAATGCGTTCTAAAAAAATAATGAATTTTCAGGAATGGCTACTAAACTATTTGTCATCGTTTATAAAGTACAAAACTCCGGGAAATTCCGGTTTTCCGATATTTATATTTTTTTAACCAGAAAAATACGAAAAAATAACTAACTTTTCAATTTTTTGGCCAAAAGGTGTAGAATATTTTTTTTTACGAAACCCGGTTTTAAAAATTTACTCATATTTGAATTCGCTACTAGGCATTTTTGTTCAAACCAACATTGAAAACTTTTAAAAAATTCCAATGTGAACCGTTTTTCGGTATTTTATTTTACCCTACATATCAAAAGCTTTGCAAAAAAAATTGGCTAAGATTGAGGTTTTTTGAAATAACATATTAAATTTTAAGATTCCAAGTTTGTTCCGAAAACAGATTTTTTTAAAAATTGATTTTGCCACCATATAATTTATTTCTAAACCATTTTTGTAAACTATTGAAATTTCAAAGTTCACAAAAGTACTATACAGTGTGTTTCCGAAAAACGGCACCGGTTTTGACCAAAAACCTTAAAGGATGGCACTATAGGTCCCACCCCGATTTCTTAATTGTCTGCGCACTCTTCTTTCACAGTGCTATTTCCTGTATTTTTATTTTAATTTACTTCAGAGTGTCAAATCGTCAGTGGTAAAATACGCGTGAATATCAAAATTGCTGAAAAGCCGCCAACCGTTCGTTGGAAATAGACTATAATCGGGTCCCAAAATGACCTGGTCCAAGAAGTTTCAGAATAGTTAAGGACGTTATATACATCTTTTTAGCCAAAACTTGCAAAAGTTATAAGACTTTGACAAATTTTGTATATAAGTGGCCGTCGAAATGTGAAAAGTTAATTATCAAAAAGGTACTTGATGGTCTCTTTACAATACTTTTACGTACCTCAGATTGAACTCCGTGTAACTGGCCCAGTACCAGGTGCCGAAGATGAAGGCCTGCAGCGGGAACTGCATAAACCACGTCGACTCGAGGTTCTCATCGAAGAGCGACATTCCGACGCAGGAGTGGGAGAAGCGGAGCTGAAAATGAACAAAATGAAGATAAGTGGATGAAACTCACGGTCTCAGTCCAGGAGTGCCACGCCACGTAGCACATTGTCACTGTTGCGGCCAGGATCGCCTTTCCGAAGCGGTACTGAAAATTATTTAAATTTAAAAATTATCAAAATTTATTTATGGCCAATCTGTTTCCGAAATATGGTTTTGAAGTGAAAGGTCCCGCAACGAAAGATAATTCGGGCAATTGGAGACACAACCAAGGGAAATTTAAATAATTGGTCCCGCTACGAAAGTAAAAACTGGTTCCGCGACGAGGGAAAATTTAGGAAAAAAAGTTCCGCGACGAAATAAAATTCAGGTCAACGGTTCCGCAACAAAACAATTTATGTAAAAGGACCCGCGACGAAAGAAAATTCAAGATTTGGCCGCAAAACGAAAGAAAACTTAGGCAATAGGTCCCGCAAATAATGAAAATTTGGTAATTTGTTCCGCGACAAAAGAAAAATTAGGTTGAACGAAAGAAATTTTGTTTTGATAGGTGAAATTTTTGTTTTTTCTTTTTTTTCAGCGTTTTCAAAACATGAACGACGTGCAATCCTATTTTTGAAAATTGTAACTTTTTCTTTCTCCAAAATCGCACCTTGTTGCATGTTTTTTCATGCGATATAGTTTGATAAAAATTTTTTTATAGGTTCAAAGAAAAAAATTAAAGAAATTTTCATTTGCAATATGTTTGGCCAAGAACTCATCATTTTCTACAGTTTTTTTGCCCATATATTGCCTACATAAATTGGCATTATATAATTTGAGGTCGTTTTCAAAATCCTATTTAAAAAACGTTTCGTAAAAGTCGTTTTGAAAATTTTTTTTGATAATTTTAAATAGATGCCGTTTCCCTGATTCTGAAGCATACCAATTTTCTAGGATTTGGACTGCAACCGGTGCACGGTTACACGGCCGATCAATGCAAAGGTTGCACGGTTACACGGCAGAAAAAGGCGATAGAGCGCGGAAGGCGAGAGACGCCAGAGTGGCGCGCAATTTAAACGATATTTTCGCCAAAACTTCAAATGTTCATGTTTCGGTTCATTTTGCTCCAAAAAGGGCAAATATGGCACTTTTCTGGATCAGGAGAATAAGATCTACTCATTTATCGCAAATTCAGGGAAAAAATGTCTAACGTGGTTTTTCCCGGTTTTACCCTAAAATCAAAAGGGTTTGTTCAGGGGTTGGAACGGCCCTATCTCAGAGTCGACCCTAGTAGTCGAGAAAAATAGCCATTTTTGGCGGATATCGGCCGTTTCTTGTACACTGAGAGAGAGAGAGAGAGAGAGAGACAGAGACAGAGACAGAGACAGAGACAGAGACAGAGACAGAGACAGAGACAGAGACAGAGACAGAGACAGAAACAGAGACAGAGACAGAGACAGAGACAGAGACAGAGACAGAGACAGAGACAGAGACAGAGACAGAGACAGAGACAGAGACAGAGACAGAGACAGAGACAGAGACAGAGACAGAGACAGAGACAGAGACAGAGACAGAGACAGAGACAGAGACAGAGACAGAGACAGAGACAGAGACAGAGACAGAGACAGAGACAGAGACAGAGACAGAGACAGAGACAGAGACAGAGACAGAGACAGAGACAGAGACAGAGACAGAGACAGAAACAGAGACAGAGACAGAGACAGAGACAGAGACAGAGACAGAGACAGAGACAGAGACAGAGACAGAGACAGAGACAGAGACAGAGACAGAGACAGAGACAGAGACAGAGACAGAGACAGAGACAGAGACAGAGACAGAGACAGAGACAGAGACAGAGACAGAGACAGAGACAGAGACAGAGACAGAGACAGAGACAGAGACAAAGACAAAGACAGAGACAGAGACAGAGACAGAGACAGAGACAGAGACAGAGACAGAGACAGAGACAGAGACAGAGACAGAGACAGAGACAGAGACAGAGACAGAGACAGAGACAGAGACAGAGACAGAGACAGAGACAGAGACAGAGACAGAGACAGAGACAGAGACAGAGACAGAGACAGAGACAGAGACAGAGACAGAGACAGAGACAGAGACAGAGACAGAGACAGAGACAGAGACAGAGACAGAGACAGAGACAGAGACAGAGACAGAGACAGAGACAGAGACAGAGACAGAGACAGAGACAGAGACAGAGACAGAGACAGAGACAGAGACAGAGACAGAGACAGAGACAGAGACAGAGACAGAGACAGAGACAGAGACA
This sequence comes from Oscheius myriophilus, assembly GCA_964057215.1. NCBI lineage: Eukaryota > Metazoa > Nematoda > Chromadorea > Rhabditida > Rhabditidae > Oscheius > Oscheius myriophilus. The sequence continues at coordinate 27,827,853 of OZ059906.1, read as the reverse complement.
GAGACAGAGACAGAGACAGAGACAGAGACAGAGACAGAGACAGAGACAGAGACAGAGACAGAGACAGAGACAGAGACAGAGACAGAGACAGAGACAGAGACAGAGACAGAGACAGAGACAGAGACAGAGACAGAGACAGAGACAGAGACAGAGACAGAGACAGAGACAGAGACAGAGACAGAGACAGAGACAGAGACAGAGACAGAGACAGAGACAGAGACAGAGACAGAGACAGAGACAGAGACAGAGACAGAGACAGAGACAGAGACAGAGACAGAGACAGAGACAGAGACAGAGACAGAGACAGAGACAGAGACAGAGACAGAGACAGAGACAGAGACAGAGACAGAGACAGAGACAGAGACAGAGACAGAGACAGAGACAGAGACAGAGACAGAGACAGAGACAGAGACAGAGACAGAGACAGAGACAGAGACAGAGACAGAGACAGAGACAGAGACAGAGACAGAGACAGAGACAGAGACAGAGACAGAGACAGAGACAGAGACAGAGACAGAGACAGAGACAGAGACAGAGACAGAGACAGAGACAGAGACAGAGACAGAGACAGAGACAGAGACAGAGACAGAGACAGAGACAGAGACAGAGACAGAGACAGAGACAGAGACAGAGACAGAGACAGAGACAGAGACAGAGACAGAGACAGAGACAGAGACAGAGACAGAGACAGAGACAGAGACAGAGACAGAGACAGAGACAGAGACAGAGACAGAGACAGAGACAGAGACAGAGACAGAGACAGAGACAGAGACAGAGACAGAGACAGAGACAGAGACAGAGACAGAGACAGAGACAGAGACAGAGACAGAGACAGAGACAGAGACAGAGACAGAGACAGAGACAGAGACAGAGACAGAGACAGAGACAGAGACAGAGACAGAGACAGAGACAGAGACAGAGACAGAGACAGAGACAGAGACAGAGACAGAGACAGAGACAGAGACAGAGACAGAGACAGAGACAGAGACAGAGACAGAGACAGAGACAGAGACAGAGACAGAGACAGAGACAGAGACAGAGACAGAGACAGAGACAGAGACAGAGACAGAGACAGAGACAGAGACAGAGACAGAGACAGAGACAGAGACAGAGACAGAGACAGAGACAGAGACAGAGACAGAGACAGAGACAGAGACAGAGACAGAGACAGAGACAGAGACAGAGACAGAGACAGAGACAGAGACAGAGACAGAGACAGAGACAGAGACAGAGACAGAGACAGAGACAGAGACAGAGACAGAGACAGAGACAGAGACAGAGACAGAGACAGAGACAGAGACAGAGACAGAGACAGAGACAGAGACAGAGACAGAGACAGAGACAGAGACAGAGACAGAGACAGAGACAGAGACAGAGACAGAGACAGAGACAGAGACAGAGACAGAGACAGAGACAGAGACAGAGACAGAGACAGAGACAGAGACAGAGACAGAGACAGAGACAGAGACAGAGACAGAGACAGAGACAGAGACAGAGACAGAGACAGAGACAGAGACAGAGACAGAGACAGAGACAGAGACAGAGACAGAGACAGAGACAGAGACAGAGACAGAGACAGAGACAGAGACAGAGACAGAGACAGAGACAGAGACAGAGACAGAGACAGAGACAGAGACAGAGACAGAGACAGAGACAGAGACAGAGACAGAGACAGAGACAGAGACAGAGACAGAGACAGAGACAGAGACAGAGACAGAGACAGAGACAGAGACAGAGACAGAGACAGAGACAGAGACAGAGACAGAGACAGAGACAGAGACAGAGACAGAGACAGAGACAGAGACAGAGACAGAGACAGAGACAGAGACAGAGACAGAGACAGAGACAGAGACAGAGACAGAGACAGAGACAGAGACAGAGACAGAGACAGAGACAGAGACAGAGACAGAGACAGAGACAGAGACAGAGACAGAGACAGAGACAGAGACAGAGACAGAGACAGAGACAGAGACAGAGACAGAGACAGAGACAGAGACAGAGACAGAGACAGAGACAGAGACAGAGACAGAGACAGAGACAGAGACAGAGACAGAGACAGAGACAGAGACAGAGACAGAGACAGAGACAGAGACAGAGACAGAGACAGAGACAGAGACAGAGACAGAGACAGAGACAGAGACAGAGACAGAGACAGAGACAGAGACAGAGACAGAGACAGAGACAGAGACAGAGACAGAGACAGAGACAGAGACAGAGACAGAGACAGAGACAGAGACAGAGACAGAGACAGAGACAGAGACAGAGACAGAGACAGAGACAGAGACAGAGACAGAGACAGAGACAGAGACAGAGACAGAGACAGAGACAGAGACAGAGACAGAGACAGAGACAGAGACAGAGACAGAGACAGAGACAGAGACAGAGACAGAGACAGAGACAGAGACAGAGACAGAGACAGAGACAGAGACAGAGACAGAGACAGAGACAGAGACAGAGACAGAGACAGAGACAGAGACAGAGACAGAGACAGAGACAGAGACAGAGACAGAGACAGAGACAGAGACAGAGACAGAGACAGAGACAGAGACAGAGACAGAGACAGAGACAGAGACAGAGACAGAGACAGAGACAGAGACAGAGACAGAGACAGAGACAGAGACAGAGACAGAGACAGAGACAGAGACAGAGACAGAGACAGAGACAGAGACAGAGACAGAGACAGAGACAGAGACAGAGACAGAGACAGAGACAGAGACAGAGACAGAGACAGAGACAGAGACAGAGACAGAGACAGAGACAGAGACAGAGACAGAGACAGAGACAGAGACAGAGACAGAGATAGAGACAGAGACAGAGACAGAGACAGAGACAGAGACAGAGACAGAGACAGAGACAGAGACAGAGACAGAGACAGAGACAGAGACAGAGACAGAGACAGAGACAGAGACAGAGACAGAGACAGAGACAGAGACAGAGACAGAGACAGAGACAGAGACAGAGACAGAGACAGAGACAGAGACAGAGACAGAGACAGAGACAGAGACAGAGACAGAGACAGAGACAGAGACAGAGACAGAGACAGAGACAGAGACAGAGACAGAGAGAGAGAGAGAGAGAGAGAGAGAGAGAGAGACAGAGACAGAGACAGAAAGATAGAGAGAGAGAGAGAGAGAGAGAGAGACAGAGAGAGAGAGAGAGAGAGAGAGAGAGAGACAGAGACAGAGACAGAAAGATAGAGAGAGAGAGAGAGAGAGAGAGAGAGAGTGTGTGTAAAAAAATAACTCACGGGGCAGGTGAGCCACCACTGCGGCCTCCCCGCGTAATCGGTCCCCCAGTGCTCGTTGGTCTCTGCCGAGATCACGAACAGGCAATTTTGGGACTCGAGGCACATGAACGCCATCGCTGAAAACCGATTTTCAGTTGATAAACATTTTTGGAACTAACCCAACACCGCCAGGAAGTACGTGGAGACCAAAACCATGCGGCAGGGGAAGTCCTCGAACAAGAAAATGTTCGGGCGGCCAAAGAAGGTGAGCAAGAAGGCCACCATGAAGACAACTCCATTGCGAACGTAGATGAATGCTCGCTGGGGGTTGTACTAAAAGTTTTGAGGTTTTAAGGAAACAAAAAGTTATTTACCTGCTGGGCGTCCCTCTCATCGCAGACGTGAAAGACGTCCTTGATGAGCATCGTCACGATGAGGCCCAGCAGCATAATCAAAGAGGCGATCGATGGCGGTGTGATGTAACTCAGCTGAAACAGTTAAATAGTTAAACATGAACTTGGTTTCCGGGCTGGCCCGGTCTAAGAAAGAAATTCATTTCTAGTGATTTCATGCCAAAGGGAAAGGGGATTTTTAATCTTTTTTTCTTACAACACTTTTGAAAAGATGATGCATATCCATTTGTTTTGCACTGCAAGCGGTGCACGGTTACACGGCCGAGCAATGCAAAGGGTGCACGGTTTCACGTCAGAGGAAAGCGAGAGAGCGCGGGAAAAAGGGAGACGCAGAATCGCGCGTTATTCAAACGATATTTTTGACTGAACTTCAGAAGCGCCTAGTTTGGTTCATTTTGATCCAAAAAAGAAAAAATAGGACACTTTTCCGAATCAAAGAATGGGATCTACTCATTTATCACAAGTCCAGAAATTTTTTTTTGCGTGGCCCTTCCACTTTAAAAAAGACTTACATTGACTTCAAGTTAACCTTAACCTTAGTCATAATCGTCATTTAAAACTGTTTACCTTAAATGGAACCTTAACTTTAACCTAAACGTCAATCGTACTTTAAAGGGACAGTAAGTCGGGTTTTACAACATTGGCTAAATGAAGACAGAAAAATTCGCTGATCACGAAAATATAAGTGACTTCGGGAAGCAAATTTACTGTTTTCAAAAAAAAAATATACGATCAAAATACGCTCTTTGACAAAAATTGAGCATAACGCAAAAATTGAGTTTGAAATACAACTTTCTTGAAAGAAGTGAAAAAAACTAACGGTGTTGTTTACCTTAAAGGGACCGTCAGGGACCTTTCCTTTTTATATACATCGGGTACGGTCGAAAATTATACTAATTATATATGCTAAATTGTCTGGAAAACTCCTCATTTTCCGAGTAATCTTGTCAAATTAGAATGACAACTTAGAAATTAGACTTGCTTGTAAACATCGTGCATGCAGGCTTTGCGGTCATCCGCAGAATCTGCAGACGGTCGGCCGGTTTTAGGCACTTTGAAGCCAGATTTCTCGAAAACGAAGAATTTTGAACCCTATGTTGTATAGAGTTTTTTGATCAGCTGATTTTTATCTTTTATATGAGCCAAAGTTGCAAAAGGTCCCTGACGGTCCCTTTAAGTTTTAAGTATAGTCTAATATTGAGCATATTCATTAGGTAAAGTTTCTGAGTTTTCTGAGATCACTGAGCAAAATTAAGTTTAGTAAAACACTTTTTAATAGAATAAAAAAAACAAAATAAACTAACCGTGTTGTCTTCGCCAGTCCAGGTCATGCGGGAGGCGTCGGTGGTGCACTGGGTCCCGATCCATGGCCGCTTGCACGAGCACTCGACCTGAAAATAGTAATTGAAGAAATTTAGTAAAAATTGAAAAATTTGTTTATGTTTAGAATTGTTGAGGTCATCCGTGGCAGATTTTTTTTCTCCAATTGTCTATGCCGCCTAAAGGACTGCGGCTGGAATTGCGCAGAGAGCTCATCCGCCGTCACCCGTATGGGATCGGCGAAGCCGCAATGTCCGACATCCGACTTCAGTAAGTACTTTATTTTTAGTAGTTTTTCAAGTATTATGAGTAAAGTATAATAACTTAAATGCAAAGGCCAACGAAAGAAATGTTTTTCAACCACAAGGAAGATTCTAGACAGAAAGTGATATAAAACCAACCAAAAAGGCCCAAAAATGCCATTTTGAAAGTTTTGTTTTATTTTTTTATTCGGGTTACGGTAGAGTAAAGTAATTTTTGAAAAGGCTGCAAAACAAAATATTCTGAATGTTTTTGCCTTAAAAATTGCGAAACTTATTTTTTTTACTTCCTAAAACCTCGAAGTGTAAAACTAAGAACTAAAAATGGCAGTTTTATGCGCTTTCAACAAAAAAACTCCATAAGTGTCCTATCGACAATCCACTTTAAAGCTACATATTTTTCCATTATTTTTTCCACTGTCATAAAAAATTTAAATTTTTTCGTTATTAAATTTTGCATAATTTTATGCTCGGAAAAGGACTTTTAGTGTTTGACACAAGTTTGAAGGATTTTGAACCATTTTTTTGAACCATTTTGAAGTTTATAAGTGAGCAACCTAGAACACAGGTCAAAAATCGGATTTGATCTAAAGTTTCAAAATATTTTTGTTTTGAGAAAGACCAATTTTAAGCAATTTCTAGGGCTTTCGACATTATTAAAAATATGGCCCGCTCGATTTCAGCCGCTTGAATTTAGATAGCGATAGCGCAAAAATATTTTTTCTGTGGTGATCAAGTTCATGTCATTATCTGATTCAGAAAAGTATTCATTTTTCTCTTTTTGGAGCAAAATAAGTAGAAATAAAAGCGCCCGCTATTTCTGGCGAAAAATCTTTAGCGCGCCACTCTGGCTCTCTCGCTCTTCTATGGGGTGTAACCGTGCACGCTTTGCATTGTTGGGATGTATAAATGTGCACCGATTGCAATCCAAATCACATAAAAGGTTTCAGAATCGTGAAAACGGCATTTGTTCAATGAAATTATTACTAAAACGATTTGATTTTGATGTCATTCACTATTATGACGCTGTGTCTGGGAAACTCGAGCAGGCACCAAAAATGGAATTTCTCCTGATCGAATCGATGGAAAAATTCCCTTTCAAAGGCAATTTTCGGCATGAGGGGCTCCAGATAATTTCGACATCAGTATATATTTTCGACGCGCAAAGAAACGTAGAATTCAATGGCGAGGATCTGTTTTGCTTTTTGATCCAAGTTTGAAGGATTTTGAACCATTTTTTTGAACCATTTTGAAGTTTATAAGTGAGCAACCTAGAACACAGGTCAAAAATCGGATTTGGTCTAAAGTTTCAAAATATTTTTGTTTTGAGAATGTTTTAGACCAATTTTAAGCTATTTCTAGGACTTTCGATGTTATTCAAAATTCAAGCGGCCTGATTTCAGCCGCTTGAATTTTGAAAGAGATACCGTAAAATCATTTTTTCTCATTATGGGGTAATCAAGTTCATGTCATTATTCTGATTCAGAAAAGTATTCATTGTTCTCTTTATAGAGCAAACTTAAACAAAATGGAAGCGCCTAAAGTTTATGGCAATATTATCGTTAGAATAGCGCGCCACTCTGGGTCTCTCGAATCGCTCTCTCGTCTTTTTCTGGTGTGTAACCGCGCACCTATTGCAAGCCAAATCTTACAAAAGAGGTATGTTTCAGAATCATGAAAACGGCATCTATTCTATGAAGTTTTTTTCTCACTGAAGAGAACTATTGCGGCTCGCGTTGCTGTGGCTCTGCGCAGAACCCCTTCGCGGGCACCCGTATCATATCGGCAACGCCGCAAAGTCCTACACCGCAGGTTACAGTAAGCACTGTTCTAAGCGATACTCACCCTATCCACTAGGCTGGTGCAGGCGGCTCCATTCTTGCAGTAGGAGCGGGTGGGCTCCATCCGACAAAGATCCTGGCTCATATCACACCTGAACCACTAAAATCAAAAATTAGAATCAGTCTTCAAATCGTCATTTACCATAAAGTGGGGGTTACAAATACATTTGAAACCCCCCTTCACGGGGACGCACTCCTTGGTTCCCCTCTCAAAGCAGTCATCACATGACTTTCGGATCGGGCCGTTGGTGGGAGTTTCGACCTGGAGCCTGAAGCCATCTGAAATCACATTTGTTTAGAGGGCCATAGTAATTTTTCTACCGGGGAAGGGGCAATCGTACGAGTTGGGCCGGTTGGGTCGAATCTGGCCCCTCTTGTTGCAGAAGACGGTGAGCACGGCCTCGCTCGGCTCCCGGCACTTCACTTTCAGCGGCTCTCCGTGGACGAAGGTGGTACTGGGCAGGCTGTCGATGTCTTGGATCTTGGCTCCAAGGGCGTCATAGAGGTCTTCGGCTTGGCATTTTAGGTTCCTGCAGTGGTCTGAAAAGACAGAAAATGGTAATAGTTCAGGTTTGGAAAGGGCCGAAATGGTCCCCTCGGGGGGTTTGGAAAGGGATGGGGGGACATTCAATTTCACGACCCCAACCCATTAAACAATGCGACCCTAAGTGATTTTCCAAAAATACGATCCCATCCTTCACAAAGCCCTTATCTCCTTATCAAGAAAACGACCCCATATTTTCAAGAATGCGACCCCAGCGTTAAGTTACGCTAATCGAACGGTAGCTCGCGTCTCTGGTTTAATGCTCGGGGTCATTTCCACTCAAGCTCGGCTGGGATGCGGCCATCTATCAAATTTTTTTCGCAGTTAAAGGGGCAGTAAGAGGGCTTTTCATTTCCAATTTGAATGAAATTTGGGTCATTAGCATGCCTTGGAAATGCCGGACACGCAGGGCGTACTGCTAATCTACAAATTTGTAGACGGAGATCCTTTTTTGATGACTTTGAAGCGTATTTTCTCAAAAAGGGTAAATTTTCGACCCGTAGTCATATATATTTTCATGATCAGCGAGTTTTTCTTTCCTAATTAAGCCACTGTTGCAAAACCCGCCTGACTGTCCCTTTAAGTTATTTCCAACACAATCGTATTTTAGATTCAATCCTGTATAACTTAATTGTTATCAATAATGATGCTTGCATTGATTTGGAGACATACACGTCATGCAATTTTCTTGAAATGTGGGTGTGTCTGTTCCTGAACTTATAGAAATCTGGAAGCAGAAAAGTGGAAGTGTGTGCATGAACGGTCGGTTTCTTTCCACATAAACAGTCTTTATGCGCTGATCATCCACCAAACTACGATTAACTCTAGATAAAACGCCTTTTTGTGTGCAAAAATCAAATCGTTACTTATATACGTGCGCTGTTCATTAATGGGTTGTTTAGTTTAATCATGGGGTCGCAAAATTGAACCATGGGGGTCGCCTCCTTTAACCTCCACCTAGTGACTCCAAGGTTAAATTTTGCGACCCCATGATTAAAGCAAACGACCCCCACTTGGGGTCGTCTTCTTTAAAAATCTTTTGGGGTCCTTTAATTTAATGCCTGGGGTCCCATACTTTAATAAGTCTGGGGTGGTCCCAAGTAGACGACCCCGACAAATTAAAACTGGGGTCGTATAGTTTAGTCTGATTCAAAAAGACGACCCCAAATTTTCCTGCCATGGAGACGACCCCACCCATTTTTATATAGGTATGGGGTCGTCTTCTTGGCACTGGGGTCGTCTAGTTGGATGAGGTCGCCTTCTTGAATTTTCCCAGAGAAGGCTTAGTTCCATTGAGAATTGTGAAGGGGTTTGAAGACGCTGAAAGTAAGGGAAGGCAGAACTGGTTCCACTCGGTTCCACAAGGTTCCGCTCAATATCATGGAATGGGTAGGAAATGGCGTTTTTGATGGATTTGGAAAGGATCGTGGTTCCCTTTTAGTGGTTGGTCAAGATAGTCTTAAAGGTTTTGCAAATTGGAAAAAGGTCTTTTTCGATAGTTTGGAAAGGGCCGGTACGGTCCCATTCAGTGATTTTGAAACGGTCGGGATGATCCCAATAACTGGTATGGAAAGGGTTGAAATGACCCCTTAAAGGGACAGTCAGGCGGGTTTTACAACATTGGCTAAATTAAGAAAAGAAAATTCGCTGATCAGGAAAATGTATATGACTATGGGTCGCAAATTTACAGTTTTCGACCGAATACGCTCCAAAGTCGCCAAAAACGGCCGACCATCCGCAGATTGTGCGGATGGCCAGTACGCCCTGCGTGTCCGTCTTTTACAAGGTATGCTAATGAGCTAACATTCTCTCAAAATTGAATGAGAGAACTCTGCAAATGAGGAGGGTGCGCGACAATTTAGCATAGTTGATTCGCATAATTTCCGACCGTATCCGATCGAAAATGAAATGGAAAACCCTTCTTACTGCCCCTTTAAGAGTCCGAGATCATTGATGGATTTGAAAAAGGTAAAAATGGTCCCCCTGGATGACTTAAAAAAACCGTAATGACCCCGTTTAGAATTTTGAAATGGGTTGGCATGATCCCATGGACGAGCTTTGAAAAGAACCGAGATGATCCTTTCAAAGGTCTAAACTAGATGTACATCGTTCTCTCGACGGTCTTCAAAAGAACCTTAAGGGTCCCCTTCAGTTGTTTTAAATATGTGACCATATGGTCCCCTGGACAAGCTTGAAAAGAACTGTAGTGGTCCCCTTCAGAAGTTCGGTATGATGGAAATTTCCCCCTATTGTTACTGGGACAGGTTCAAAAAGGTATAAAATAAAAAAAAACTCACGGCCGACTTTGCACAAGGCGTTGGCCCCCTGTACATGCTTATTTGCGTGCACATACGCATTGGGGATCCACGTCGACGTGTTCATCATTGCCAAATACAAGCGTCCGTCCTTCTCGATGAAGTTCTCGGTTCCAAAGTGGAAGAGCGGGGTTGTGAGGTAGATAGTCTCCCTGAAAAAATCAAATGAACAATTTTTGAAAAAGAAAAAAAACTCAGGTACCGCGCGTAAATTCACTCAAGCTACAAGAAAATGTTTCGCTCGATGTTTCACAGATTTTGCGTTACATGAATACATTAACAACATTTAAGATGTTGTCTCTGAAAAATTCGAACAGGCCACTCTCTTAACAAATTCTTAGTTCATGGTTTCAAACTGCAGTGTTTTGCGTTTTCGGACATTGCTTTTAAAGAGTTCATTTTTGTGTACAGTAACTTGAAAACAGTTTTTTTAAAAAATTAGTTACAAAAACTTGAAATCACATTAACATTTATATCACATTAACATTTATATAGCGTGTGATGGATGGGGAAGGGAAAATTCTAGACCTACTAAATTTTTTCATCCTTAAAGGGACAGTCAGGCGGGTTTTTCAACGTCGACTCAATTATGAGAGAAAAATTCGTTGATCATCAATATAGATATGGCAATGGGTCGAAAATTCACCGTTTTCAAGAAACTACGCTTCAAAATCGTCAAAAACGGGTCTCCGTCTACAAATTTGTTGACGGCCAGTACGCCCCGTGTGTCCGGCTTTTACAAGGCATGCTAGAATGAAACAAGCCGCCAAATTGTAATCCTGCCAAAAATGGCTTTTCGTGCGCTACTCAGCCGAGACAGCGTGCAATTAGCGGAGACGCAGAGAAAAAGGTCGCTTTTTTCGGCCGACGCTTTCGTTTTGGCGACAGCTATAATTGGCTGAGAGAGCGCTAAAAACGAGGAAGGTGCGAGACAATTTAGCATATAGCTGTCGCCAAATTTTAATCATGCCAATGAAATTAGAATGTTCTAGTGATCCTCTGTTGACATTGAAGTTCGTAGTCTAATCAGTAGACGACAGAGCATGATTTGCACATTTCAGCAATTAGCATATGTTTTCATTTTGGCGACAGCTATAGTTAATTCGCATAATTCTCGACCGTAGCCGATCGAGAATGAAATGAAAAGCCCCCTTACTTCCTTTTTAAGAATCGCTGTTGTCTTAGTAAAATATTTAGTATATTTTAAATAGTAAATTTCCAAGAAACGTAGAAAACGCACTACTCGGGTGCCAAACCAGGGTGGGACGTTTGCAAGTTTGACGAGTACACCATTGCGCTGTGTACTTCGCGAAATTGGGAGATAGCGCTACATCGCACAATTATTTTTTGACTTTGGCTCTAATTGTACCCAACGCGAAGCGCTGGGTAGATTTGTTTTCAAATTGCCCGTTTGCAAACTATTTTTTGAGGTTTTTAGCAAATGAAAGCTTGGATGTTTACCAAACGCAATTTTAATAAAAATATTCTTACTCAGCTGCTCCAGACAAATCGATTGCTGTTTTTAAAAGTCGATTTTGACCACTTTGAACCCCCACCTAGGCATTGCGCGCTATCAAAAAATGGGCGCCGTTCTTGTCCGCCGTCGCCGCCGCCGTAGACAAATTTTCGGTAACGGATTTTTTGCCTTTAACGTTGACAAAAATGCACCAATTGTTACTCTAAAGGTAAAATTTTGAGTACATTCCGGAAATGCAATAATATTCCAAGAATTATTTCGTTTACCAAGGGAAACAAGCAGTTTTTGTGAACTTTTGGCAGATTCAGCGCTTTTTCCAATGCTTATCGTGTATATATATACTTGCCTGATCCCGTTTTTCTCTTAAAAGCCCAAGGACTTTACATTTCGTATAATTCTCCGTAAACGTCGGATCAGCTGCTGCACCCGATCATGTCATCACTTGGGAGTCATAAAAATTCAAATGTCTTCTGGTATAGTGGTTAGAGGTCTGGTCTCATACGTGAGAGGTCTGGGGTTCTATTCTTCCTTCTGCCAAAGTTTTTGCTTTTTATCAATTTAGTTTAAAGAAAGTAGATTTTGCTTGCAATATGAAACGGGCTGGAAAACTCACATCTCTCAGGTATTCTGCTACTCAAAATGCCTTTGGCTGTTCAAATATACGGCGTGTGGTTGCTTAAACGGTCATTTACAATTTTCTTTTTAAATAAAAGATAGAAAATAGATACAATATGTGTGAAAAGACTAATGTATACAAAGCAAACGATTTGTTTGAAATGTAGAAAGGACCTTCAATAAAAAATCGTGAAATGAGCAAAATGAGATTTCTCTATGTTTCTTAATATTTCCAGATCTTCAATAACCAGCAAAAGAACTTGAGTTTTTATCATGGAAAACGAATCTCCGCCTGGTTTTTTCTCTTCTAAAAAAACTTTCAACCTTTGTCAAATTGTTCTTTTAAAAAGGCGGAGATTCGTTTTCCCTGATAAAAACTCAAGTTCTTTTGCTGGTTATTGAAGATCTGGAAATATTAAGAAAAATAGAGAAATCTCATTTTGCTCATTTCACGATTTTTTATAACAATGTTTTTAGCAGAAAATTTGAAATCGATTCCATGCCTAACATGTGAAGTTTTCTGCATTACCCCGGGATCGAGTTACAGTACTCCAACCGGAAAATCGACAATCGATTTTCACAAAAAATTGTCGGTTTGTATGTTTAAGATAGTTCTTTCATAAAATGTGATCCTATTTGGATCACTTTGATTTTTTGACCAAACCTATTTTTACTTTCTCACTATCAGACATATTTTCAATTGAAAATTTCTCTTAAAAATCTTAAAAACACTAAAAAATACCGAGAAAGGACTTATTTCGTTCCCTATTTTGTTTTTGCCTAATAATAGACTAACTAATACAATAATTTACTAGTAGAATATAGTTAGGCGCCGCAAAGGTGGGGTCGGCGCATGTAGCCCGAATCCATAAGAAATTTTGGTTTTTTTGGCGCGCGCGCACAATTTTATGAAAACTGGATATGTAACTATTGACTATGGCGTAAAAACGTACGCGCAACACGCTGATGCAAGTGGTTTTTGCGAATTTAAAGGTCTAACCTCTGAAAAATGCAATGAAAAACGAATTTTTGATATAAAACAGGTTTAAATTTTTAGACCGCGGGTTTTCTTTTATTTTTCCGATGTAAATCAAATCAACACTTGAAATGAAAAGTAAAAATAAAAAATCCATGTTGGCGGATTTTTTATATTCAACATTGACTCAGTTAGCATGGAATTCCATCCAATTTGAGCAAAATTAAAACTTTATTTTGTTTTACACTTACTAAATACGTAAAAACACCAAAATCGACCAAAACAAAAGAAAAATTGATTTTTGAACATGGTTCACTTTTTCTGGATTTCCCCTTTTTGGCCGATTTCGGCGTTTATACACCCGGACCGCGACTTCTGCTTTTCGATTCTTATTAATTTGATATTTGCGCTTTGAATGAAGTACAGAAATCGAAAATTCGCGGTGGCGGTTTTTCGCAATTCTAGTTTAAATTTTAATTTTACAAAGCCAGCGGCGAAATCCGTACTCCGCTGCTAACGCGGGAAAGCAAAATTTTCAAAACGCTATTTCATGAACTCCGATTACGACGTTTAAAAAGAATTTTGAGATGATTTTACTTATTATTTGTGTATATTAGAACATAATTATTATGTTAAAACAAATAAATATCGCCATAACATCTTAAGGCGGTATATCACTCATTTGCCAACTTGGCGTGCCCGCTGTTTAACGCCATGCGGAAAGCCTGCGGCAGATTGCAAACTCGCCCCGCCCCTCGAAAGATTCAATTGAAAACGGCGGCTGCAAAAGCCGCACTAAAATTGGCATTTCTCCTTTCAAAGTTAATGAAATTTAAAAATTTAAAAAAAGTTTTGCTGCTACCACTTAGGACTACAACCATGGCTAAAAATAATCTTGAAATTGCAATGGTAAAATTTCGGCTTGCGGTCCCTAAATATAGTGGATTTTGTAAATAGAAACTCACAAGTAGTCCCTGATGACCAGCTTGTCCCTTCTGAAGTCGTGGAGGTTGGCGATCTGCCACGAGTCTCCGAACGATTGGCAGTAACTCATTGACCTAGTCATGGTCTGAAAATAAGATTTTAAATATTTTTTTTTAAATTTCTTACGATCGTGTGGGTGGGAATGTCGGTGAAAAGGTAGCAATTTATTTCGCCTGTGATCGTTCCGTTGGGGCACTTCTCCTCACACTCGGGGTCGGTCCTGATGTTCATAGCCGTGGTTTCCGCAGCCGCTGAAGTTTTAAACTTGAGTTTTAAAATTTTTGTTTAAACTTACATGTCGTTGTCTCCTGGGGCTTTTCCTTCTCAATTTCAGCAGCAGTAGAACCAGTCTCTTTCTTTCCGGCGGTGGGCACAATTTCTGAAAAAAATTTTAATTTGGTGTTTCAACAACGGAAAACACTTTGAGAGATTCTAACTGAAACATTAAAAAAATCAACCCTATGACACAATTATGTACTTCTGAAACTTTTAAGCACAAATGATTTTTTTGGGTTACGGTATTTTAAAATTAGTTACGGTGGAAATTAAAGGGACAGTCAGGCGGGTTTTACAACATTGGCTCAATTAAGAGAGACAAATTCGCTGATCATGAAAATATATATGACTTTGAGTCGAAAATTTACCGTTTTCGGGAAAATACGCTTCAAAGTCGTGAAAAACGGGTCTCCGTCTACAGATTTGTACGTATGTAGGCAGTACGCCCTGCGTAGTACGTAGTACGCCCTGCGTGAGAGAGTGCTGGAAAAGAGGAATGTGCGAGAAAGAACATAAACTGAAAAGCCCCCTTACTGCCCCTTTTATGTTTTTATTTTTATAAATGTTTTCTGGCAGCAAATTGAACATTGAAACATTGAGGCTTAAACAAATTGCTATTTTGGCAAATAATAAAGTTAAGGGCAATAACGCTAAATTGTGCATTTTTTGCAAGTTCTCTGAAAACTTTCCAAGCGTTTGAAAAGCAAAATATGATATAAATTGTTGAGATCGCTTTCTACAACAATTCCATTTTCCTAATTGGAAATTGGAAAGTTCTCAAAAATTCGTTTGGAAAATTATCACTTTATTTCGATTCAGCGTGTTCAAGAGCAAATTCTGCTGGAACTTTTGAACTTTTGTCAACTATCGCGACAAAAAAGCTGCGCGATTTCTCTTAAAAATGAATAAACAATAACCGTAGAACTGTTTTCACTGTTTATAAACTGATCTGCAGACAGGCAAAACAAAAAAAATGATGGACGGATTCGAACCCGGGAGGCCAGATTTGCAAGCAAGACTTAAAAAACGGCGCCACCAGTTGACCTTGACGCACATGCCGGCGACATTAAAGCGAACACTGCTTTCATCATTTTTGAATAGGCGTCCTTAAGCCAATAGGTCATTTTCATTTCCCACTGCTTCAGTTTTACATAATGTTTGATCGGTTGTTTAGCTCTTGGCTATTTTAGTCACTGCCAAAGCTGTTATTAAACGGAGTCACAGTTATCAAATAAAAATCGGCATGTACATATGTCGAAAACAAACAGGTTTTTTATGAGTGGGCATTCACGATTGGCATACTCTGAAGCCTTTTAGAATAATCTGGAGACAAAAATGGAAGCTGTATTCAGGCGCTGCGCTTAGAGATAAACGCTTAGCCCGCCAATTACGAGAACTGTTTTGCGACCTACAGTTTTCGCTGTCTTTGACCTATGCCCTTCGTTGCGGGACCTAGTAGCTCAATTTATTTAAGCTGAGCTCTTAGCAGTTTAAGGCACTTACGGTAAAGATTTAAAGATCAGTTAGCAATAAATTGGGTGACCTACGCAGCTTTCTAACAATTTCTAATACAGAAAGCAGCATTTTAACACTGCATCGTTGCGTTTTGCGATAAACTGTGCGCCCTCCTAGTTACGTGCAGTGTCTAGCGGCCTGCAGTTAACGCCGCTTATGAACTATGCAATTTGTCGCGGTTGAGTCGTACTAACAAATTTATGGTTCCTTTCTGATTATGAAGGGTGAAAAGAGGGAGAGCGAAAGGAATGATAGAAAAGGGAAGTAAGGAACTGACCGCTCGGACAATGGCGGACAGACAGAATGAGGGGAAAGTGAGCAAGTTCTAACGGCACCGCCACGCAGCGAAAGACAAAGGCGTAACCAGCGGACCGACCTAACTTTATAATCCCTTATAATAAAACGCTATGGTCTCTGTGTGTGTGTGTCTGAAGTGGATCAGCGGAAGTTCACGCGTTCATTTCCCCAGAGAAGGAGGGTGAGATCGGCCGTCGGCCGAGTTCACGCCGCGTAGGAGAGTGAAAATACGTTACTCCCCGAAGGCCGATTAACTGCTATAGGATCAGGCAGCCAAGCTGAGCGGCCGAAGGCCGCGAATTCGAGGAGGGGAAAGCGCCGTAGGCGCGCATACCCTCCTGGTTTTGGGAAAATACGCATAATCGCTATTTACAAAGCAGGCTTTTTTGCTTTTCACAATTCAGGCCGGCTCTCTAAAGTCGCATTAAATTGTGGTCTTTTA
>OZ059906.1:27663852-27803852 GCA_964057215.1 Oscheius myriophilus | reverse complement strand
AATTTTGTGCCCGCCGTACGGTTGGTACCCCTTTTGTGCTTTAAAAATGGCAATTTCTTTAAAAATTTGAATTTTAAATGTGATCTGGTAGCAAACTCAGTTTCTAGAAACTTTTAATCTATGAAACAAGCAGATTTCCTCAAAGTTTAGCTTTAAGGAAAAAAAATTTAAAATTTTGTAATTTTTTGTGAATTTTTTCTTCACACATTTTGTTATTTTTTTCCTGATTGTTTTTCTCAACTTTCAATTATCGGAAAAACTGGATTAAACATAATTTGGAAAACTTTGCTTTTGAGATAATTGAGTTGACCATCATCCTCAAAAAATTCTTTTGACTGTGAATTTTTGACACTTTTTGAAGTTTCAGAGCAGCATCAACACAGTAAATTTTATGCCAGAGTTTAACTTTCTTAAAATTGAATTTGTCACCAAACTTTAAAAACAAAATTGAACAAGTCACATGCCTACCGTAGGCTATTCGTATACCTGGCTCCCAAAAATGAGTTCAAAAGCTTCAGAATCAGTTACTTGGTCCGAGGAACGCCATACACAAATTTTTCGATTGCTTGCGCGAATCGAAGAGGGTGATTAGCCAAATAAGCTATCAGCTTTTACTCCTAAAGCCCTCCAAAGACTTTTCTTTTTATTCCAAGCGCCAGAAAAAGGCGCTTGGAATAAAAAGAATTGTCTACGTGGAAAATTTTAAATCTAATTGCGACTATCGAAAGATTCATTGGTGACCAATCAAATCGTTTAATTAAATCGTTCTTCCTTTGCCAAATTAACCTAAAAGCATTTTAATCTAGACATAAGACAAAATTAAGATAAATTCGAAAGAACAGCGTCAAAATGAACACCAGACTACCATCTGGAGATTAATTGCACCGATTACGGCGACGCTTTTTTGATCGCACCGCCGACGGCGCCTTTTCGGCAATTAAAATTCGAAAATCATGACACGCGCTTTTCACCGTTGCTTCGCTTTTTCCCTCCTTTTTCAGTTTGCTCACTTTAAATGTATTTAACGTTATATCTCTCATCTAGAAAATTGATTTTTTGATTTCGTATAGCGAGCGGAGAGTTCGATGATCCGTCATTCCCGGCTCAAACGTCGATAATGGGTCTAATGTTGACAGGTGCTGGGTTTTCCGAAGTGCCCACCTGGCGATCTATAGAATAGACTGTTTGAATTGTTTGATACAAAAAAGTGTGCACACGAGAGCAGGTTAAGACACGATGTCTGTATAACTCGAGCAGTTTGGTAGACCTTGCGAAACGATGTCTTGGATTTTGCTCAAACTTTGTCAAATACGTTTGTTTGGTCTAAAAACACTATTTTAAAACGTTTGGACCATTATTGACTTTTGGTCCCGGGTTACGGTAGGTCGTCCTAGGTTACTGTAGTTTTGCTCAACATGCTCCAAATGAAGTGCTGCGATGCGGAAAATCTGCGGAATTTGCAGAAAAAATAGCGGTTTTTGCATTGTTTGAATACAATGGGCCCCGAAATTTCAAAATGTCAAACACGTATTTTGTAGCAAATTCTGCGTAGAATTTGACTAACTATAAAATAGTGGTTTTGCTCCCATTTTGCTCCTTTAAAGTGAAAAGGTTAAAAACCACAAAAAAGTTGCAACTTTTGCTTTCAAAAAATTCTAACTTTGTTAATTTCTAACTTTGTTAACGGCGTAATTTCTGAAGGCGGTAAAAACAAAAACTAGTCCACACACCACAATAAGTTGATTGATACAAAGTGTTTTTAGATCAAATAAACGTATTTGACAAAGTTTGAGCAAAATCCAAGACATCGTGTCGCACGACTATTCCAACACTAGAGAAACCGCGTCTTAAACTTAAGAAAGCTGTAGCTGCCGAAGTGAACAGGGGGGGGGGGGGAGGGCTGCTTCGAATTTTTGCAAAGGCCCTAGGAATGCTGGGTGTATGTAGAATACGAAAATGGTAAACTTGCAAAAATCCAAGACTTTTTTGAAAACGATTTTTAAGACGCGATGTCTGCAAGAGTCGAGCACCCGGCGGTCCCCCAGGATTGGCTTTTTTTTCTTATCTTCGATTTGACCTAAAATGAAGTAGGTCATTTGGCCCTTGCATAAACGAAACATTAGCTTGGTTCGCCCAAAAATGGTTTCACTTGTCATTTTTCGCGTGCTATAACATTTTACGAATATTTTTTTTCGAAATACCAATATTATCATTTTTGAAGCAATGGCAAAATTTCAAAAATTTGCATGTCAATCGGAAATGATCGAATCACCACTTCTTTTTTGCGCGAATAAAAAAATCATTTTGGGAAGACTAACACAATTTAGGTGGCCTAATTTGCACATTTACAGGCAAATCAGAGGCAATTTCCTGGGACCGCTTGCAAATCCGCATCAAATTTTCGGAGATAGCGTCATAAGTTAATTTGGCTTTCTAGCCTTTTCTTTAAAAAAAGCAGTTTTTGCATGAACTCTTCGCACTGTCTCGTGATCTGCAGTAGTTGGCGCCGTTTATGATCTACGCAATTTGTTGCGTGACCTTTCATCTGAATTTTTTAAGTTGCCAAACGGGGCGAACGGGGGTACTACCGAAGTATTCAATTTACCCACAAGTTCTCCAAGAAAATTACACAAGCCATTTGGGGGTATACGAACCGATCAACGGTGGTGGACCATTGTTTTACTGTACTTCAGCAGGCGTGGTCGTGAACCGGGCTGGGCTGGGCCGGGCCGGGAAACAATACTCGGCCCGCCCCGAACGGGCCCGATTTGGGTCCGCTGGTCCGTTTTCAAAACAGGTTGACAGGTTAAGGTGAAATTTGCCATCATCTTGAAAATTTAACGTACAAAAAATTTTAAAAAAAAAGTTAACTACAACTATAAATTGGATAAATTGTATAATTAAAAGAATTCATAAACAACACTTGAACTTAAAATTATACTACAAAATGTTTCACTACACCATATTTGCTCGCTCATGCTAGGGCTGACCCGGGCTGGGCTGGCCCGGGCTGAGCCCGATGTAGTGCCAGCCCCTGTACTTTATTTTTCGCATAAACCTTTTTGTTCAAAATCGAATTGGAAGACCACCTTTTGAAGATTAATTGCACAGATAGTGGCGGTATTCTTTCTACAAGACATTCTAAGTGGTGTTTCGTTTCAGTCCACCTCTTTTTCATATTTTTCTGAATAAGCCAAAGTTTTGAGGGTGTTTTCACGGAATTAAACTGTCTACTGATCTCCTTAAATCTTCAAAAAAGTTTGAAACCTCTGAAAAGCAATTTCCCCAAAACATTTTTATCTTTTCCTGTTCCTCTATATTTTTTTCACTTTTTTATCTTGCTGTTGTTAATTCTCTTTTTTTCCATCCCAAACTTCGCTGCAGTCCTTCTAATATGCATTTTACGCTCTTTTGAGCCCACTACCTCGAAGAAAACGACCTTCTTTGATTTTTTTTGAGTTCCTGTTATTTCTTGAATACCAAATTTTCTGTCACAGCTTAAAAATTACCTGACAGTCCCTTTTTAAAAAAGCGACTTGATTATGTTAGTTTCGCCTCATTTGTTGACAGATATGTGCCAATTGTAGGGAAAATAAAGTTTTGAAGCCATTTCTGTACCGTTTTTACCAAAAGAGCCAATAGGAGTGCTCCACGCGCCCTTGGGGGCGGAGCTACTGGTGCGAAAGTATCAAAGAGCCCGCCCTGGGACCCCCTCACAACCGCCTCGGACATCGATTTTTACCTACTTTTCCAGCATTAACGCCTTTCATGAATCCCTTGTACGATTCCGACAGTTACCCTCTTACTTTCTTCTGTGCATATTGAAACTGTGGTGCCATCATTACATTTTACATTTCAGCATGAAGATCGCACCCGTCGCTCTTCTGCTGCTTCCCCTCACTGCGGCACTGGAAGTAAGTGAAGCATTATAGGAATTCAAAAAATACAGTGACAAAACAGATATTATAGCAAAATTTAGCGGAATTCTAAAGGCCGGCCCGCCTGTAAGCTCATGCGAATACTGAACAAGTGCTAAAAAGAATGCAAACAAACACAGAGAACCCGAAGTATTGTTCCAAACTAAGGGACCAATGACATTTGTAACCTAGGATTTTTCTTTAAGCGAAACTGTTAAAACTTAAAATATAACAAAAATAGACAGTTAAAGCTGTTTTCGGCCTTGTTGGGTTACTGTAGCCCTAACTTTCGCTGTCAAAACTGTCAAACTGCATCGCTCTTCATCGTGATTCAATTGAAAAACCGTAAATTACAAAAAGTTAGATAAACTTCTTGTTAACAAGATTGAAATGGACACTTAATCAGAATTGAAAGGTTTGGACTACGAAACGTTTAACAAAAGTGAGCAAAAATGATATTTTGTGACCTTTTCGGCTGTGGTTACCTTAGACCGCAAAAGTCTTACAAGCGACCTGATTTGAATAATTTGCGACACTTTTACCTATATTTTATCTGTTTTGCCCAAAAAATTTTAGGGTATGCCTCATCCCCAAAAAAACGCCTTGATGTCCCTGATATGGGGGTTCAGTCTGAGAATCGAACTGCATGGAAAATGAACTGTGTGGAATTAGAACTCCGTGGGCGAGATAGAATGCTAAGTGAAGAGACGCAGGTTCATTAGCATGGAAAAAGTTCTGATTCGTTACAGTTTCATTTGGCGCAGTTCCACCCTCGGGCTGAGCCGATATGGGCGGTGGGCGCCCCTAATCGGCACTGCGCCGAGAATCAGTGTGAGCCTAAATTCGAGCCGCGGCGCTTCCGAAAGCTGATGGCGCGGGCAATTTTTGAAAAGGAGGCATGCTTTGGTGAAAACAAATAAAATACAGAAATAGTGTCGCGAATCATCTAAAAAAATGCTCGCTCTAAGACATTTGGAGGCCCAAGACTTTTTCAAACTTTTTCTTACTTAGTGAAAACCTCGAAATTTCAATTGAGTGTCAATTAAAATCTGGCTAACCATGAATTTATCTAACAGTTTTAAAAGACAGTTTTTTTTTCCATGGGTCACGTTGAACCGAGACATAAAAATGCAGGGACAACATCCAAAGCCTGGGCTACAGTAACCCGACAACCGAGCGGTAAGTTTGGGAGACCACGCGACAAGATGTCTTGGATTTAGGCCAAATTTTGGCAAAAAAAAACCTAGGGTGACTTACCGCAACCCGTATCAAAAACCGATACTGTTCCAAATGCTTAAAAAAGTTTCTACTAGACCAAAGAAACGTTTTTCACAAAGTTTGGCGAAATCCAAGACATCATGTCGCGCGACTATTCCAACTAATGAGAAAGCGCATCTTAAAGGCGTTCCTCCATCTTTGTCAGCATATGTCTTCTTTCTTTTCTTATCTCTTTATTTCAAAGTCTATCTGCCTCTAAGTATAAATGTCTTTAACTCTTTTTGTCACTATCTCAAACTCTCTCTGTCTCTATGTCTCTATGTCTCTCTGTCTCTCTGTCTCTCTGTCTCTATGTCTCTCTGTCTCTCTGTCTCTCTGTCTCTATGTCTCTCTGTCTCTCTGTCTCTCTGTCTCTCTGTCTCTCTGTCTCTATGTCTCTCTGTCTCTATGTCTCTATGTCTCTCTGTCTCTATGTCTCTCTGTCTCTCTGTCTCTCTGTCTCTCTGTCTCTGTCTCTCTGTCTCTCTGTCTCTATGTCTCTCTGTCTCTCTGTCTCTCTGTCTCTCTGTCTCTCTGTCTCTCTGTCTCTCTGTCTCTCTGTCTCTCTGTCTCTCTGTCTCTATGTCTCTATGTCTCTCTGTCTCTCTGTCTCTCTGTCTCTCTGTCTCTCTGTCTCTCTGTCTTTCTGTCTCTCTGTCTCTCTGTCTCTATGTCTCTCTGTCTCTCTGTCTCTCTGTCTCTCTGTCTCTCTGTCTCTATGTCTCTCTGTCTCTCTGTCTCTCTGTCTCTCTGTCTCTCTGTCTCTCTGTCTCTCTGTCTCTCTGTCTCTATGTTTCTCTGTCTCTCTGTCTCTCTGTCTCTCTGTCTCTCTGTCTCTCTGTCTCTATGTCTCTCTGTCTCTCTGTCTCTCTGTCTCTTTGTCTCTCTGTCTCTCTGTCTCTCTGTTTCTCTGTTTCTCTGTCTCTCTGTCTCTCTGTCTCTCTGTCTCTATGTCTCTCTGTCTCTCTGTCTCTCTGTCTCTCTGTCTCTCTGTCTCTCTGTCTCTCTGTCTCTCTGTCTCTCTGTCTCTATGTCTTTCTGTCTCTCTGTCTCTCTGTCTCTCTGTCTCTCTGTCTCTCTGTCTCTCTGTCTCTCTGTCTCTCTGTCTCTCTGTCTCTCTGTCTCTCTGTCTCTATGTCTCTCTGTCTCTCTGTCTCTCTGTCTCTCTGTCTCTATGTCTCTCTGTTTCTCTGTCTCTCTGTCTCCCTGTCTCTCTGTTTCTCTGTCTCTCTGTCTCTCTGTCTCTATGTCTCTCTGTCTCTCTGTCTCTCTGTCTCTCTGTCTCTCTGTCTCTCTGTCTCTCTGTCTCTCTGTCTCTCTGTCTCTCTGTCTCTCTGTCTCTCTGTCTCTCTGTTTCTCTGTCTCTCTGTCTCTCTGTCTCTCTGTCTCCCTGTCTCTCTGTTTCTCTGTCTCTCTGTCTCTCTGTCTCTATGTCTCTCTGTCTCTCTGTCTCTCTGTCTCCCTGTCTCTCTGTTTCTCTGTCTCTCTGTCTCTCTGTCTCTATGTCTCTCTGTCTCTCTGTCTCTCTGTCTCTCTGTCTCTCTGTCTCTCTGTCTCTCTGTCTCCCTGTCTCTCTGTCTCTCTGTCTCTATGTCTCTCTGTCTCTCTGTCTCTCTGTCTCCCTGTCTCTCTGTCTCTCTGTCTCTATGTCTCTCTGTCTCTCTGTTTCTCTGTCTCTCTGTCTCTCTGTCTCTCTGTCTCCCTGTCTCTCTGTTTCTCTGTCTCTCTGTCTCTCTGTCTCTATGTCTCTCTGTCTCTCTGTCTCTCTGTCTCCCTGTCTCTCTGTTTCTCTGTCTCTCTGTCTCTCTGTCTCTATGTCTCTCTGTCTCTCTGTCTCTCTGTCTCTCTGTCTCTCTGTCTCTCTGTCTCTCTGTCTCCCTGTCTCTCTGTCTCTCTGTCTCTATGTCTCTCTGTCTCTCTGTCTCTCTGTCTCCCTGTCTCTCTGTCTCTCTGTCTCTATGTCTCTCTGTCTCTCTGTTTCTCTGTCTCTCTGTCTCTCTGTCTCTCTGTCTCCCTGTCTCTCTGTTTCTCTGTCTCTCTGTCTCTCTGTCTCTATGTCTCTCTGTCTCTCTGTCTCTCTGTCTCCCTGTCTCTCTGTTTCTCTGTTTCTCTGTCTCTCTGTCTCTATGTCTCTCTGTCTCTCTGTCTCTCTGTCTCTCTGTCTCTCTGTCTCTATGTCTCTCTGTCTCTCTGTCTCTCTGTCTCTCTGTCTCTCTGTCTCTCTGTCTCTCTGTCTCTCTGTCTCTATGTCTCTCTGTCTCTCTGTCTCTCTGTCTCTCTGTCTCTATGTCTCTCTGTCTCTCTGTCTCTCTGTCTCCCTGTCTCTCTGTTTCTCTGTCTCTCTGTCTCTCTGTCTCTATGTCTCTCTGTCTCTCTGTCTCTCTGTCTCTCTGTCTCTCTGTCTCTCTGTCTCTCTGTCTCTCTGTCTCTCTGTCTCTCTGTCTCTCTGTCTCTCTGTCTCTCTGTCTCTCTGTCTCTCTGTCTCTCTGTCTCCCTGTCTCTCTGTTTCTCTGTCTCTCTGTCTCTCTGTCTCTATGTCTCTCTGTCTCTCTGTCTCTCTGTCTCCCTGTCTCTCTGTTTCTCTGTCTCTCTGTCTCTCTGTCTCTATGTCTCTCTGTCTCTCTGTCTCTCTGTCTCTCTGTCTCTCTGTCTCTCTGTCTCTCTGTCTCTCTGTCTCTCTGTCTCCCTGTCTCTCTGTCTCTCTGTCTCCCTGTCTCTCTGTTTCTCTTTCTCTCTGTCTCTTGATAACACGTACCCGCAGCGTGAGTCCCACTCGAATCCAACTTTTATGAATTTGGGACAATCGACTGGTGTAATGTCATGACAGCTGTGATCATAAATAAAGGCACAATTTTCATGCTGTTTTGTAAAATTGTTTTCCAGGGTCTTAATCCTGTTGTCGATGGAAAAGTGTGCCAGAAAAAAATGCACACGAAGACAAAGTGGCGTCCTGATGTCATCAAGCGTGTCTTCTGTGCCATCAAAGAGTGGGATTGATTTAAATGTCAAATTAATACTTTTTTTCAGCCCTGCCGGTGAGGCAAACATGAGAGCATACGGTGTTGACAAGAACAACAAGAAGCTATTTGAGTGCACTGTTATTCTCAAGTATGGCAAACTCGTAACCTGTTGTGGTGTAGATGAGGGAATCCCAAAGTGTGCTGATCCTGTCAACTACAAAGGGTGGAAACACCTAGGAGAGGATATCATTGGACTTTGGCTAAACTGGGACAGCGACAGCACTTATGTCGTAAGTTGAAATATAGCAAAATTCACATATATTTTTTAAGGGAGTATCCAATGACTTTTCTGTGGTGAAGACCCATCTGACCTCGTCTTCTGGAGATCAAATTGTGAACGCAACTGCACAAGGCATGTCCGGGACCAAATACTGTTTCCCGTGGGGATGCGAGGCTGGACCTGATGGCAAATCAATCTGCTCTTAAAATGCGTTAGGATCAAGTACTATGCTTTCAATTATAATTTTTTGGGTTGCAAATAAAAGGTTTTAAGGGTTATTTATTCTATGCACTTATGTTTGAAGTTTCACAATTTCACTCACTCACTTACTCACTCCCTCACTCCCTCACTCACTCACTCACTCACTCACTCACTCACTCACTCACTCACTCACTCACTCACTCACTCACTCACCCACTCACTCACTCACTCACTCACTCACTCACTCACTCACTCACTCACTCACTCACTCACTCACTCACTCACTCACTCACTCACTCACTCACTCACTCACTCACTCACTCACTCACTCACTCACTCACTCACTCACTCACTCACTCACTCACTCACTCACTCACTCACTCACTCACTCACTCACTCACTCACCCACTCACTCACTCACTCACTCACTCACTCACTCACTCACTCACTCACTCACTCACTCACTCACTCACTCACTCACTCACTCACTCACTCACTCACTCACTCACTCACTCACTCACTCACTCACTCACTCACTCACTCACTCACTCACTCACTCACTCACTCACTCACTCACTCACTCACTCACTCACTCACTCACTCACTCACTCACTCACTCACTCACTCACTCACTCACTCACTCACTCACTCACTCACTCACTCACTCACTCACTCACTCACTCACTCACTCACTCACTCACTCACTCACTCACTCACTCACTCACTCACTAACTCTCTTCCGCTCTCTACCTCGGTCTCTATTTCGGATGGTACCTTTCTCTTCGTATCAGGTATCAATTGTCTGATGTGTTTTCTTGTTCTCCTACCTAGAGTGAGGCTTCTCTGATGAAGCATTTAACTTCTCTACCTACTCTCTTATTCACCTCTGCCCCGCTCACTCTTATTCACTGGTAATTTCTCTGTCAGATGCTAAGGGGCGAAACAGAGGAATCACTTGCTATTTAACTTTCTTTGTCTTCTTAAATTTATCTAAACAGGTTTTAATTCTCTACTTTTACTTCTTTTCCTTTCTTATCACTCACTCACTCACTCACTCACTCACTCAGAGTTCCTCTTTGGCAGATGTGGAAACGACGGAGTATTAGCAACGCAAGACAGTGACAGTGATTTTGAAGTTTTATTAGACAGTTCCTGATTGGATTAGAATTATGACTACCTAATGCAATTGAACGTCAATATCTCTTCATTTCTTGTATTAACGAAAATTCCATTTTTACATACTGTTTTGTCCATTTGAGTATTACTTATACATTCCTTATTTGGACGTCTAAAAATGTAGCCTTTAGCGCAAGCAGAATACTCCAATACACATTCTTGTTCCATTGGGATAGCTTTCACAGTGGGCGGTGTTCCTAGCGTCGATTCTTCACACTCAGATCCGTCGGAGATTTCCAAACCAGGAAGTTTTTTGCAATTGTCACATGGTCCTAGAAAAAAATAGGGTTCATAAGGGATTTTTTACTGAACCTGGAGCTGCAGTTGTAGGCGGTGGAACTAAGGGGGTAGTCAACACAGGCATGACAACCGTGGGAGGTTTTTTGGTAGGGATAGGGTCGATTCCCTCAAAATCTCCCGGCGGTTTCATTCGAATGCAAGACAGGGAACTCTTTACTGCCAGACACAGAATAAGGGAAAATCGGATCATTGTGAACGGGATTGTTTCACTGTCTGCGCTTTTTGTAGTCGCAATCGACTCCCGCCTTTTCGAAAGTGAACGCGATGAACGGGAAACGCGAAGACGAGAAAATTTCGGCATTTCCCGCCTAATACGGTTTCAAAAATTTTATGCTAAACGCTAAAGCTAAAGGGTTCAAAATTCAAGGAGCTATATGAAGATAAAAAGAAGAAAAGATGGATCTCAGGCACAAGGTCCCGCAGCGAAAAGGGTAGATCATAAAAGGCGCTAATTGCGTTTTGCAAGACAGAACGCGCAATTAGGAGGGTGCAGAGTTTTTTGCCAAAAGCAATAGAGAATATCGCTTTCTCTTATTTTTGTTTTTCGAAAATGCTAAAAAGCCGAATAGTTTTTTACAAGAATGTGTTTTTATCCATCGGTTCCAATTTACGGCCTTAATCTCCATCATTCTGTCATATTATCTTTGTCTCTCTGTCTCTATGTCTCTCTCTCTCATTTCGAGGGCTTAGGGTTTATTATAACAGCATTTCTCTAACGTTCTCCGCGACACTTCTGCGATCATTATTGAAAACAAGTAACTTAATTTATATTTTAGAAAATACCGAATAAAAATGAACATTTTTCATTCACATTAGCACCTCTCCCTTTTTAAGGGGCCATTCCGGTACCGACAATTTGACTTATATGAATAACTGAATTTAGCTTTGCAAAAAACTTTAAGAGAGCATATGCTTCTAATGTCTCCTTTTTTGAGATAATTAGCGTCAAAGTCCCGATTCTTTGTGACACCAGGACATAAAGACGCTATTTCCCATTTTTCTTGTAAAAAATCTCAGATATCTTGAAAAAGGGAAATCTGAAGTAGTTGGCTTCTTAAATTTTTTTTTGTGAAGCTGACGGTCTCATAGAATATGTGCCTTGTTAATGTATATTTCCACAAGTTTGCAAATCTCCGTTTCCTACATTCCTACGCAAATGTACATACAGTGTCCACAATAAAAATGAATGGCTTTTCTCTCGATGGAAACTAGGTCGAGCTTCACACTAAGTGACGGAAAGGTGTTTTTTTGGGCAGGAGCGAAAAGATCGAAGAATGGGAAAACCGAGGTCAGCTAGGGCGTTCTCAACGGGTCAAGGGGGACAAATGGTGTCTCACAAATGATAAGGACACAAGGAATCATTCTTTTCCAGTCAAATTTTTTTCAAAACTAAGGAAAACATGTAAAAGATGAGAAAAATGAATGTGTTCAACCGTCGGAACAGGCGATCAAATCAGCCAATTTGGAAGTTTAACGGATTTCACCCCATTTCAAAAATGACATTTTATAGGATTTGAGGCAATTTACATGGTCCCGCAACGAAGGGTGTAGGTCATAAAAGAGGATAAATGGAGGGTGCAAGACAGTGTGTGTAATTCCAAGGGTGTAGAGTTCAAAGGAACCGTCAGGGGGCTTTTCGGATTGGAAATAGCGGTATGTAAATGAAGTCATTTCAATTGAAATCATTTTCTCGAACACCGCTCCAGTCAACGGTTGTCAAAATGGCAAAATGCTTGCCTAGTCCTAATTGGCATACAATTCTGAAAAGGCCCTTTCAAGCCCTTTAACTTATTTGAAAGAGTGAATTCAGTTTAGCAAAAAACACTTGAGAAACCACATACTTCAAATTTCCTGTGTTCAAGATTTCTCGCGTTAAATGCGCCGAACCCAGGTGAAATTCACCGAAACGCCGCTGGAAAGCGACTTTTGTACCGACGGACCCGGGCATAAAGACACTGTTTCTCAATCTTAGCAGAGAGAAATGAAAAACCTAAAAAGGCGCCGGACTGGTCCTCCAAACCGTGTAATTGTGTGTTTCCGAATAACAAGCGCCGGTTTGGGCCAAAACCAGAAATGAAGGTACATTAAGTCTCGCAGCGAATGGCAATTACTTCCAATTAGACAGGTGTTTCTTGCCAACCATTTGGCGTCGGCAGGATGTCCAAATCGGTCCAGTCGTCTATGTTTCACCTACTGTTTTCTAAAGTTTAGCTGCTGTTACGAGAACCATTCATTGGAAACTGCCTAAATAATAACCTCCAAATTGACATTGCATTATATGCTACTTTTCCAACGATTGTGCAAAATCTTGAAGGAATTTGGTCCTACAATTATCGTTTGTTTATAGTACATTTGCACCAAAGAGTCGACGACTTTCCACCGACCTTGATTTCCACTCGTATTTAACCACTAGCAGCTTGAAACATTAAAGGGAATAAAAATTTAACAAGCGAAGCAGCACAGTAAAAGAGGAGTGCGCAGACAATTAAGAAATAGCGGCGGGACCATACCTAGTACTTTATAAAAACCTCTTTTTCCTCAACTCTTTTTAGGAAACGCATTATAGCTGTCTGCGCACTCATCTTTTATCCGTTCTGTAATACTGTTTAAATGATTTTGTTTATATTTAGTTAGTTGTGTATGCGTTCAACAACAACACATGTTGTCAGCCGCTTGGTTCTTATAATTGGAGGTCGTTTAGCCTGGCTTTATAATTGGAGGTCGTCAGCACGAGCCCGCTTTAAGCAATAGTGATTTTTCATAGGATTGCCAATACTTGCGTGTCTTTAAATGTGATAATTGGAAAACTGTGGTCAACTCACTTTGGCCAATGCCGAAGTCATCCTGGGATGGATTTTAGCCTTTGAGAACAACTAAACGTCAGCATTATAAAAATGAGTTTGATATATGATAATAATTTCGAATGAGAGTTTTAGATGCGATTATAGCGCGGCCAGCAATGAGAAAAGGTTGTTTGTTGCGAGTAGGCGCGGTTATAATGCTGCGCGGCGTATAAAAACACCCGAAAACTTCTTAGCTGTATCGAAATGCTTGTAAAAAGCGATCTATCGCAACTTTCTCTCAGAAATATTGTTTTCTTACTCTCCTCACAAACACACACAGTATCCCGCGAGTTACATGAAACCACGTTTATTCCCACCCAAAATCTAACTTTGAACAAGTCTAGCAAAGACTTGGAAATACGCCCGGTTACCCTGATCATCAACCTGGAAAACAGTCGCGTTTTAGGCGTTATACATTTTACAACCTGGTTCTTTGTGATAATGCAGAAGTTGTCGTCAATGACTGCATTATCCGTTCCGATTTCTCCCGGCGTTAGGAACTATATGAAAAGCGTGTGCGTGTCTCCAATTCGCAATTCGCTCGACTGAAACGCAAAAATTGAAGGTTGAAAATTGACGGTCAGCCGCGGGCCGGCCCGATTATTTTGGAAAATCATTTTTTAATGTATCTCAAAGTGCTTATTTTTAAATTCATTTTGTTGTAAAACATAGTTCTAATTATTGTGTGAAAAAGCGAACCGCGATAGATGGGGTGGTTTGGATAAAGGGTTGATAAAAAGAGAACAAAATGTTTCTTTAGCTTGAAATTCAATTCTTGAAAATCGAACAAGAAATCGTATTGAAAATCTATTTATTCAAATTGACTGCTATTTTGTCAGAGACAAATACATAACCAAACCACCTCAGCTTTTACCGAATGTTTTGATATAGACATAGGTTCACACAAGAAGGCGCAAAAGTATCAACCCGACCCGTTTTGGCCCGGTTTGTGAAGTTGTTTGTGAAGCATTTCATGTTTGATTATGCAGGTCGCTTTTTTGGAACGGCCGAAGGCCGTGTTCCTATACGGCCGCAGGCCGCTTTTTCGAACGGCCGAAGGCAGTGTTACTATGCGGACGCAGGCCGCTATTTTGAACGGCCGAAGGCCGTGTTCCTTTGCGGCCGCAGGTCGCCTTTTCGAACGGCCGAAGGCCGTATTAGTATGCGACCGCAGGTCGCTTTTTTGAAAGGCCGAAGGCCGTGTTCCTATACGGCCGCAGGCCGGTTTTTCGAACGGCCGAAGGCCGTGTTCCAATGCGGCCGCAGGCCGTGTTAACAATTTTTGACCGGCGAAGGCTGTGTTTATCAGAGGCCGCCTTTTCTGTCGGTAAAATACCACCTTTTCGATCGGTTGAAGGCCGTAGCGGCCACAGGCCTAAGCGGCTACAGGCAGCTATTTCAATGAGAGAGAGAGAGAGAAAGAGAGCGCGAAAAATTAGCCTTGATTAGAGTTTATAGAGAATGCTTCTACCGTTTCTTTTTTTTACCATGTTTTCATACTGAAAAGCCTTCATGTTAGAAGAAATTTTATTTTGAAGATTTGCCTATTACGCACATAATTTCAAAAGAACCAAAAATCCCCATGAATTAGAAAAAATCTATTGCTCATTTTAGCGCCGTTTTTCCAAATGTTGATTACACTAGTGTGGCAAAACAAAGATGTCAATTGTTGGAGCCCCAGTCCGCCCTCTTCACCATTATGCCACGCGGCCACATTGGGTGCTGCCAGGCTGCGCGCTTTTGAAAGAGGGCGGCGGAGCTGTGATCAAACGCAAAAATGACGTTGTTTCTTTTACTGGTTAAGATATATTCTAATTGAGGTGCGTATTCTGGGTCAAAAAGTTGCGCTGGTTACATTGGACATATTCATTTGGTCTAATAATTTAGTTTTCGTAACGAAACAAGCTTCAGTCCCGCAAATGTGCTGAAAAACGTGTTTTTTGGCCACAGTAAGAAAATCGCTCGACGAAATTGGCTGAAAGTCTACGCCCACGGGTCCAACAAGCACACAAAATTTCAGCTTCATTGCTCTATCCGTTCGAAAGTTCTACGGGGATATCGGACATCCGGGAGACATCGCCACTTTTTTGGCCCCCACCCGTTTTGGAAGTTATGACCCGAAAACTAAATCTTTAGATTTCAATTAAGTTTCTGGGGCAGTTTTTGATGCTGAAAACGATGGTGTTGTCAGAATCCTAAAATGTTGATTTTGAAAGAAGCTAGGCAGCTTTAAAGTTTTGACGCCGCCGCACAATACAGTGGAGGAATCAAACCACCGCGCAGCGCTTTGCGCTGCGCGCAATTGAGTAAAACATAGTATGTTAAGGAAGATTCGAACTGCCATATATAACTTTTGCATCATTGTCATGGCAAAGAGATCGGCATGACAATCCGGTTATTCCAATTCGATTGACAAAACATTTTTTGCCGGCGAGCTATGATAAAACTTCTAGCCACCACAACCATTTGCGGATATTAGTTTTATTCTGCAGCGGACAGTGACAACAACAATTTGAGAAAAGTGACAAAATATGAGGCAGTATCGAAAACAAAATCAACAAAATGTGAGGCAGTATCGAAAAAAATCAACAAAATGTGAGGTAGTATCGAAAAAATCAACAACGTATTAACAAAAACAGGCGAGTGGTCAGAAGAATCGGGGAGAAATCGTCGTGGAGATCACTTCTCCTCCTTCTTTTTCGCCCAGTGGTTGGCCACGAGGGAGGGCGGAGTCTTCCTGCGACGCTGCTGAAAAAAGTGGAATTAGGAGGGGAAATTATAAACTACAAAAAACACATACTTTTTTTTTCGAACGGCGGCCTTCCAGTCGCTTCCTTAGAAACAAACATAGGCGTCAGCCCGATTTGGACGATCATTTTGAAACTTATATGTCAATATCGATATTTTGGCCCGGTTCAGGGGTAGCTACGGGCCGGGCCGGCCCTCTCTGTAAAAATTCACGGGCCGGCCCGCAGCCAACATTCCAAAAGGTGAAAAAAAAGTTTTTCACGAATTATGTGCAGGAATTGCGTTTCCTAATGTATAACCTAATGTATAAAACAACTATGGCAAAAAAGTTTTGTCGGCGGGGGATCGAACTGGGGCAACTTCGGATTGCCAGTCCGACCACTCAGCCACTCGGCCATGAAAATATACAAAATTTATATAGGGTAGTTCGAATCCTCCTTCACTCAGTATGTTTTGCACAATTAGAACTATATTTTGCAACAAACAGAACTTAAAAACAATGACTTTGAAAAGAGTTACATTTAAAAAAAAGATTTTCAAAAAAAGTGGGGCCGGCCCGGGCCCGCCCGTTCCTCAGATTTTCTCGGCCCGGCCAGGGCCGGTCCGCTGATCAGCCACCCTTGGCCCGGGCTACGGGTAAAAAAAGCTTCAAAAAGGTGAAAAATTGCGTTTGAAATTGCAGTTTTTCTTTTTTGTTTCGACCTTTATCATAAAACGGATGCAAAATGCCACTATTACAGAAAGATTCGCCTCATTTTTATGCATATTTTGCAATGTCGAAGTCAAAAAAAAAACTCCGTGATCAACATGACAAAAAATTGACTTTGAAATTGAATTTTTCCATCGATTTGATGAGAGAATAATTCACTTTTGGTTGTTTTTTATGCATCAAATGCTCAACACGCGTAAAAATTAATTTTCTTAACTTTCCATGGCAAACATTTACATCCAGTTTGAGATAGAAAAAATATTGATCTATCAAAAGAGTACTTTTTCCTGATAAAATCGATGGAAAGATTCTGTTTCAAAGGCAAATTTCGAATATGATAGCCACGATTTTTTTCACTTCGGCGTCGAAAAAATGCGCAAATTAAAGCGATCTCCCTGCGATAATGGCATTTTGCAGGCTCCAATTATTTCCGAGACAGAAGAACTGCGGGAGACCAGCCGCATGCGGTCCATAAGGACGTGATGTGCATTCGGTACCAACATAATTCGGCGTTTGGGTAAAAATGCTAACAAAAAATAGAAGGGGGCTTAGGTTGGCTCTGAGGCCCATTTGGGGGTCTTACGAAACGAGCCCCCTGTTTCGCCATGATGCGTTCACAAAAATGGTACCATGTTTTCGAAACCGCCTAAGGGAATCCCTATGAATCTGCCAAAGTCACCCTAATAGGGCCCCGAAAAAAACCCCCAACATCATTGTTCCTTATGTTTTCGGAGTTGCTGAACACGATGAACACATCCAATTTTGAAAAAAAAGACTAACTAATGCGCTAATTAGGGATAATTGCATTTGCGAGTGGAAATTTCAAACTTTTTCAAAACGAGTTTTTAAAGTGTTATTCTCGTAGCAAATTTCATTTTAAAAAACTTTAATTCTTTACCAAAATTCGATTTGTCAATATTAAAAAGTTGTGGTCACAAAACTCGAAAAATAGGCTTTTTTTACATGTTTTTTTAACGAGTTATTTTTTTTTCTGAAAAAAAACTATATGTGCGATATTTACTGATATAATAACATTACGATATGCTGTTAAAAAAATGTTAAAAAACATCTCCAAGATTAGTGAGTTTTAAAGACCCAGAACTGAGCAATTTTTGGGGGCGGTGCGCATAAATTTTGGTTCTTTTTGGGGGGTGGGGGGAGGGGTGCGCTTAGGGGGTCCCGGACCCCTCAATTTATGGTAAAATTTGGGGATTGTTATGGCTTCAAAAAAGGAAACATGGGAAAAATTACCTGGTCCCAGGCAGAGAGGGAGAGGTGCCGAGCGGCGTTGTAAAAGTAAGTATTTTCATAATTCTCCCAGAAGAAGGTCGGCGCTACAGCCAACGCCCGCGTGACGCGCTGGAGTCCCTCCGCCTCCCAAGTGACACAGATCAGTCCCTAAATGTGTTTTTGAATAAAAACAACAAAAAACCCAACCCCGTAGTTCCATGGCTCCGGAAAGGGGTGGTAGACCTGCTCGTGAGTGTACTTGATCGGCTTCTGGGGCAGTTTTTTAGCCGAGTTTAACACAATTTCCTAAAGAAAAACGAATATCAAAAAAGAATGAGGGAAAAACCTCTCCCTCCTTGATTTCAGCACGGATGTCGTCGATGTAAAAGAGATCCAAGGGGTAGAAGAGCAGCTGAAAAAAATGATTGTTGGAAAACTTGTTTTAGGAACAAGTTGACATTTTTAGGTTTGGTCCAAAATTGGTCTATAACCTTTCTATGGCCCACATAGGCAATTATGAAACTTTTGCATCAATATCGATTTTAACCCGGGTTACGGTAGAATACTGTAATTTTTAAAAATTGGTCACAACTACTAAAAATAGGGTTTGTTTCAAAGCGTCGTGAATAAATAATCTTTCACTAAAATGGCGAAAATCGCGTACACTTTCAAACAAGAGTCGTAAAACCTCGAAAAGGTGAAATTTTACGTTTCAAATTGCAGTTTATCGCATTTTTCGACCACCAATCCCAATCCCTCCGCCGCCCACCCCCGTAGCACAATAAGCATCACGGCTATATGCCAGTGCACTCGGCCCTTTAAGAAAAACCGGCGGGCCGCAACGCGCGACCGCAACGCCTCTGGCGACTCGCAATAATGCTTTTTTGGCTTAGATTTTTGTAAAATTATGTATTTTTATGCAATTGGTGAAGAATGTGATAGAATAAGTCATTTAATATTATTAGAATTGAAGAAAAAGACCAACCTGTCCTTAATTTCGATAAAAATCGGAACAATATGGTTTTGATGGTTTTTTAATGTTTCTGATAGTTAATATTAATTTTCCTTATCAAAACCAATGCTTACCCCATCTTCCTATCATATTCTCCACTAATCACATAAAAATATAAAATTTTACAAAAATGTAGCCAAAAAAGCATTATTCCGAGGCGCCAGAGGCGTTGCGGTCGCGCGTCGCGGCCCGCCGGTTTTTCATAAGGAGCCGAGTGCACTCCTCCCATTGGAATGAATCGCCGTGACATTCAATTCTAAGTGTTTTTACCCTGATTTTGAAACATCATAACGAAAATCGGCTTTCAGGATAAAATTTTCCATCGTTTTGATTAGGAAAAAAATCAAAATTATGGTAGGTTAAGTTTTTTCTGCTCAACATTTAACCAACATACAATTTATGTGATACACCGTAGAAATGTTTTCATCCGTTTGAAAAAATTATAGTTACATTACATTACATTACAAACGGTTTATACTCTAGGGCTGTTCCCTGAACCGCCAGAATGAATCACAGTTGTCGACTTTCAATCCCACGACGTTGACTTGGTTGATCAAATTCTCCATTGATTCGGCTTCAAATGCCACCTGGCCAAGTTGCTGGTACAGCTCTCCTTGGAGGAAGCAGCTTCTTCTCTGGTTCCTGGGACGGTCGGGGTACTCTAGACGACTTCTGTGATCCATTTGGTTGGAGCTACGTCCTCACGGGGCTCCACTCCGGCTTGAGGACGGACAATCCAGGCCCGGTTGGGAGAGCGGCGAAGGGACCGACCGCACGGCCGCGCGAGACGCAGGAAAGTCGATATTGTACTAAAAGTTTCAAAAATGCCCATGGGCATAGGGAGGTTACAGACCAATTTTGTACCAATTCTAAGACCGTCAACTTTTTCCAAAGTGTGTGTGTGTGTGTGTGTGAGCGTGTGTGTGTTATGATTACCTGTTCGTTTTGCGGCAGTGTGAGGAGGGAGATCTTTTCGATAACAAACTTGCCCTCGATGTAGATGGCGATAAACTTGACTAGCTGAAACAATTTAATAAGAGAAGAGAAGAGAAGAGAAGAGAGAGAGAGAGAGAGAGAGAGAGACCAACCTGACAACCCGGCATCCACTCCGGATTCTCCTCCCTAACCTCGTCGGCGCACCCATCCGCACAACTCATCCATCCACACTGGTCATTCCTTAATTCCTCCATATTTATCAAACACCCTCTTTTCCCTCTCACCAGGCGAACCAAGTGTTTTCCGCCGGCGCTCCGGGAGAGATCAAAGCGTAGCCGCAGCATTCAACCGTGTCGCCAACCGGTGTGACCTGCTCCAAGGTGAGCGGCTGCCTTTCATCGAACTCCCACTGAAAGATTTCTTGGTTTTAAGGGGCGCAGGGAGCGAATTCCTACCGCGCGGTACTCCCCGGCGGCGACGACGACGCAGTAGGCGTAGGTCCTGTCCTTCCTAGTAACAGGGTCGGCGATCTCGATGCGGCCCAGACGAATCGTGTAGACGTGGATCTGAAGGAAATATGTGTGAGACGACCTCTCTCTCTCTCTCTCTCTCTCTCTCTCTCTCTCTCTCTCTCTCTCTCTCTCTCTCTCTGTCTGTCTCTCTCTGGGACTCGAAGCCCCACATTGCCTGTCTGATTGTCTTGCTCTCTATATCCCTGTATGTCTATCTATCTATATCTCTGTCTACTTGACTCCGTTTCTCTCTGTCTCTGTCTGTCTCTCTCTCTCTCTCTCTCTGTGTCTCTCTCTGCCTATTTGCTTGTGTGTCCCTCTGTCCAGCCATGGGCGAGTGGATTAGGCTATCATTTTTGCGCACCCCCTTTGTGAAAACCGTTACTTCTTGGGCGGTATACGTACCACCCGGCTGTCAATAGGGACGAAAATGACGCCATTTAAGCCGCTGACGCACCCTCATATTGTGAGAAAAGTTTGAAAAGGCAAGTTATGGCCAATGGTTGTCTCTGTCTATATCTCTCACCATACCTGGGCAACCAACCGCGGGGGTTAATTTTACGACAGCTCCGTCTATTAGAAAAACTTTTAAAATTTTGCAGCGACCCCCCCCCCCCCCTTTACAAAAATTGGGTAAACGTCAAATTGCGACACCTCCGCCACCGCGGCTGGCGGAGGTTGGCCAAGAATGTCTCTCACTTTCTGTCTCTCTCTCTCTCTCTCTCTGCATACCTTTCCATCGCCGATGGGAACAACGAATCCATCGAGCGTGAATGGGTAGTCCGTCCTGTAGCGATATACAGGAATGTACCACCTGAACCACAAACTACATATCTTTCATAAAATTAAACAGACCATTTATTGAGCATGCGGTGCATCTTGCTAGTCGAGCACGCGTCGACACGGGAGCAGATTTCCAGCACTCTGCTTTCGAATTTCCACCATCCTGAAATGACAAAACGATTTTCAGAACATCGGAGCTTCGGTAGGACGGGGATGCCCCTAAATGGGCTTTTGAGAATTCGGATGTGGAAGGCGGATTCTACGACCGGGGAACATTTTCAGGTTTCGGCCCAATGAAATCGGAATTTCAAATCGGAGTTTATCAAGATTGTCCATCCATACATGCATGGGCCAAAAGTTTGCACTATATCCAGTGCTAACCAAGCATGGCAAAATTTGGGGCCGGGCCGAGAAAAATTTTGAAGCGGGCCGGCCCGAAAATTATTTTTTTCGTTTTCTTTGATTTTTACGTTGAAAAAAAGGCATAAATTTTCGGTTGAGTCGGGCCGGGCCGTGAAAAATTTTGGAGCGGGCCGGCCCGTTGCCATGCTTGGTGCTAACCCCCCTTTTGAAGTATGGCGCTCCAACGCTAATAATGTCGGCAAATGCGCTCCAAAACGAATAATGTTGGCAGCTAAAGATAATGTGTCCAGCTGTCGCCAACCTAATAAAATAATAAAAGCCGCTTTTTTTCTGCGTCTACGCTTCTCGCACGCTATTTCCGCCTGAGTACCGCACGGCTGCTGCGTTAAGACCGTTTTCGGCAGGATGCCCGTTTGGCGACAGCTATAAGAGCGCTCCAACGCAAAAAGGAATTTTAAAGTGCGCTCCATCGCGAATAAGGTTGTTAAATGCGCTCCAACGAGAATGGCATTGGTACGTGCTGGTTAGAAAATGAACACAAGGGGCACCATTATTTAGCATATCTAGGACTACGGGCCTTTATATCATTTCTTCCACTCACTTCCTCCTCTGCCATGGGAACGGTGGGTCCTCTCTCTGTCTCTGTCTCTCTCTCATTTCTCTAAACCCTCTTTTTCAGCAGCTAATACCTCCATGGTACGAGCTTGGTATCGCAATGTACTCGATCAGTTTGCTAGTTACCGTACTTTGCATCCTCGTTGGGATTAAACTGTTCCGTTCGCAGAGAGCTACCGGGAGTCATCTCAGAAATTCCAAACTCAGAAGTCAATTGGAAGTGGCCAGAAAGTGCCTCACTGCCGCCAAGGTCGGTCTCTCTTTCTCAATTAGTCAGTGTCTCAATGTCTCAGTTTCTCAGTCTCCCAATCGTTCCGTTTCTCAGTATCTTAATCTCTCGGTATCTCAATGTCTCCGTCTCTCAATCTCGCGATTTCTCAATTTTCTAGTATCTCAATGCCTCAGTCTTTAAACCTAATTCTCTGAATGTCTGAGTATACCAATCTCTCCGTCTCTCAATGTCTCAGCCATTCCACCGCAGTCTTTCAATCTTTCAGTCTCTATGTCTTAAAGTCTCTCAATCTCAGTCTCTCAGTATATTTATTGCTCAGTCTCTCCGTCTCTCACTGTCTCAATTCCCCGGCTCTCAATGTATTTGCCTCTCCATCTCTCATTTTATCAGTCGCTCAATGTCTCCGTCTCTCCTCTCTCACTCTCGCAATGTCTGAGTATCTCCGTCTCTCAATATCTCAGTCTCTCAATGTCTCCGTTTCTCAATGGCTTAGTCTATCAGTCTCTCATTGCTTAGTCTGTCAGACTCTATATATCAAAGTCTCCCAATCTTAGTTTTTTAGTCTCTCAGAATCTCAACCCCTCTTTCTCTCTCTCTCTCTCTCTCTCTCTCTCTCTCTCTCTCTCTCTGAGTCTCCTTGAAGTCCTCCCAACCTCTCTCATTCAGCTCACAGCTACTGAAATCGCCATCTTAGCCACCGAAGCCGGAATGCCTCTCCAAGAAGTCTGTAAGGACTACATCACAGACTTCTCCCAACGCAAAGAAGTCATCATGTAAGCTTACTGCCTTCGTTTTGAAAATATCTCACTTAGGAGACTTTTCGGAGAGAAGGAGGACACCTGGGTGGCCAAGAAACTGATCGGCACCTTTCCCTCTCGCTTTCTCTCCAACGGCTACGCACTTGAAGAGGATTTTGTGACAATTAGCAAGACAATCGTCATTCCGAGTTGCGAGGGAACACAGATTTCGCCTCTAGTTGTGGAGAAGATGGAGGAATCGACTCAGAAGAGCAGTAAACGCGAGAAAAAGGAGCAAAAGAGTGGAAAGTCCAAAAAGGATGGGAAATCTAAGAAGGATGGGAAATCGAAGGGAAAGAAGCTGCTGGTTTAGACACCGCGAAACAAGATTATACATGAATGCATCGTAGGAAATATAAATGTTTTGACAATATCTCTCCCTATTCTTTCTCTGTTATCGACTCTATGATATCTTCATGGCTGGACAAGGAGCGTTTGGGGGGCTTGATACGTAAGACCCCCAAATGGTGCCATGGAGGTAAAGTAATCCCCCTTGAATTTTTTGTCCCCATTTTCAAACAAAAGCCGAATAACGTAGGTACCGCAACCACCTCACGTCCAGCTATGGATATCTTATCTTTTGGCTCTTTCTCTAAGCTAGCTCTATCGGCTTTTCTGAATTTTGCAACCTCTCTTCACTTTTCTCACTTTACACTGCCTCTATGCTCTATGCGCTTCCACCTCTCCCCACTCTCTTTTATATCTCTGTATTTTTTTTGTAATTTGAAAAATTGGTCGATTTCTTTCGAACAGTTTTTTTTCAACATCTTTAGCTGGAGGTACAACAAATAGTATATTTTTTAATAGTGAAATGTTTGTGTCCTTTCGCACAGGTCCCAGAAAACCTCGAAGAAGTGGGAAATCGTTTAAAAATAAAGTTCCCCCCCCCCCGCAATTTTTACGTTCATCATATAAGGGCTGCAAAATGCCACAATATTGCATTGCAAAACATGCGCAAAAACGTGGTGCATCCATTCAAAGTAGTGACCTTTTTTGTTCAAGGGCGAAAAAAGCGAAAAACTGATTTCCATATTTAAGGGTAGTATTTGGTGTACCAACGGCTAAAGCCATTAGAAAAACATCAATTCGAAAGAGTTCGACCAATTTTACGACATTCCTGTACCCTTCCGTAACCGAGGTGAAAAATCGATATTGAAATCGAGTTTCAAAAAAGGCCATAGGAAGGTTCTACACCAATTTTGGTCCAATTGGGCCAATTATAGGGCTATCGACATTTTCCTGAGACAGTGGCAGCCGCTGAAATCATAGCTGGACATGCAATGTTTAGGGGGCTCAACCTGTAAGCCCCCCAAATGACGTCTCGGTCGAAACATAAGTCCTCGATATACCTGGACAAGGTACGGAGGGTGCTAAAAAAGTAAGGCCCCCCAAAAGGAAAATCTGAGAATCACTATTATTAGAAGGTCCTCATCCAAGCAACCCCCAAAAACCAAGGCCCCACAAGCACTACGTGTCTAGGAATGGTCCCCGAATAATTTTTGCTACTATTTTCAACCAAACGCCAAAATACGCAAGTACCGCAAGCCCCTGTCGTCCAGCTATGGCTCGAATATTACAGATACGGTGTATCTCATGAATATCACATCTCGTGAAAGGTAACAATTCGAGTTTTTTCTTCTTGAAACGTTCACTAAAATAGGGGCTGCCGCAAAATTGCGGGAACATAACAGGGTTGCCCTAGCACGTTCCCGCCTGGCCCTCATCATACATGGGCAAGCTCCGCAATATGGGGCGGTACGGACGTCGCAATATAAAGTTTTCGGCAGTTTTTCTTAGAAAAGGAGACCCGTCGCAAATTTTCGACGCTTTCAACAATTGAAGGGGGCCTCGCAAAATTGACTCCCGCGGTAGGTTGCCCAGGTATGGCCCTCATACAAGATGAACAAGCTACCTGTGGGGTCCGTTTTGCGCGACCCCCACAATACAAATGAGATGTGTGACGCGAGTCCCCCAAATAGGAAATCAGGCTCGGCGCGACTCCCTCTACCGAATCTACGGGTGCTTGTTCATCTATGCTGACCCTATTCGGCCCGGGGTTCTCAAATGACGGGCCGGCCCGAGGGATTTTTTGGGACGGCCCGGCTCGGTTATGAAAAATTAAATTTTCAATTTTGTGTAAATCGGTACAATCATTTTTTAAACTGTTTTAAATTACTTAAAAATATTTGTTACTAACATATACGTCAACATTAGTCGTACAAAAAAGAATGTCACCGACCGGGATTGAACCCTGGTCGTGTGCGTGGCAATCTGACTGGGTGGTCCAATGAAAACGGGCCGACCGGGCAGGGACGGGCCAGGCCGACCAAAAATTTCCAGCTGGCCCGGCCCGTGAGAACCCCGATTCGGACCTCGTCCGCCCCTGAATTCATCACCCACCAGGTTCAACCACCACTCGCGGTCTCGGCCATCCGAGGTCCGCCAGATTATACGAAACTTTCTCCTCCCTCGGCGGCTTCAGAATAGACTCGAGCACCTTTCTCTCCCCGGGCTCTTTCAGCTCCATGCGTTCCAACGCCTCTTCAATATCTTAAAACGATATTAGCCTTATAAAAGTATCATTCCTTTACCATCGAACACCTCGGCGAAGTGAACGTGTCCTTTGCGTTCCTTGCAGAACTGGCCACC
This sequence comes from Oscheius myriophilus, assembly GCA_964057215.1. Classification (NCBI taxonomy): domain Eukaryota; kingdom Metazoa; phylum Nematoda; class Chromadorea; order Rhabditida; family Rhabditidae; genus Oscheius; species Oscheius myriophilus. The sequence goes on along the minus strand of OZ059906.1, from coordinate 27,778,332 downwards.
GACCGCCTAAATTCATATTTAACCAAATTGATAAGAAAAATCACCCCCACCATGGAAGTGATGGCTTCCTTTTCCTCCTGGACAGGCGATTTCTTCTCTTCGATGGGCTCAATCTGCGGCGTCTCCTCGTCCACCGCCTCAATCACCTCCTCATTCACAGGTGGTGTTATATTAGGCGAAATCTGAAATTTAAAGGTCTAAAAACTAGCGCAACATGAGAAACTTACAGTACTGTTCGTGTGCGTCGCCTGAATGACATCTCGTTCGAGGGCAGAAGGCTCCCGGATGACGTGGTCTGAAAAAGCAACTGTTACGCAATAAAAACGTGGAAAACTTTGCGCCGGCCCAGCCCGTTCGGCCCGTTTACCCTAAACCACCCAGTTAGATTGCCACCCACACGATCAGGGTTCAATCTCGGCCGGTGACATTCTTTTTTGCACAACTAATATTGACCGATTTGTTAACAACAAACATTGTTAAGTTAGTTCAAGCAGTTTTAAATTTTGTTATATGGATTAAAACAAAATTTAAAAGTTAATTTTTCATACGCGGGCCGGGCCGAAAAATTCCTCGGGCCGGCCCGTCATTTGAGAACATGTTGCAAGCAATACCTACCGGGCAGGGCTGGCCGAACATCGGGCTCGGCCCGGCCCAGCCCGGGCCGAGCCGGGTCGGGCCGAGAAAATGCGGCAGGTCGGGCCCGGCAACTTCTTGATGTGGTATTATCTCAAGTTATATTGTTGTTTTTATAACTGTTTCATAATATTCTTACTATTTTATATATTTGTAAGCTATTTTACCGCATGATAACCGAAAATTTCACACACAAAAAATTTCTTTACTTGTCAAAAACTTTTGAAAACGGGCCCGCGGGCCGAACGCGGGCCGGGCTGGGCCGGGCCGAGGTTGCTTGGAGTACGGGCCCGGCCCGGCCAGCCCATTCATTCCATTCGCGGTGAGACCCAACGCGGCTTTGAAAACCTCAAAACAGCCGCAACGGCCACGGCCGGCCCTCGGCCTGGATTTTTACCACCCTTGCGGTTCCAAACATAGTTCTCAAATGACGGGCCGAAGCGGGCCGGGCCGAGAAAAGTGTCGGCCCGGCCCGTTTCGGCCCGGTTTGCAAACTTGACAAATTAAAAATTCTTTAAATCGTTATTTAGCTTACGCCAAGTTTTTTAAACCCCCGGAAACACTTTCATTATACTACTGTTACACATTCAAACTAATTTTAAGTTAGCAAAATTAAAGTGTCCCAACCGGGATCGAACCTTGGTCGTGTGGGTGAAAGTTTGACTGGGTGGTCCGAGTGGACGGGCCAAAGCGGGCCGGGCCGGGCCGAGGATTTTTTCAAGTCGGCCCGGCCCGGCCCGTGAGAACTATGGTTCCAAACGAACCTCGTTTCTCTTTAGAATCCCTGCCGCGTCCGCCCTTCTTCTTCAAAAACTGTAGACCACCGGCTGCGTACTTCTCCCAGACGTCCTTCGGGCAGTCTCCATTCGCTGAAAATACAAAAATTTACCAAACTACGCAGAAAAACGCACGGAAGAGTTCGATGTCCAAAGCGATAAAGTAGATGCCTACGTGGATGGGCGTAAACTCGACGGTGACCTTGTTCTGAAAAAAATCGATACTGATATACATATTTTTTAGTGCAATTTCGTGCCAGCTCGATGAGGTAATCCGAGGTTTAGTTAATCCAACTCAGGCGATATTCCCAACTTCACAGGGTCCTTAGCGAAAAAAAGTACCCACCAGAGGCACATCAAAGTGCTTCAAATCAGAGCCGAGTGCGCGATCCGTGGGGCAGAGGTACTCGGTGCCGTCGGAGTCTACGACAATCACTGAAATTACAAAATTTTTATACAGAAATGTGTAAAAACCCACCCGATCCTGTATTTTCGCAAAATCCTTTCAGAAGCTTTCGCCGAGTAGGGGCCACTTAAAAACAGAGTATTACATAATTTCAATTACACAATGTTTAAAACCAAATTTTTAAAAGGAACATACCTTTATCGTGAGGCTCGGCCATGCCGCAACTGTGCGGTAGTTTCGACCTGAAAACGTGTTAATTTTTTTAAAATTACGATTTTACTATTAAAAAAAATTAAAAATTCTTCATTTTTTGTGAAAAAAAAAAAAAAAAAAAAAACAACAACAACAAAAAACAAAGCAGAAAACGGACCCAGTTAAAAACAACAGTTTTTAAACACAACGTCGATGTTGCCCGCTGTTTAGCGTTATTTGTAGCTTTCGTTGTTTTCATCGGCCTGTGCCTTCATTTCCGGCGTTTTGCTTTGTTTTATTTTACATTTTTGTATCATTTGCTGTGTAATAGTTGTATTAAAGCCAATTATGCTTTTAATTTATAATTATGACTAACAATTAAGTAATCGCCCTGCCACGGGGTTGGAATCGGGAGCCCAAAATCTTTTGTGGTTGAAAGAACACGGCGATTCACGGTAAGTTCAGCGCGCAAGTAAAAGTAAATGGAAGCTGTCTGCCAGACTGTGTGGCCGCTCCCGACACGATTACCCTGATCTCCAAGTTGGCCTCGAGCCTGGCCTGGTTTTGTAAAGGTTTAAAAAAACAAATCCTGACTTGGATAACTGCCAACTTGACTTCCAGGCATATCGTGGCGGGACCAGCCGCGAGCGGTCGCGTCGGCTGGGAAGATGGCTCCCATTGGACCGTACTTGCGTATTTACTCGTAATGGACACGGCGTGGATTCATTCCAATGGTAGGAGTGCACTCTGCGCCCTGTATGAAAAACCGGCGGGCTGCCACGCGCGACCGCAACGCCTCGAAATAATGCTTTTTTGGCTTATATTGCACAGCTCGCCATTTGAACTAGACCGCGGACAGTTTAAAGGACTGTGTGCGCTATATCAATTAAAACTATCCGTCACAAAATCTCAGGAACCAGGAGGTTTCATAAAATAGTTTCAATTAATATTTTGTAGCTCTACATGGGTGGATTATAGAGCAATTCTTTGGTAGCAAACAAATTCCTCTGAATGGTAGAAAAATGCAGTTGAAATTTTCGAAAAGCTCTATCTCAGCGAAGAATTTTTCGTTGGTATCCAAAGAATTGCTCTATAGGTTTTCAATAGAGCTCTTTGAGGTTATCATAATCGGACCAAATAAAAATTTATAGTTAAACAGATTTTGAAACCAAATCCTTATGTCCGGTCCTTGCCGGTTATCCTTGACGATATCCTACAACGAAAAGTTCATATTAGCTGCGTGCAGCTTGCACTTAGCTGTGTGCATCAACGCGCGGAGCTTCCACGGGGCCACCCGCCGATTGGTCCGGTTATAAGAAACGAAAACGGCTACTATCCGCGGTATCATCCGGATTTGTATGGAGAAAATTAATTAAAAATCGTGACGGGACCGGGACAAATAGTCATTTAGCTGGCTATGTCCGGTGTCGGCGAGCTGTGATTGTTGTAAAATTATATATTTTTATGCAATTGGTGAATAATATGATAGAATAAGACATTTAAAATTATTAGAATTGAAGAAAAAGCCGAACGGTTTTCATGGTTTCCAGATGTTTCGAACTGTTAAACGTTAATTTTATTTATTACTAGCGTGCTTAGCACGCTAGTTTGGTCCCTTCTGCTTCAAACAAAAATTCATGAAAAAAAGTAGCTTTTGAGTTTCCATTAGTTTCCGGTTTTCTAATTTTTCTGATAGTTAAATGCTCATTTTCTTTATTAAAACTAATGCTAACCCCATGTTTCTATCATATTCTTCACTAATTACATAAAAATATAAAATTTTACAAAAATGTAAGCCAAAAAAGTATTATTCCGAGGCACCAGAGGCGTTGCAGTCGCGCGTCGCGGCCCGCCGGTTTTTCATAAAGGGCCGAGTGCACTCGCATATCGCCGTGAGAATGGCTGCATGTTAAAATGGTTTTCTCTTGAAGAGTTTCCCTTCCCGAGTGCAAGTTGTTGATGTTGTTTGTAGAAAACTAGCGAATATTTTGTTATATAGACCTCGCAATGAAACACTCATTTATTATGTTGCGGGTGCAGCTTATACGCTCTCAAGATACTTTGATGGTCAATTGTTTACAACTTTCAAAAGTGTATTCGACTTTTGTTTATTAGTGTTAGTTCATTTCATTTAGAAACATGGCTCGCCACAAGAAAGATGCCTCCAAGTCGACCACCCCGCCTGTTACGAAGAAAGTGAAGAAGGTTAAGGTAATTTTTTAAAACTCAATTTTTTGTTTGACACATCGTTTTTTTTTCAGGATGCCAACGCGCCCAAGCGTCCCCTGTCCGCCTACTTCCTCTGGATGGGAGAGAACCGTCACCGATTCCTGAAGAAGGGAACGTCTGTCGCCGAGGGAACCAAGGCCGCCGCAGCCGAGTGGAACCAAATCGCCGATAAGAAGGTGGGTTTTTGTTTTTAGAATTCAGTTTCACTGTGCACGGCTAGTCGATCAGTTAAAACCGTGGGCGCTATGAAAATGACCGGCTGCTAAACATCGGGCAGTAAGTGTTCGTGAGACTATGCGTAAGTGCCCCTTTTGTGACAAAATTGTCAATTGGTGCATTGTGAAATCTTGCGTCACGAAACCAAAATCTAGATTTGAATGGAAACTGTGTGCGCCTTGGAAATTATCGGCTGCTAAACATCGGGCATAAATTGAAATTTTTGGACACTAGCGATTTACGTATTTTTCATACTTCGCAAATTCATTTTTATTAGCTTCTTTCAAAGATAATTTTAATCTTAAAAAAATGGCAGACCCGGAAAAAAATGTGCTTCTGAAAAGTTGGGTCTCGAAGCGAAATCGTTGGGTCTACTCGAATTAAAACTGTCCTTTAAGCGAGCTTGCTTTTATGTCACCCTTCCCGAGGTGTATTGAATGTACATTCGGAATTTATGCATATGTAACATTTAAATTTACTCTTGTACGATAAAAAGTGTTGTATAATAATTTTCTGCTTTAGGAATGGCAGAAGAAAGCGGCCGAAGAGAAGGTGCGCTACAACAATGAGCTCGCTGCCTACAACAAGAAGAAGAACGCCGAGAAGGACGACTAGTTCGGCAGGAAGCTCCCTCGATACTCATTCATGTAAATAGCGTTTGTTTGTGCCCCTAATCAATGTAGCCCTCCATCAACTATCATTGTCGACATAAAAACTTCGCGGTTACTTATTTTCTGAAATTGTGTGGGATTTCCCAAGTATACATGTGAAGCTCAGTTGCTGATAGGCATTTGTATAGTTCCCGCCAATCCTACTTCGGTGATTTTTGGAAATTATTGTGAATATTCTGATGTTGAAATTCAAATTTCCCATTACTACATCATAATATTCGGCTACAAAAGGGGCGTGGCCGCATTTTGGCCGAAGTAGGATTGGCGAGGAGTATAAACGGGTGCGATCTTACTTAGACTATGTGAAAATTACGTGAAATTTGGAGTATTCGAAAACCTAGCAAAAAATTACTTATTTTTGAGCTAGAAACGTGCGCTACGTAAATTGGCGGACTACCTCACGAATACCACATTTTCCATTTTCCGTACCCACCATCAGAAAACCTTCTACGTATCCGCCTGCTAAACTATTCCCAGAAACCTTACATGTTTGGTACGGAATCGATTACAAATTTTACGCTGAAAAAACATTGTTATTGGTGTAGAAGGCGATTTGATAGGTTGGAAAAACGTTAGAAGCCAAAATGTGCTTGAAAAGTTACAAAACCAAACGTTTTATCTTTGAATTTTTATGACCAAATGTTTTTCGAGTCTATCGGACATTGCGTCTTAACGCTTTCCGAATTTTCATTGTCAAATATTATCATTTTCAGAGAAAAATGACCTCCCACACCCTGGAGTTGATTTCGGTCGACGGCGGAGAGCGGCCGAATGTGACGGAGCTCGAGGCCCACCTCAAAGAGAGGTTCTACATTCTCCAGAGGGCCGCCAAGCGCTGCGAAGACTTCATGGTTCGTTTTTTTTCAAGCTTTTTTACTTTTCTGTCTAGGAAATGTGTTTTAAAATGCGTGTTTTAGTTGTCCCTGAATGACCGCTTCTACTTCCTGTCCAAGGGATTCCACATCGTCAAAGTGGCCAGTGAGAAGCCGAAGGTCGAGAAGGTACGTGTATTTCTAGCCCTAGTTGGTTAAAATTATCGATCTTTGGGGTTTTCGTGCTGGGACCTGAAAATTCATTTTTTTCGTGCTGGGACCTGAAAATTCGTCCTCGGCTGGGCCATAGTTCTTACAGGCCGGGCCGGGCCGACATGAAAAAAAGTCCTCGGCCCGGCCTGCCTTGGCCCGGCCCGGCCCGCTTCGGCCCACTCGGACCACCCAGTCAAACTGTCACCCACACGACCAAGGTTCGATCCCGGTCGCGACACTTTATTTTTTGCTAACTTAAAATTTGTTTGAATGTGTAATAGAAGTATAATGAAAGTGTTTCCGGTGTTTAAAAAATTTGGCATAAGCTAAAATAACGATTTAAAGAATTTTTAATTTGACAATTTTACGAACCGGGCCGAAACGGGCCGGGCCGGGCCGACACTTCTCGGCCCGGCCCGTCATTTGAGAACTATGGGCTGGGCTGTCCCATGCGTGCGGCTCTACTTGCGAATCTCAATGGAGTGTGCTTGCCGTGTTCTTTGTACGGTACATTGAAAATTGACAAAACACTCCTGACGCTGGTTCATGCACCTCCAATACATCTTATCGTGTCAACGGCGGTTTTTTTTGAATTTGCGTTGAAAAGAATTGCCGTACTATGGATTTCTTGGATGAGTGCCAGGCCTGCCCTCACTTCCGCGAAAATCCATCGTGTTTCATATCGTCGTTCTTAAACACGGTTCGCCGCCCAATGCAGACCGTTAGTCTAGGTGAAAATTACGGCTGCTAAACATCGGGCATGAATTGAAATTTTCGGACCATAACTTATGGTTCAATAGTGGACGTTAAGTGCTTACGGCATCTACGTAATTCGGCGTTTGGTTGAAAATGGTAACAAACATTAAAGGAGCTTACGTTGCCTCCGAGACACCATTTAGGGCACTTACGTATCAAGTCCCCCAAACTGCATGTCCAGCTATGGCTAAAGCTCGATTCAGTAGTTTATATACTGAACTTTCGGAGGCAATTTTTTTAGATTCTCAGAATTCATCCTGTAAAAACAAGAGAGTTCTAAATTTACCTGAAAAACTTTTGGGATCTTCAGGAAAATTGCGTCCGGAAATTCATTTTTAATGGCTTCATAGGTGGTCTTGGGGTGCTTGTACCATTTGGGGGGGGGGCTTACGCACCTACGTCATTTGGCGTTTGGTTGAAAATGGTAACAAAAATTAAAAGGGGGCTTTTTTTGCCGTAGAGGCACCATTTGGGGGGGGGGGGCTTACGCATCGAGCCTTCAGACATATCCTGTCCAGCCATGAATGGCTTTTTTCATGTTTTAAAAAAACTTTTGTGATTTTGGGCAGTCGGGGATCGTAGCGAAGTCGTTGCGTCCCGAGCCGATACAGTACAAATTGGCCAAATTCAAATAATTGATGATAAAAATTCTTTGCGAGGCGCTTAAAGCGCCCACTTCGGTGATCCGTGGACCCAGTTGGTTATAGTTAACGATTTCTGAAATTTTCGTACTAGACATTAAACGTATCCTTTTATATAGCATTCCTTAAATTCCCAGTTCAGGTCGTCCACATGGTCCGTCCGCAGAGCCTCCCTTATTCCTCGATCGACGAGATGACGGCGCTGATCGCCCAGATTGAGTACGATGTGAGTTCTTTCTTTTTAGACCTTTAATCATTCAATTTGTTCTAGACCAAGGCGGCTGCGAGCACTGTGCGCCCCGACTGGCACAAGTTCGGAGGAACCCCCGACAGGAGCAACGCCTGATTTCGAAGGTCGCCATTGAGGTCTCCGTGAAGTTGCTGTATTTAGCTTAGCTATGTCTCCCTATCATCCCAAGACTGTCACCATGTTCGAATGTTAATAAACGTGTATACTGTGCATTTGTTTGTTAGCTTGGAACTTTCTGATTTCGGTGCCTCTTTCTTTAATTGTACTTTACGTTAGGATATTTTGAAATCTTCACTTCTGCGAATAGAACGGACTTTGGGAGGTCGAGTTTCCCAGGGCTGGTAAATTTGAGGGCCTACCCGGGACCAATTTTTACGGAGCGTGTCGGCCCAGGGCTGGCAAAAGGCCGGCCCGCTCGGTGAAAAGTTGGGCCCGGGCCCCTAAACGATAGGGCCGAAACAGCCCTTAAAAATCGGGCCCGGGCCGGCCCTCAAATTTACCAGCCCTGTGTCGGCCCGCTCTCGGAGAAAGCAATACAAAATTGAGGCGAATTTGAAGGTCAGTCCGGGCCCGAATTTATAAAGTGCAGCTTGGCACTTTGTCAGCCCTGAAGTTCCCAAACTGTTTTCTTTTTTTGTTTAAATTTATTTTAGAAGTTAGACCTTTTGAGTCGAACCGTGGCCAGTTTTTTTTCTTCTCCGATTTCAATGTTCGCTCGAGTCTAGCTCCGTGAAGAACACAGTCGAAGAGATTACGAATGAACAAACATGTGCCCTTTTTCTTTATCTGTTGGAATAAGCCTGAGGCGTTTTTTTGTTTGGATTTTTAGATGAGGAAGTGATTCACGGCGGACTCACCGATACCAGCCGCGTAACAGAGGATAAACCTGGCCCCCCGCCAATGGTGCTTTTGGTGCGGGTTTCCTTATTTAAAACGTCTAGATTCCTGAAGCGCTTTTGAATTTTACATGTTTTTAAAAATGGAATATCGTACCAAGTGCGGCTTCCTACGAGTTTTCTTCGCGAAAAGCGACCTGGATAGCACCCTCTTCTTTTCAGCCCAGTTCCATCGAAAATCCGAAATGCTTCGCGGCGGTTTGGCCATCTCGCAAAATTTTGGAGGTGGCCTCAAAATGCAAAGACTGCCTGGCTATTGTGAACTTCAAATGATTATTTTTGAATTTCAACGTTCCATTTAGTCTAGCTACTTGATGAACGCAGGCGAATAGATTACGACAAGACAGTTGCGTCTGCCTTTCTTTATCTGTCGAACGAAAGCCCTGAGGCGTTCTTTGGACGAGGAAGTGACCGAGAAATGTAATTTCGCAGTGCCCTCAGTGGAATCTCGACCGAAGTCAGTATTGGCCTGCCACTCGTCCAAGGAAACTTGAAAATTTTTGGCGTGAAAATTATTTCTGAAAATTTGAAAACTGCGCGGTTAGACGGATTTCAGGGCTTTCTCTCCCTTTCTCTCTCTTTCTATCTCTCTCTCCCTCTCTCTTTCTCTCACTCCACTAATTATTCTCTATTCTTTGCTATGATTCTCTCTGATTTAGAGGTTGCGTTTAGTCCAGTTTCGTCCCCATCAAAACATCACAGAACACGTGTTTTTCTGCGAAACGACAGTAGTAGAGAGAACGTCGCTTATCTTTTTAATCGCTTCTTTATCGAATGTCCGAGACAAAAGACAAAAGTGGCTTTTGATGTTAACGGAACGAGGAAGTTACATGAAAGGGTTCGGCAACCAGCTGAGATTGGCAATTCGAATTTCTGGCTGTTTTAACACTAGTGCTGGAATTTTGCGATGTTAGATTTTTCTTTTCTAAATATATAAACTTGCCAATCACAGAATTATGAAGAGAATGTGCATTTTTTGCACTAACACTTTCAGAAAATCGTGGTGGGACTCATTTTTGTACTGCAAATACTTTTAAAAATTTAAAATAAAAGTTTATTTTGGCCCGAATTGGTGGGATCTTCGTTCAAGCTACCCGATTTGAACAACGAACGTTTGCAATCCATACATGAACAAGCTACCTGTGGGGTCCGTTTTGCGCGACCCCCCACTATACAAATGAGACGTGTGGCGCTAATCCCCCAAATAGGAAATTGGGCATGTGGCGCGACCCCCCTTTACCGAATCTACGCACGCTTGTTCATCTATGTTGCAACCTTTCAAAATATACTATGACTGTTAAAGAGGTGCCTTTTCGAATTGGAAAGGGTCGGTATGCAAATCTAGTCATTTCAATTGAAATCATTTTCTCAAACGCCGTTTCAGCCAACGGTTATGCGCAAAATGCTTGCCAACTTCATTAGCATGCATGTTGCGATTTAGAAAAGGCCCCTGAAGGGCCCTTTAATGGTCACGAGCAAAGATCGCCCGGAGATATTATCAAGAGGACTTTCACCTGAACGCTATCGTTTAGATAAGAGCGAAGTATCAGGAAAAAAAGAAATGTATCGCCAGACAAAGACCGACAATGAAGATTTGTGGTTTGTGCTCTTGTGTACAAGGAAGTTAAGAAACTTGGTGTTGTGAATTTCTCTTCCTCTCCCTCTCCCTCTCCCTCTCCCTCTCCCTCTCCCTCTCCCTCTCCCTCTCCCTCTCCCTCTCCCTCTCCCTCTCCCTCTCCCTCTCCCTCTCCCTCTCCCTCTCCCTCTCCCTCTCCCTCTCCCTCTCCCTCTCCCTCTCCCTCTCCCTCTCCCTCTCCCTCTCCCTCTCCGTCTCCCTCTCCCTCTCCGTCTCCCTCTCCCTCTCCCTCTCCGTCTCCCTCTCCCTCTCCCTCTCCCTCTCCCTCTCCCTCTCCCTCTCGCTCTCGCTCTCGCTCTCGCTCTCCCTCTCCCTCTCCCTCTCCCTCTCGCTCTCGCTCTCCCTCTCCCTCTCCCTCTCCCTCTCCCTCTCCCTCTCGCTCTCCCTCTCCCTCTCCCTCTCCCTCTCCCTCTCCCTCTCCCTCTCCCTCTCGCTCTCCCTCTCCCTCTCCCTCTCGCTCTCCCTCTCCCTCTCCCTCTCGCTCTCGCTCTCGCTCTCCCTCTCCCTCTCGCTCTCCCTCTCCCTCTCCCTCTCCCTCACTCACTCACTCACTCACTCACTCACTCACTCATCTCTTTCCTTTCTCTATACTGTAGTCACCCGAAGAACAACGTGCGACTTCCCCAAATTGTCAGAGTCAAAGACCGAGTTCCGAAAATCGTCTCGCGTGATTCTCGTAAACACATTATCATGTCTGATAAAGGGAAGTTATCAGAAAAGAAAAGGGTTATCACAGTCAGACAAAGATCGTCAATAGGATGACTTTTTAAAGGGAAGTAAACACGATTTTTGTTCTTGAGAACCTTCGACTATATTTCCAGATGGAAATAATTTGAACCAGGAAAAGATGAACTGTTTCATGATTCCGGAATACAATATGAAGTAGGGATTATGATATATGGTATATGGTCCCACAGCGAAAGAATACGTTTGTTTTTCAGAGGGCGCAGAGTTAACAGGCAAGTCCCTGACTTCTCTCTTATTATTTCTCTCTAGCTGCCTCTCTCTCTCTCTCTCTCTCTCCTTATCTGCCTCTCTCTCTACCTATTTTCCGAGTTCGTCAATTTTTCGATAGAATCTAACACCTGACGCTTTAATTCTTTCAAGACAAACGTCGACAACAATGTTCTCCGTGACTTAAGAAAATTTTATCTCTACACAATCAGTTTTAAAAAAAATGTTTTCCTGGTAAACAAACAAGAAATCGGTTTTAATATAAAAATACAATTTTAAACTCTTTCAAATTAGCTGATTTCCTTTGTGCTTTACATATTTTTTTCGGCGATCAGGCTTTTGAAAATGGCAGTTTCTCAAGGTATTCCAGTTTGGAAAAGCAGAAACGAACGGTAAATGCAGTTCAGAGTGCTCATGGAAATCTTGATTTTCTCTAAATTCAACTACTGAAAAACCGTTAAAAACACCGATAACACGAAACATCCATGAAAAACTTTAAGATGATGCACTCCTTGACCACCTTTCCATAATTGGGTAGCTAACCTATGGATGTTTTGGCTCCAGCACTTGCTATTTTTAGCTGTCGTTTGAGCGAAAATTGATGTACGCAGTCGCACATTTGCGTAAGCTGTCATTAAATGTGCATGGTCTCGGAACTTTAGAAAGACGTAGGAATATCTATTTTTGCCAAAATAATGTTCGACGGAGGAACTTTCTTTAAAAAACGAATTTATAAAGAAAGTTGTTAAAATGCTGAATGTATAAAAACCAAACAAGCTTAATAATGTGTGTCGGCTACAGTAACCCCCTCGAAAAACACGTGATACTTTGTCAAAGTCAGAAACCGGCGCGATGTCTAGGAAACCCATTATCTCCTTTGATAAAAAGAAGTTCCGCTAGACATCAAAGTAAGGAATGTGATTCAACAAGGAAGTGGGAAACGAATTTCAAAGATCGACGAGGCTTGAAATCTTCGATCATGTGTGTGTGTGTGTGTATGTGTGTGTTTGTGTGTGTGCGTGTGTGTGCATGTCTGAAATTTGGGTGACCTACATTGGGTAGCTTTTGAAAGCCCATAATTGACACTGCGGCCCTTAGCGACATCGGCGGTACATTGGCAACTTTGTCTGGTTTTTATTAATCAAATGTGCGTAATTGGAAGAATTTGTATATCGCATAACAAAAGCGTGTTTACGCACCCACTAAGCTGGTATGCGCCTTCTTGAGGAGGCTTTGGGTTTACTTTCAAACCACGATTTGCAGGTTTTACGAACATCGACGGTATACCAATTTGAATATTAAGTTGTAACTACAATTTTTCATAATGTGCCAAACAGTAATTGCCAAATAAATTGGCACAATCTTTCTGTCTGATGATAAGGGAACAGTTATAGTAAAAAAAAGTGTGATGATCAGAAAACAGTCTGGTACGTGACTTTTTCGCCAAAGGGAAGAAACGAAGGATCTGGCAAAATGATAATGTTAAATTGGAAACCTCGGTGAAAGAAATACAGAGAGAAAGAGAGAGATAAAGAGAAAGATTGATATGGCGAAAAAAAGAGGGAACGAGAGAGAGAGAGAGAGAGAGGGAAAGAGATAGTGAGAGAGTGAGAGAGTGAGAGAGGGAGCAAGCAAATGAGAAAGAGAGAGAGAGAGTAAGAGAGAGAGATAGAGAGAGATAGATAGTGAGGGAGAGAGAGATAGATAGATAGAGAGATATGGTCACAACGAGAGAGTAAAAGAGTGAGAGTGAGAGTGCGTGTGTGTAAGAGAGAGAGAGAAGGAGAAAGAGAGAGAGAGAGAGATAGAGAGAGAGATATGGTCACAACGAGAGAGTAAAAGAGTGAGAGTGAGAGTGCGTATGTGTAAGAGAGAGAGAGAAGGAGAAAGAGAGAGAGATAGATAGAGAGATATGGTCACAACGAGAGAGTAAAAGAGTGAGAGTGAGAGTGCGTGTGTGTAAGAGAGAGAGAGAAGGAGAAGGAGAAGGAGAAAGAGAGAGAGAGAGAGAGAGAGAGAGAGAGAGAGCACAGAAACAGAGCGAAATCACAAAGAGCACAAAAACAGAACAAATCCTTAAACGATCTGTAACAAAGTACACCACTCGATATACTTCCTCCTTGGTCAAAAAACTGTGGCTGATCTCTGGTCAGCGTTATCTCCTGCCTCTGTCCGCGGAAAGATTCTCCGATCAGCTAAGATCTCGAAAAAGCACGCACTCGCACCATGGCCTATCGTAATCAGAGACTGTTGTTTGTGGGAGTATTGATAAGTTATTCCTTTAAAAGGGTCCCACTAGGTGGTGGAGACATCAAACCTTCGAGCTCTTGACTTCAGCCAATTTTGAAGAGCGCTCCCTTTCTACAGTACCTCTGGCTCTTATAAGTCGAATTGCGCTCTAATGCTACAGTATCCTCCGCTAGCTCAGTTTACCCTAAATTAAAATTGCTTAATTGCGACAGGCTGGCTCGCAGATTTGCGTTTAGTTCATCCTGAAAATGCTTCAAATTCACAAGTTTATGTTTTATCAGTTGCAGTAAACTCACTCTTGTTTTACGCTACCCGAAGTAAGACAGGCAAAATGCCACGTAAAGACCCCTAAAAAATTGGGTGGCGGTACGAACGGACCAACCCGTTGGTCCGTTCGGTCTCGGGGTCACTACGCGCTGGTCCGTTCGGCCCGACCCATTCACAGCGCTGTGAGCTATTCATTAGTGACTACAGCCGCTATTTCAAGTCTCAGTCGATAAAAACAAAGATGGAACTTTTTTTGGTTTTTTAGATCATTTCAAAATGTAAAACCGTACATCAAATACCATCTCACTAACCGATCAAGCTATGAAGCTAAATTTTTGGGTACAGGCGACGTAAAAAGCGATTCGCAATAAGAGGGGTGGATTGTTTAAAGTGTAGATAAAAAGAGAACAAGATTTATTCAGCTCTAAACGGAATTCTTAAAATCGAATCAGAAACAGCTTTTAAAATCTATTATTTTAAATTGACAGATGTTTTGTCAGCAACAAACACATAAATTTTACCTTTTTCCCCGAGAAGAATTTACCCTTTTTTCCAAAAGCTAACATTATTAAACGCCGAAATACCTCACATCAACCATAATTTGTTAAACTTCATTGCATTTAAGTGTTTGATAGGTAGACTGAATTACTCAATTACTCTTATGCGCTTATATTATTTCTGCTTCCAGCTAGCAACCTAGTACAAATTTGCTAAACAATTTAATAACAAAGAATTTCTGAGTGTTTAATAACTTTAAATAATTGTTTAATTTAATTGAATCACGCGTTGAGTAAACTAAATAAACTGAATTTTGAATTCAATTTCAAACTGAAGAAACATTTTGTTCTCTTTTTATCCACCCTTTAAACAAACCACCCCTCTAATTTTGAGTCGCGTTTTCACATAAATATTAATACCTAGATTACTGCGCTAATACACCCGAGAACGAACGGACCAGCTATAATTGGCACATTGGTCCGTTCGGTCTCGGCCCCAAAAAATTAAGTCTTTTTTATAAAACTTTATAACATCTTTGGATAGAGGTTGTTTCCCCGATTCTGAAGCACATCATTGGATTGGGAGTATAAAATAAATGCGATTATAACTTAGTCAGAATTTTTTTTTATCGCGATTCTTCCCCATAATGTTTGAGTTTGCAACACGTTTGTGCATCAAGAACCGTAGAATTGCTCTATTTCTACAGTACCCCAATTTTCGCAAAATGTCGAAGATATCCTAAAAATTGAAACTACCTGGAATATATTTACCAGCCATTTGCTTAGCTTTTTTGAAAGCGCAGTGTTTGTAGAACCACTGTTGTATAATCCTCGCAAAATCCAAAGCAAATCTTACGATATGTTTCTACAGTACCCCTTCGAAAATGACGAATAGGTGGTATAAACAGATTTCTATGTTTTTAAGAATAGTATGGTCTTGTTAATTTTTGTCGAAATGGGTGTCCCAATTATCCCTCATTTTGCAGATGCAACTCGCTTGGTTACTGCTTCTCGTCGGCTCGGCTGCGGCCTTCCACTTCCCCTTCCCTCAGCCCACCGTAATCACAAAACTCGGAGCCATTCTTGGCTTTGATTACATGACAAAGAGCAATGTACCAGCTGAGGTCTTCTTGGGAATCCCTTTCGCCATGCCGCCTGTGGGACCCCTTCGCTTTGAAGTAAGTTTTGTATCGATTTTTTTTTTCAAAAGACGGTTGTTTTACTTAATATTTCGGCAGAATTTTTACTTTTTGTCTAAAACTATTAACAGATGCATTTAATGCCTTATTTTGAAAATTGAAACCTTACAACGTGTTTTCAGAAGCCCTTGGACCCCGTTCCCTTCGGAATCCTCAACGCCACCACCTTCGGAAACATCTGCGTTCCCCACACCCGCAGGGCTGTGCCCCCCGGCACCGTGGCTAGCGAGGACTGCCTTACCATGAACATCATGCGCCCCAAGCACAGGGTAAGTTACCGTAACCTTAAGTGAATTAAGGTTAATCTTTTAAGACCAACAAGAAGTTGCCCGTCCTTGTCTGGATCCACGGAGGAGGTTTCGAGATCGGATCTGCTAAACTCTTCAACTACGCCGGATTCGCTGACAACTACATTCCTAAGGACATCATTGTCGTCTCTTTCCAGTACAGATTGGGAGTCCACGGATTCTTGTCGCTGGGACTGCCCGGACTCAATGGAAACTATGGAATGTTCGATATGGCCAAGGCTTTGGAGTGAGTCTTTGACGTAATTTATCGAAAACGCGGAGAAATGTGTATTACAAGCGAACATCCGATGTCGTACGGGTGTCTGTCGCAGCTTAGTGATACATTTGACACCAATAACCTCCTGATTCCGATTTTGTAAAGGTGGGAGGCCCAGAATTGTCATGAACTTCCGTTAACCAGCCGCCGTACGTGAGTAGGAAAAAGCTGCCGTTTTTATACGGGTGCAAGTCGCGGAGTTTGTTTATGGAGACTCAAACCGCGCCCTTACGACATCTGTTTTCAAAGCGTTTTAATGCGCACTTACCGATTCGTACGGTTGTCAGGCGCAGTACCGCCATAAACAGCCTGACACCTTGTTTGTACGGGGGTCAGTCGCGGAGTTTGATAGCGAAGGGTCAACACAAACACCCTATGGCCATCAGGTCAAAAAAGTGGTTAAAACCCAGCACCGGATACTTTACGGGTGTTAGTTGATGGCCACTGACTCGCCGATAACCGCCTGATGTCTATTTCGTACGGGTGTCAGACGCAAAGTTTAAATGCAGAAAATCAGAATACATGCAGCGGTATCAGCAAAGATAGAGTAAACCCAGATAAACGCTCAAAATTGACAAGACACTCCCATTTCGTTCAAATAAGCACGTTTTTCAGATTCGTCGACAAGTACATCGGAAACTTCGGTGGAGACAAGAAGAAGGTCACCGTTTGGGGTCTCAGTGCCGGAGGTTGCGCCGCTGGTCAGATGGCTCTCAGCCCTTACACCAGAGGTAATTTTACATTTTGGGTTTTTAACAAGTCTTCCATGTTTAGACAAGGTCGCCGGAGCCATTGAAATGTCTGGAACTCCCTACTCCTACTGGGGAATTGGAACTACCGTCGTTGAGAATTCCCTGGAACTGGTCAAGCAGCTCGGATGCGTCGGGCTTTTGATGAAAACCTGCCTCAAGACCAAGACTCTTGATGAGATCTACGACGCTGTGGAGGCTGTTGTAAGTATAATTTTCATTTAAATTGGATCATAGTCAAAATAGGACGGCCTAACCGAAACTAAGCGGCTTGAATCAAGCCTGAAAGAGCCTAACATTCTTGCGAGCCTTCCTTACTTTTCTTAATCGTATTGAAATAACCTGAAATTATCATTTTGATTTCCTAAATGGCGGATTTACTACAAATGCTATTCATAACAGCCTAGCCTGGCCTGAAAAGGCCTAACACGCCCTGACACGCCTAAATCCAAATTAAGTTGACTTTCCTACCCGGTATCAGAAATTTGCCTTTTGCTGTTGTGAACAAGTTAGGCTCGGCTTTACCAGGCCTAAGATGGCTGGGCAGGCCTAACGATTTTGAGAATTTCCAAATTCAACCGATCGCATGATGAAAAGAATGACGTTTTAGTCAGCCTGCCGAGCCTACGTAGGTTTTAGCATGGCCTAGCCAGACTTGAGGGGGCCTAACCTGGCCTAACAGGTCAGGTACAGATCCAAGTTGCGTCCACTTTCATTGAAAATAGTAGTGTATTCTACCTGAGCTTAAAAAATTGGCCCTGAGCTTGGGGGGGGGGAGGGGGGTGGGCTCGGCAGGCCTAATCCAGTTTGTCAGGCTTAAAGAATCTGAATATTCTGAAAATGAAAAACTTAAAAATCCAAATCAAACCCCAATTGCAGGGCTACACTACCAACTGGACCCTTGACACTATCAAGTGGGGCCCCACCATCGATGGCGACTTCTTCCCCAACTCTCCCTTCGTCCTGGCCCGTGAAGCCCCTCCCAAGCCCCTGATGGCTGGAGTCAGTAACAAAGACGCTGGCTATTTCGCCCTTCTCGACTACTCCAAGTTCATCCAAAATCTGGCCATCCCCGTTTCCGAGCAAGCTAGCTTCACCCGCGAAAGACTGATATCCATCATTCAGGTAGTTCTGAATAGCCGCTACTTTTACAGAAAAACTTTGGAACATAGTTAACTAAATTTTAATTTAGACCCTGATCGAGCCCGAGTTCTTCAAGCAGAACACCACCCAGGTCTGGAACATGATGGTTGAGAGATACGCCCCTCCTGGCAAGACCACTGGCTTCTACCTTGACGCTTACAACATGGTAACTTTTTCACGTTTTACTTTGAAAAATTGTTTTTAGTGGGCTAACAACATCTACTTCTTCTCTCCCACTGTTGATGGAATCCTCTCCCGTCGTGAGGCTGGATGGCCTATCTATGCCTACCGCTTTGACCACTTCAACCCTAACATCTACACTGGTCGCAAGATGGTCTACGAGGAGGCTTGGGGTGAGTTTGTAAAGTCTTTATTCTTAGAATTTTATAAAGAAGTTAGCCTATTTTCTCATTCTGTACACGAAAAACAACGGAACAAAACTTAGAAAATAAGTTTTATAGTCCTTAAAATTTTAAATTTTAGGGCTAATCTTCCGTTACAAATGAGCATAAATCGAACTTTTCCTTTTACACTTTGAAATTTCAACCAAAACGAGTGAGATACAACACTTTGAATTCGGAAGAGCGATGTTTGCATTGTCGCGTTTAGTTGGGCGGGGCTGCCGTGAATGCACAGAACCTGCTAAATAGCGGACTTTGATTTTAGGCAAGTTTTCTATGTTGAAAGATTTTATATGTGTTTATGAATTTTATTTATTTTCCATAATTTTCTCGTATTTGTAACATCAAACTTATCTCAAAAAGACAAACATGCATTTTTAAAAGGAAATTTTGCAAAATTGCCCTGAGGAGAGCAATTGTCAATGGAGAGCAGATTTTTTAGCAGTGGAGCATGAAAAACTAACGAAGCGTTATTCGTTTCAAAACTTCGTTTTCCGGTGCGCGATTACACAGAAGCATGAAAGTGAAGCTGGAAAACGAAGAGACGCCAGAGTGGCGCGCTCTTTAAAGGATATTTTTGCCAAAACTTCCGTCGCTCCCGTTACGGTTAATTTTGCTCCAAAAGACGAGATGGAAAATGAGATACTTTTCTGAATCATGAGTTTTAAACATTTAAAACAGAACCAAAAGCTATACCCTAAGTCAAATACGTATTTTTAAAGCAACTTTTTGTAGGATCCGTCCACACAAACGAATACACCTACATGTTCGACATGTACCCGATGACCCCTTTCAACCTCACCCAGGAGGACAAGGCGGTCAAGGAGCAACTCGTCTTTGCCATCGCTTCCTTCACCAAGACTGGGTTAGTTTATTTACCCTACTTCCTTTTGAAACCTTAAAAGCAAAGTTGAAAACAATTTAATTTTTTAGAGTTCCCTCAGGTCGGTGACAACCTCGATTACTACGTTTTCAAGGCGCAACCTGCGGTCCAGACCAACTATTACAAAGGTATTTTAAGGCAATTCGTTTACATGAAAACAAACTGTGTTTCAGAGGAGTTTGACTTCATGAACGAGCTCCGTGACCTTGGATTTGATCTCGGCTTCCTTATGTCTACTGAGTAAGTTTTGAGCTGAAAATCTTTAAAATTTCATGGTGTTTCAGGGAGGTTTTGGCTGGAGGAAAAACTCCTATTGAATACTGAAGAAATGACAACAATTACATACAATGTGAATAAAAAATTATTAAAAACTTTTGTTTTAATAATCACTTTGCAAGGATCTACAAAACGTAATTTTAACGTAATTTTGTCCACTGGTGGATCGGAAAAACGGATTTTGTTTTGTTTTAACTGTCCACTGGTGGACAGAAAATATAGAATTTAACCTTTTGTCACTGTCAAAAGGTTAAATTACATACAATGTGAATAATGGCGGACAGAAAAAAAAACACTGAATTTTTTCTTTTGTCACTGTCTATTGGTGACAGAAAAAACGGTATTTTAGATTTTCTCTATTGCGAATTGTTGATAAAAATAAACAAGTTGTTTATTCTTTCAAATTAGGTAAAGTTTTACAAACATTGATTGAAATATGGGGAAGGGTTTCTTCATAGACAGTGAGCTTTATCCAATCTTTTCCCGAGTTGGCGGAAATTGTTCTTTTTACAAAAATCTTGTTTTGTGCTGTGTGAAAATCCAAACTGTGTAAAGATTCCAAATACTCGCAGAGGGAGATGAAATCAATTCCGGGAAGTGTGAGTAGAATGTGAACTATTTGGCGTTTTCCGTCTGCCCACTCCTAAAAAGTCCGTTGGTTTTTTTTACCTTGACAAAATCACCTTGAGGAATTTCGAGATTCCCATCATAGTTATTTTGGTAATTCCTTGAACAATCAAAATCCTCGATGGAAGAGAAAGAAAAACGTTGTCGTCGAAAAAATCACCACCTGATACGACAAGTTCAGATACCTTGAAATTGTCTTAAATTATATAAATTTTTAACTAAACTTTCTGTAATTCCTTAATTTGAAGTATTTCTTGAGAAGATGGGTAGAATAGTAAAGATTGCGGAGTAGCTACCTAAAAATTGTTTTTTAAAACCCCTATTTTTGTGACTATATATTTTCCAAATGTTAAAAAAATGTGGGGGTCCAATTTTAATCCCGCGCCCGCAGCGAGCCAAGAACTGTTTTTTTAATTGTCGCGGGAAATTGTGTTTTTCCACATCACATTTTGTTATCGTTGTTTTTAGTCTTTTATCGATTGATATTTTAAATAGAATTTTTAAATTTTTTTGAAGTAAAGTGATTCACTTTTGCGTTAACCTAATTTTCGTTTGGGATCTTTAGCTGACCTGTAGTAGCTTTTCCACAAACTGCGGTTGTCTGTCCAAACTAAAAAGTACCATTCTTTTTGTAGTAATTTTCCATTTTACAAAAGGATTAATGTCAGTAGTGCTCTAAAACATATAAAGTTTCGATAAAGCAATTACAACTTACATGAACTTGAGTATATTGAGCTTTAACCCTAACATTTGAAGGGATTTCTTCAATATTCCTAGCAATTCCTTTTCTCTTCAAATAAAATTTAATGGAGTCCTGGAAACAGTTTTTCATTTTAAGCTTTACATACCCCTTCGATGAAAATGGAGTGAACCTTCATTTGAAAAATCGAAATCTTCGGAATATTTTCACACGTTTTTACTGAAAAACTGGAACACTGCCTAAATCGCGTGTATTGCAAAAAGCTCATCTAAAAGCGAAACTTGAAGTATATTGTTCGGTTTTAAAACTACCTTTTCAGTTATGAAATTTCGCAAATCCAGTGAAACTAGTTCGATCGGGAAAATGGCGTTTTTCCTGTTTCTTGGCATGGTTCTTAACAGATTTCAAACTTGAAAGCAGCGACAAAGGGTGAAAAATCGATTAGGAAACCTATTTGAACAAAGAACAGCCTCACGTCATATTATTGTTTGCCAAACTTCTTATCTTGTGCGCCTTCCTGCCCATAAACGGACAAAGATCTTAACTTAAATGAATTTAGAAAAAAAAACATTACTTAAAAATTTGATGAAATTATCGAACTGCCAAAAAAATGTGCACCCCTGAAAATAAAAACAAGTCCATTTTTTTTGTTAGTTCAACAGGCATTTGAAGACTTAAGAAATGATATGGTATGACTCACTCAATTGAGCATTTTCCTAAAAACAGATCCGGATGTAGAATGCGGAAAATTATAAACCTACGACAACGCCACAACCTAAGGCAACTTTGCAAAAACGTTTAAATGAAACATGCAATGGTGTCCCTAAAACTTCCCAATCTAAGCTAAAATTTGGTTTTTTGACAAATGCCGTTGGTTCGTGCCGCATAACTTCTAAATACCTCATTCAAATAAACATGAAAAATGAAAGACAGCTTGAAATTGGCGCCTGTGTTAAAAAGCCAAATATCCGTTTCACAGCTTAAAGAATTTTTTGCTCAAGGTCCTGCAACGAAGATCATGAAGGCTGTCATTTATAGGTAGCTAGCTAGACAGCAAAATTAGGACAAATCAGATTTTATCGCCAAAACACATCATTCCTCACTGGTCGCCCTTTTCCTAGGCCTGTTTAAAAATCCCCCTCCCTCAATCTGTCCCGCTTAGCCTCCGAATGAGCTACGCATTTCTTACCCCTTTTCTTTCTGCGTGATTTCTTTTCTCTCTCTATTGTAGAACAATAATAAACCAGTAACATATTTATTTTAACAATCAATAATTGGTGAACAACCCTTGCCAGTTCTGATTCGTGGTTCCACCATTGGGAGAGTAGAAGATTATTTTCATCTCGTTTTCATTAGAAATGTAAGTTCTGTTACGGCCATCAGTGTAACGCAGCCTGACAATACAAAAATTAGAAAAGTCAAAGCAGGGACATACCTGACAAACGGGCTGGAGTCTCCGACCTCGTTATACAGATCCACATAACTGTTGGCGTCCAAGTTGAAATCGGAGAAAGTGATCTTAGCCTGCCCTCTAGGCACAGTTATGATGTAAATGCAACGGTTGCTAATGTAAGGGTAGGGATAGCCAGGGGAGTAGATCTGAAATCAGTTAAAAAGGCCAAATCTAATGTGGTACCGATCCGTTGTTGTTGAAAAACATAGTCTGATTGCAAGTGGCAGGAGCAAGCATTGGTGCAACAGTGGTGGGGTTGCAAATGGTTCCCAAAGCTAAAATAACCAAAGTAATAAATATCAAACTAAATCAAATTTACGTTTTTTGCAGACTGAAGGGAACATTTTTTCACATCTGGAACTGATCCACTGTCCTCGGTTAACAGCATCGTTTTGAAGAGCCAAGGTAACACAATCTCCAAAATTGGCGTTGTTTCCACCGGGGCCAAAATTGCTGTAGTTAAAAGGAGAGTTGTCAATCCATTGAAAGTTTAGCTTAGGGTTGATGTAGAGACCAATTCGGGTGTAGATATTGCCGTTTGAGTTGTATGCAAGACTTGTAATAAATTGGTTTTCCTGAAAACGAATTTTTTTTATTTTATGTACACCCTTTTTTCTTTTGTGAGCAGCCTTTTAAGCTGCACACAAATGTGTTGTAGTCCAAGTTAAAATTTGAATTGTAGAGTCAATTTATTTTTTTAACATTATATTTCTTTTCTTTGTTGACCAGTAATTAAAAAACTCACATCGTTTGAATGAATAGAAGCAATATCGGCGCAATCCTGTTGACAAATAGCCTCGGTACTATTTTTATTGTTAGCTGCAATAGGCTTGTAACAGTTTCCTTGGAACAGAGAGTATCCAGGATCACAGACTGGTGCTAAATAACAAAACCATTATTTAAAAATAAAAAAAACCTAGCAATTGATACGCTTAAATTCAAGAAACATTTTTAAATACCACCTGGGACAGTGTTAGGAACCTCGCAGACAAAATCGTTTGAATCGTCATCCGTGGTAGTTACCCACTGGCCACTGTTGACGTACATGAATACATAGGGTCCGTAGTAGGGGAAACCTTTAATGTAAATGTAAGACAACATTTGAATATACAATACCTGGGCGAAAGTTAGTGTAGCTACCGTTTCTAAGGTTACTACAAGTGCCATCCCATTTGCAGCCTTGTTTAACTTTGCTGACACAGGTTAATCCGATTCAGACGTACTGTACGTTACTGTTTGAGGCTCCTACTCGTCGAACCAAATCGTTTGTCTGAAGATGTTTATATATTAAAGATTTTTCTGTTGAAAAAATTCAATCAGTTTGTGTTTGTGATTATATTTGCTATGGTGTAATAGTATTTGCGTAGATAACTGCTTATTGTTAGTTGGTTGAAAAGTTCAAAAAATGTTCGATTTTTTTACATTACGTATCGTTTTATTGCCCAAACAAAAACCAGCAAAAGGGTTAAACTCAATGACCTTGGTTGTGTCATAAATAAAATTGTATTTTTTCAACTTACAAAAGCGTTGGGAATGTACGGAAGACGTCCTCCGTCATGGGCACATTGTTGTGCAGCGTTGGTGTGAGACACAAAATCAGAATAAACCTGCAAAACAGATAATTTTTAAACATTGTAAATTATCTTACCTTATAGCAGTATCCGTTGCCACCGTCATTGTAAGAATACGGACAATCCGCAAAGATGACTGAAAAATTATCTAACAACTTCAAGGAAAACAAAGGTTCCCAAGAATTTTTTCTAGGATTTGGACCTGACCTGTTGTCTTGATTTTTTTATCATCGAAGTAAGAAATAATTGACAATTATGCAACAAAGTGAATGTGTAGTTATGTCATTATTCATTCTAAATAGCTTAGATTCGCAGGCCATCGAAATTTCCAAAAAGGGTCCGTGGGCGAGGAGTATGCACGATGTTTTATGTCTGAAACACTGTCTCTTGTAGCGTATACTGTCTCTTGTAACCGCCAACGTAACATTTAAGACCCTTTCCTGTCACAATCCTTTTTTGAAATTTTTTTTTGGTAATGCATTTTAAAAGCCGTTGAATTTTAGATGTTTCACAAACTTTACGAAAATCAGGACATTAATCTTTAAACAACTATTTATGCAGTATCTACAACTACAACAAAAAACTACAACAAAAAGAGGCAGTATTTAAAACTAAAAAAAAAAAACAAAAACATGCTTATGATAACAAAATGAAGTCGTCCTCCTTTTTGTTTTTATTGTGTTTTTTGTGTGTCAGCAAACATATACTAGCATGTGGTAAAACGCCAGGTGGTAAATTATTCAGGAGACTGTCGTTTGAAAGTTTCGGTCAAAACATTCTTGCAAAATGAAGATCCGCTTGATTTCCTTTTACTAATGGTGGATTACAGGAAACTCCATGATTTACGTAAGCAGCCTGAACTGTTTTTTGTTAAAATTTGAAAGTTAGTTAAGACATACCGACACATTAAACGTTTTACATGCGGAAGTTTCTAAATCCTGACACGTCACAACCATTACAATCTGAATAATATGGTTTAAATACAATAATTTTAAATAACCTCTCTGCAATTGGGTGGGATGACATCACTGGGTTTCAACGTTCCACGAGACGATAAGATTTGTGATCCCGTGCAGTTTACGCTAGAAAAAAGCAATTTCTGTTTTATTTTTAAAAAAAAACTTACTTAACACGAATATACCGTTTTGAAACATTTTCCACCATGCAAAAAACTCCTAGAAAATTCTTATTTACACTTTTTACTGTAATTGTCATCTAAGAATTACGTATACTTTTCAATCATTTCTGTCGCCGATGTTCGTGTTCTGTGCCAGCAATGACC
This sequence comes from Oscheius myriophilus, assembly GCA_964057215.1. Classification (NCBI taxonomy): domain Eukaryota; kingdom Metazoa; phylum Nematoda; class Chromadorea; order Rhabditida; family Rhabditidae; genus Oscheius; species Oscheius myriophilus. The sequence goes on along the minus strand of OZ059906.1, from coordinate 27,753,189 downwards.
TTTTAAACGTAAACAGCTCAATTTCTGATATTTCGCTGTGGCGGTGATAGCCAAACTTTGCTAGGTTTTCAGTTAGGGTTTTGGTAGAGTTTGGTGCAGAAAGGAACGTTCCAGAAAACTAGCTTTGACAGAAACCACAATTTAAATTTTAAACGTTTATGCATTTGCATAAAAACGCGCTTTTTTTTTACTGCGGTTTTACAAAAAAAAAACGCATTTGCAAAAGCTATTCTCAAAACGCTTTCTCATAGATTTTAGTGTTTTAATCTACTTATGTTAACGTCTTGTCAATGTTGTTGAAGCGACTATGAAAAGTTATTTTCCAATAGTTTTCGGACAAACGATTTAAAACAGACAGGCAAAATTGTTTGAGAGTAATTACAACCAGCCTATGGAAACATTGGAACTATAGTCACAATTGGTATAGCATACTAGTTCTCCCAGGCTGCCGTCAAAATTTACTCGATGAACACAAATCATGATATCGACTTAAGTTTGAATAGTTTTTTTTAAACAAAGCCACAGAATTACTTTTTTCGTCATGCGCCTAATTCCTTTCTGATAAATCACAAAGCACATTTCTGTACGTCTTTGATGTCGAAAACGAGTACAACTAAAAATTGAAAAATACGTTGTTGTTATGGAAGGCTTACTAGTCACTTTCGCATTGAACTCTTCCGAATCTAACGGACGTTCGAAGTTCTTTCCAGCCGTATCTTAACTTTGCTACATAGACTAAAAAGAGAGCGTAGATAAATTGCAAACAAAAAAGTACCACGGGAAAAGTATTCCAGAAAATCAGAAAACGAAATCCAAAATCCACCATCAGGAAGATCGTTCAGCAGGCGGCGTTTCAAGTTAGGGTCCCAAAAAAGCCAATTGCTTGACCATGCACCGTTCCAAACACGTCGGGAACCCCAAGGATTTCTAAGCAGAATCAGGCTAAACTAATTTTTTGTTCCGTTATAAGTTTTACAACCTGTGCCGTCCTTCTTGACGAACGTCTAAGACAGAGTAGGCATGCCGGTCTATGCCTACCGCTTTGACCACTTCAACCCTAACATCTACACTGGTCGCAAGATGGTCTACGAGGAGGTTTTTCGGACTAAATTAATTTATTTTTCGGACTAAATTAATTTAGGTTAATTAGGACAACTAAATTAGGATTAATTGTTCGTTAGAAAACACAAAAAACTTTTCCTTTTCATACTATAAAATTGTATGCAAAACAAAGCAAGATTTTCTTCGAATCTCAGAAAACCGATTTGGCATTGCCGCGTTTAGTTGGGCGGGATATGTCTACTATGGATACTCAGACGCTGCTAAACATCGGGCACCTGTTTGTCTTAAGGGAAATCCTTCCGTTGAATGATTAGCGCTATTTAAATGATATTTCCCCCCACAACTTCCGGCTTCTGTTTCGGTAAATTGTCAATCCAAAAATAAAATGAGTTACTTTTCTAAATCAGAAGAACTTTACACATTTATCGCTGAACAAAAACACTCTTTCGGTTTGACTAAACAAGCACCTTCTCACCTAACAAGGGCTGCCAAGGTCTAACCAGCCCTAAACGTTTGATAGAGCTGAACGAGCCTAAAAGAGCCGAACGTAATCTTTCCTCAGTGAAAACGACCATTTTATAATGGCCTCTTTGCAGGATCCGTTCACACCAACGAGTACACCTACATGTTCGACATGTACCCAATGACCCCTTTCAACCTTACCCAGGAAGACAAGGCAGTCAAGGAGCAACTCGTCTCTGCTATTGCTTCCTTTACCAAGATTGGGTAAGTACTACAACGTATTTTATAGCTTGTTCTCTGACACACAACTTAAACTCAATAATTTTTATTTTTAGAGTTCCCACCGTCCCCAACCTCACCTGGCCCCAGGTCGGTGACCACCTTGATTACTACGTCTTCAAGGCGCAACCCGCGGTTCAGACCAACTATTACAAAGGTATTTTAAGACAATTCGTTTACATGAAAACAAACTGTGTTTCAGAGGAGTTTGACTTCATGAACGAGCTCCGTGACCTTGGATTTGATCTCGGCTTCCTTATGTCTACTGAGTAAGTTTTGAGCTGAAAATCTTTAAAAATTCATGGTGTTCAGAGAGGTTTTGGCTGGAGAAAAATTTCCTATTGAATACTGAAGAAATTACAACAAGTACATACAATGCAAATAAAAAATAATAAAAAAGTTTTTATTAATGATCACTTTGTTAAGGACCTACAAAAAGTAATTTGACCATTTTTTCAACTGTCCACTGGTGGATAGAAATTTTTTTTCCTTTTTTCACAGTCAGAAAAGCAGAAAGTTAACTGAATGTATCGCTTTATCCGCTGGTCGAATAGTAAACTGAAAAAAACAATTAACCAGTAATCAAAAATGAGTAGTTTATTTGTTGAAAAGAGTTGAACTTTCACAAATGTTAATTAAAATATGTGGAATGGCTTCTTCGTGAACGGTTAGTTTCACCCAATCAACTTTAGAATTGGTGGAAGTTCTTTTCACAAAAATCTTGTTTTGTTCTGTGTGGAGATCAAAACTTTGTGTAGCTTTAAAATATTCGTTAAGGGAGTTAAAATCAATTCCTGGAAGTGTGAGTAGAATGTGAACTATTTGGCGTTTTACGTCTGCCCACTCCTGAAAGCTCTGGTGATTATTTTTACATTAAAAAAAACACCTTGAGGTATTTCCAAATCCCGGCCATAGTATTTTTGGTATTTCCTTAACAATCAAAATCCTCGATGGACGAGAAAGAAAAACGTTGTCGTCGAAAAAATCGCCACCTGATACGACAAGTTCAGATACCTAGAAATATTTAAAAAGTATTTTATTTATTTACACCTTCTGTAATTCCTTAACTTGGAGTATTTCTTGAGAAGATGGGTAGAAAAGTAAAGATTGAGGGATTGTTACCTAAAAAAGGAAATATAAAAAAAAACCCTTTTTTTGTGACTTTTTTAAAGATTTTTTTCTAAGATGTGTTTAGATGTACCTTTTGCGTTAACTTAACTTTGTTTGGCGCTCTCGAGCTAACCTGTATTAACTTCCCCAAAAACTCAGGTTGTCTGTCCAAATTGAAAAGGACAAGCCTCTTTGTAGTTATTTTCCATTCTACGAATGGAGTAATGTCAGTAGTGTTTTAAAAGAATTAATCCGAAAAATTCACAACTCACGTGAACTTGAGCATATTGCGCTTTAACGCTAATATTAAAAGGAATTTCTTCAATTTTCCGGGCGATTCCTTTCTTTTTCAGTTAAAAATTAATCGAGTTCTAGAAACTGCATTATTTTATTATTTTAGGTATACCTCACCTCTTCGATAAAAATGGAGTGAACCTTTATTTCAAAAGTCGAATTCTCTGAAATATTTTCACTCATGGTTATTGAAAAACTGGAACACTGATTAAACCGCATGTATTGCAAAAAACTCATCTGAAATTTAAAAATGAGTTTTGAAATTTGGTTTCAAAAACACTACCTATTCAGTTATGAAAATTCGCAATTCCATTGAAACCATTTCATATGGGAAAAAGACGTTTTTCCTTCTCCTTGGCATTGCTCTCAATAGTTTTCAAACCTGGAAGCAGAGGCAAAGTAAAAAAATCGATTTGGCAACATATTTGAACAAGGAACAGCCTCACGTCATATCATTGTTTGCAAAACTTGTTATCTATTGAACCACCCTGCGAATAGACGGACAAAGATTTTCTCCAAAAGAGTGTATGAGAAGCCACACTTGTATAGCTGTCGCCAAATTGAAATCATGCCAATAAAATTAGAATGTTCTAGTGATCCTCTGTTGACATCGAACTTCGTAGTCTAATCACTAGACGACAGAGCATGCTTTGCACATTTTCGCAATTAGCATATGATTTCATTTTGGCGACTCATCGCCATGTGCGGAGTATCGTTAGCATACAGACAGGCATGAATGCAAAACTTTGGGCAGGGCCGAGAAAGGTTGAAAACCGGGCCGGCCCAAAAATGTTTTTTTTTCGTTGTTTTTGATTTTTACATTGAAAAAATACATAAACTTTTGGTCGGATCTGGGCTAGGCCGGGCCGGGCCGGGCAGGGCCGCGAAAAGATTTGAAACGGACCGACCCGGGCCGGTCCGTTGCCATGCTTGCAGGCAGGCGAAGTTTTGTTTTTCAACAAATGTTTTTCTAAACAAATATTTAAAGGCGTTCAAAACAAAAGCCTGTAAAGATGGATGTAGAACGGCACACTGCCTATAAAAATTTTGTTTGGCGGCCTCAAGGATTTTACATTCAAGGTCCCGTAACGAAGAGCGTAGGTTATTAAATACTGCGCGTAATTAAGATCGGTCAGAGATTATTGGCACATGCAAGGTTTCTTTTTCGAATTTATTTAAACGCCAAATTATTTATTAGACAAATATAATCTGCTGGTGATTTTCTACACTTTCTTGTCAAAAGCTTTCAATGCTAAAAACTTTAATTTAAAGTCTACTCAATCCTATTTTCCCAGTATTTTTCCCTGTGTGCCTACCCAGATATTATTTCGCAAGTGCGCGCCTTACCCCAGATTGCCATTTACCTTTTGCCTTATTGTCCTTGCGTAATTTCCTGTCTCTCTCTATTGTAGAACAAAGATAAATCAATAATATGTTTATTATAACAATCAATAATTGGTGAACAACCCTTGCCAGTTCTGATTCGTGGTTCCTCCATTGGGAGAGTAGAAGATCATCTTCATCTCGTTTTCAGTGGAAATGTAAGTTCTGTTTCGTCCATCGGTGTTACGAAGCCTTACAAAACAAAAATTAGAAAAGTCAAAACAGGGACATACCTGACAAACGGGCTGGAGTCTCCGACATCGTTATACAGATCCACATAACTGTTGGCGTCCAAGTTGAAATCGGAGAAAGTGATCTTAGCCTGCCCTCTAGGCACAGTTATGATGTAAATGCAACGGTTGCTAATGTAAGGGTAGGGATAGCCAGGGGAGTAGATCTGAAATCAGTTAAAAAGGCCAAATCTAAGGTGGTACCGATCCGTTGTTGTTGAAAAACATAGTCTGATTGCAAGTGGCAGGAGCAAGCATTGGTGCAACAGTGGTGGGGTTGCAAATGGTTCCCAAAGCTAAAATAACCAAAGTAATAAATATCAAACTAAATCAAATTTACGTTTTTTGCAGACTGAAGGGAACATATTTTCACATCTGGAGCTGATCCACTGTCCTCGGTTAACAGCATCGTTTTGAAGAGCCAAGGTAACACAATCTCCAAAATTGGCGTTGTTTCCACCGGGGCCAAAATTGCTGTAGTTAAAATAAGAGTTGTCAATCCATTGGAAGTTTTGCTTAGGGTTGATGTAGAGACCGATTCGGGTGTAGATATTGCCGTTTGAGTAATTGTATGCCAGGTTTGTAATGAATTGGTTTTCCTGAAAACGATTTTTCTATTTCCTGTGCACCATTTTTTTCTGAGCTGCCTTTCAAGCTATGCACAAATTTGTTGTACTCCAATTAAAAATTTGAATTGAAGAGTCACTCTTATTTTCAAATGGTTTTTCAAACAATGATTTTCTTTTCATTTTGAACAGTAATTAGAAAACAAACTCACATCGTTTGAATGAATAGATGCAATGTCGGCACAATCCCGTTGACAAGTGGCTTCGGCACTATTCTTATTGTCAGAAGCAATAGGCTTGTAGCAATTTCCTTGGAACACAGTGTATCCAGGATCACAGACTGGTCCTAAACAACATTTTTAAAATCTTTTTTTCAAACAAAATTTTACATAGTGATTGCAACGTTAACTTTCAAGAAACATATTTGAAACCGACCTGGAACAGTGTTCGGAACTTCGCAGACAAAGTCGTTCGAATCGTCATCCGTGGTGGTTACCCACTGGCCACTGTTGACATACATAAAGACGTAGGGTCCGTAGTAGGGGAAACCTTGAATGTAAAAGTAAGACAAAATTTGATGAAACCATACCTGGGCGGAAGTTGGTGTAGCTACCGTTTCTAAGGTTAGCAGAAGTTCCATCCCATTTGCAGCCTTGTATGACTTGGCTAACACAGGTTAATCCGATCCAGACGTACTTTACGTTACTGTTCGAGGCTCCGACCTTGCGAACCAACTCGTTGGTCTGAAGATGTTTAGATATGCAAGGTTTTTTTTTGTTAAAAAATTTTAATCAGTGTGTGTGTTTGTATTCATATTTGCTAAAGTGTAGTACTATTTGCGTAGATAACTGGTTGTTGGTAGTAGATAAAGAAAGTTCAAAAAATGTTCGATAAATCTTTTACATTACTTAATGTTTTATTGCCCAAACAATGACCAGCAAAAGGGTTACACTCAACGACCATTGGTTGTGTCATAAATGAAATTGTAAGTTTGCGACTCACAAAAGCGTTGGGAATGTACGGAAGACGTCCTCCGTCATGGGCACATTGTTGTGCAGCGTTGGTGTGAGACACAGAATCAGAATAAACCTGCAAAACAGTTCATTTTCAAACATTGTAAATTATCTCACCTTATAGCAGTATCCGTTACCACCGTCATTGTAAGAATACGGACAATCCGCAAAGATGACTGAAAAATTATCTAACAACTTCAAAGAAAGCAACTTACAAGGCACCAAAGCGAAAAGAAACAGCAATTGCAAGCCCATGGCTAGAAATGTAAGATAGGGAAGTGGGTGCCTTATGAAGTGCCGTGCCGGAAAAAAACTGATAGTAAAAGATTTGGTGATATCAGGAAACAAGCATCGGTGCGTTTGTGAATCAGTGTGCAGCTTCCGATTGTGCAGAGTTTGAACCGTTATCTGAGACAATTTCCACGATTTGGTTGAACAAGTAGCGACCTTTGTAATAGCAGCTGGATTAGTCACTTGCATTAACCAAGAAACAAGAAAAATTTTAAACTGAAAAGCTTTGCTCGATTTCTGCCAGCGATTCGGCAAGATCTGAAAAAATGTAAATTGGGACCTCCATGTTACGTTCCCAAAAACTTTTTAGAATTCGACCCTGAACTGTTGTCTCGGTTTATATAATCAAATCCCCTAATAAATGTAATTTAATTTATGAAACCTCTCGATTCATCACGTTTTTGAAATACATCCCATTAATAATGTCTCTACTTTGAAAACCGTTTAAAAATGTTTTCTGCCCTAACAGGAATAATGGTAATTTTTTAACCGACAACGTAACATAAAAGACCTTGTTTCAGAGGAATGCCCAAATTATACTAAAATTGCATTTTAAATGACGTTGAATCCCAGGGGTTTCACAAATTTCACAAAACCAGGAAATTATTCCTTAGACTCAGTATAAATTTAAGAATTTATTCAGTATAAATTGCCAACTACAACAAGTTGTGATTTTTGGCCAAAATGGTGTAGCAATAAACAAGCATACAATAACAGAATGAAGTCGTTTTCTTTTTTTTGTGTTTTTTTTTGTTTCAGAAATCATATAATAAAATGCGGTGAAACGAAAAAAAGCATAAACTGCCAACAAAAAAAAACAATAATTATCAAAAAGACTGTCGTTTGCAAGATTCTGTCAAAGCATCCTTGCAAAGTGAAGATCCGCTTGATTTCCTTTTACTAAAGCTGGTTCGCAAGAAACTCCGTGGTTCACGTAAGCAGCCTAAATTGTTTCCTAAAAAGTGAATATGTTATACATACCGACACATTAAACGATTTACAGGCGGAGGTTTTTGAATCCTGACACGTCACAATCATTACAATCTGAATAATATGGTTTAAACACAATAATGTTAAATTACCTCTCTGCAATTAGGTGGGATGACATCACTGGTTTTCAACGTTCCACGAGATGATAAGATTTGTGATCCCGTGCAGTTTACGCTAGAAAAAAGCAATTTATGTTTTATTTAAAAAACTTACTTAACACGAACATACCGTTTTGAAGCATTTTCCACCATGCAGAAAACTCCTCGAAAATTCTTGTTCACACTTTTTACTGTAACACCTTCGCAACGCTAAAAATAGCGTACATTTCTGAAAATCAATTTGAACCCACCGTCGTTGTTTTGCCCCTTTTAAGAAGGAAATTTATAATTGATTCCGCATACATTTTACCAGTACATAAGCTCTGTCTTGCGCAAATTTCATGAGAGCTAAAACAGGAAGCAATTAAAAACAAGAATCTTACTTAACCTGTGAATAGCTAAAACTCCATCAACTTTAGAAGTACCAAAATTACAATAACTGTGACAAATTAAGGCATAGTCTCCTGGTTCAATGAATGTCTCGTCTGAAAACAATGAACTTTTATTAGTGTCTTTTTGTGCCCAAACCCATGCTACAAGATCTTTGACTTGGCACGTTTTGCTTAGAGGCACCGATCAGGTGTTTTAAAAAAAAATCACATTTATATTTCCTTTCTATCTTGTTTTTCTCTGTATTTATTTTTTTAAACATTCTTAGTAGTGGTTTTTAATAATAACTAGTCAACATTGGTGATTAGGTATTTTTGGTTTATTAATGCATTTGGTCGTTTAATTGTAGCTGTGAATCGTTTCTGTGGCCGATTTTTGTGTTCTGTGTCAGCAATGACCTTTTAAACGTAAACAGCTCAATTTTTGATACTTCGCTGGTCGTGATAGCCAAACGTTGCTAAGTTTTCAGTTAGAGTTTTGGTAGAGTTTGGTGCAAAAAGGAACGTTCCAGAAAACTAGCTTTGAGAGAAACCACAATTTAAATTTTAAACGTTTATGCATTTGCATAAAAACTTCGCGCTTTTATTTTTACTGCGGTTTCACAAAAAACGCATTTGCAAAGGCTATTCTCAAAACGCTCTCTCATGGCTTTTTTTGTTTTTTGTAACCATCAATGGTCTTGTCAAAAAAGAGCAAATCAGTATTATAATTGCACCACTCCGATTGAAAAGTTATTTTCCAATATTTTTCGGACAAACGAATTAAAACAGACAGGCAAAATTGTTTCAGAGTAATTACAACCAACCTATGGAAACATTGGAACTATAGTCACGATTGGAATTGCATACTAGTTCTCCCAGGCTGCCGTCAAAGTTTACTCGATGAATACAAATCATGATATCGGCCTAAATTAGAATAGTTTTTCATAACAAAGCCACAGAGTCACCTTTTTCGTTGTACGCCTTATTCCTTTTTGATAAAGCACAAAACACATTTCTGTACGCCTTTGAAGTCGAAAACGAGTACAACTAAAAATTGAAAAATACGTTGTTGTTATGGAAGGCTTACTAGTCACTTTCGCATTGAACTCTTCCAAATCTAACGGACATTCGAAGTTCTTTCCAGCCATATCTCAACTTTGCAACGTATACTGAAAACATGCGTAGATCATTTGCAAAGAAAAAAGTACCACGGGAAAAGTATTCCAGAAAATCAGAAAACGACATCCAAAATCCACCATCAGGAAGATCGTTCAGCAGGCGGCGTTTCAAGTTAAGGTCCCAAAAAGGCCAATCGCTTGACCATGCCCCGTTCCAAACACGCCGGGAACCCCAAGGATTTCTTAGCAGAATTAGGCTAAATTAATTTTATTTTGCTAAATAGGTTTTACAACCTGTGCCGTCCTTCTTGACGAACATCTAAGACAGAGTAGGCATGCCGGGTGACAAGACCTTTTTGTTTATATTCCTGTTCATTAACGTCCTTTGTAGTGAAAGTTCCGCAACTGCAACCAACGATGAAACCAGCTTCTCTGCAAATCATACAACATTGTGACATTGATTTAATTTATTTTATAGCTTTTTCGAGCATTGTTTTGTTTGATGTACGTTCACGTACCGTATATAAAGTCATGTGTACGAAATCAAGTATACCCACTCAAAAATCAGTTAAGGTTTTAGGTTGTTGTTTACAAAACATTGTTCAGATACTTACATTGCCGTTGCCAGTTGTGAAAACAGCATTTGCTTTTCTTCGTCGTCCGTTAAATTTTCAGTTATGAATTTTTTGGTAGGGGCTCCTAAAGTTCGTCGGTTTTAAAAGCATGAACTGCCAAACCTGTCAACATTTCTAGGCCCACATCGATGTATCCGCCATGGAGAGCACCAAAACTTCCAAAATTCTTGGCCAGGGCTTTTTCAACTAAGGGTACCCAAAGCTAACAAAATTGTTTGAAAGTTCATAATGGAAACAAACATACTTGTTTTTTGAGTCCGTTGGCAAAAGCAAACCCGAAAGTGCCATTAACATAAGGAAAACAATCATCCACTGTTATCAATTTCCATTCACCGTCGATACAAACTCTAGAAGCAAATTTTTCAGGAGTTCTTTTGTACATTTGTACTCTTTAACAGAGTTTATGTATTTGAGATGACTATGCCAGTCTCAATTTTCTAATTTATTAGAGTATGCGTCTTTCCTTTTTTTGACAATTATGAACTTCGTTTAATTACTCTTTGCAATGTTCGACGGTGTTCACGTGCACCGGTGGAATGCAAGGCAATCAAAAGGAAACATGCCTTCAAATTGTAAAAATGCCGTTTTTTCAATCAGGGTGGTACTGAAAAGGTGAAAATAGTAGATTTTAAGAAGTCCTTCCAAAAATTTCAGAACTTTCAAAAATACAAAGGTAGTTGTTAACAAACACAAAAATAGAATAGAAGGTTATTGTTTTTTGGAAAGTTGAAAATGTAATAAAAAGCAAACCTTAATTGGTAGATGCCATAATAGTTACATTCTTTTGTTTGGAAAATTTTCAGTAAAACTTCTGGGCGCTCAGCGATAAGCGCAAGAGCAGATAGCAGCCAACAATCACCAAGGTACCCTGAAAATTTGTATTAAAAATTGAAGAAACTTATATATAGTCCATTTCCAATAAAAAGTCGGCGACTTTCCACTGACCTTGATTTTTTCTCGTATTTAACCAGTGACGATTTGAAACATTGAAGTGAATCGAACTTTAACAAGCGAAACAGCACGGAGTGCGCAGACAATTAAGAAATCGCGGCGGGACCAAATGTACCTAGTCCTTTAAAAAATCCCTTTTTCCTTGACTCTTTTTTGGAAACGCACTATACTTTTGTTACTACAACCATCGCTTAGCATAAAAAAGTTAGTTGTTTCACCTTGTACAATATCCGACGGCCGTGGATCGTTAAAAACGGTCCAATCATGTTTTTCTTCAAATTCCATGGGAACATCATGAGGTCGGCGCCAGAGTGATACATTAGGCTTGACGTCTAAACAAAAAAAAATTTAATGTCTCTACAAAAAACTAACTTCCTAAAGATTTTTTGTTGTGCGGAAAGAGCAGGTCATTATACTTGCTGTTTGTCTGCCTAAAATAATAGTTTAGTTATGGAAATCACCAAACCTGCATTTTCGAATTGTGGCTTCAAAATCATTGTTGGCTTTGAACGTTTCAGATAAGTATAGAGCCTCTGCTATCTCATTGTAGTCAAATCCATCCATACCTTAAAAATGGCGCTAGGGTCATAAAAACAATAAAAAATTGAAACAAATTTCTGAGCAAAAAAAATTATCAGCTAACCGAAGAAACCGTGTAAAAACGCTCTAAGAAGGAACTATAAAGACAAAGGCTGCTGAGTAACCGCAAGATAAAGCTGCATCAAGTGGTGCAGCCAGATACGAACAAAAACGTATGAATCATTTAAATAATGGATTCGCTCATAACGACTATCAAGTTTAAAGTTTTTCGCAAAATCACATCACAATCCCGAGGAATGAAAGAAAAACATTGAAAAACCGAAAACAGCATAGATCATGAAACGATGGCACAGAAGTTTGCTCAGCTTTATGTTCATTTTTAGATGACACATGTGCTTGCAAACGAGATAATAACTTTATGAGTCACGTTTTTTGTCTTGTCATGTTTGTTACGTCAGACAGATTCGAATATTTGGTATCTCATTGTTTGAAACCCCTCGGTTAGCCAAAACATTTTTTATTGAAAACCCGTGGAAAACAAGGGTTGCATAACGAGCAATTTTGAACGATCATAGCTACAAAATCATAATTTTTTTTTGCTGTAGTGCGCTTCCACAATAGGAGAAAGTAGTTCACACAGGACTTGGCCGGATTTTCGCCGATCATTATAATTTTTCATTGTTTTGCTTTTTTTATAATCTGTGTAAAAATATTTTTTTCAAACACAAAAAAACAACTTTTAGTCACGAAACACGTCTTGTGTCAGTTTTCCTTACTAGCGTCAGTTTTCTTTACCAGTATAAGAAATTACAGGGTTTTAAGACGTGATTCTCGCTTTAAAAACAATATTTGTATTATTTAAAAAAAATTAAAAACTTGTTTTCAGATGCCATGTTTAGTAAAACAACCCAAGGAAACCTCTAGGAGTCCAGTTGTTTTGGTTCGTTGTCGAACTCAAAAACCAATGATACTTTTTTTTACATTTAGGCGTCACCACACGGAAAGTGGCGAGAAAAACCGCGTTTTTTAGCGTGTTCGCTTTTTACGCGCCTTTTTTGCCATCGTATCGCACGAATGCTGCTAATAGGCTGTTTTGGTATGATTCCAATTTGGCGACAGCTATATGTTTTGTCTGCCCTGTTAAAACATGTTGCTCTTTGTAAAACCCAGCTTGCTGTTCTCAGTATGAATTTTTTCAGTTGTGTGTTTTTGTCAAATCTATTCAGAAAACTAGGAAAAACAATATGAAGCTTCATTTGTTGCAAAGTTTATAGAACCCGTTAATTTTTTTTCCTTAGTTCAAGAAATAACACACTGTTGAGTGGGTTTTCGGAGTTTCCATATGGGACAACACTGAGGGACAAATGAGGCGGTTAGTTCCCCATTTCTGAAGTCCATAAACAGTCTAAGACAATCATTGTGTTCTTTGTTTCGGCAAATGTAGAGAATTCTGTCGTCATATGGATCCCGCACATGGTCACGGACACCAACAAGCACAATGTCAGTCTGTCTATCTGGAGTTATGACAATGGTTTCAATTTCTCGATTGCCCTCCACCCAGTCCTGGAAATGAAGTTTTTATTGACTCACTCACTCACTCACTCACTCACTCACTCACTCACTCACTCACTCACTCACTCACTCACTCACTCACTCACTCACTCACTCCCTTACTCACTCACTCACTCACTCACTCACTCACTCACTCACTCACTCACTCACTCCCTTACTCACTCACTCACTCACTCACTCACTCACTCACTCACTCATTCCCTCACTCACTCACTCACTCACTCACTCACTCACTCACTCACTCACTCACTCACTCACTCACTCACTCACTCACTCACTCACTCACTCCCTTACTCACTCACTCACTCACTCACTCACTCACTCACTCACTCACTCACTCACTCACTCACTCACTCACTCACTCACTCACTCCCTTACTCACTCACTCACTCACTCACTCACTCACTCACTCACTCATTCCCTCACTCACTCACTCACTCACTCACTCACTCACTCACTCACTCACTCACTCACTCACTCACTCACTCACTCACTCACTCACTCACTCACTCACTCACTCACTCACTCACTCACTCACTCACTCACTCACTCACTCACTCACTCACTCCCTCACTCACTCACTCACTCACTCACTCACTCACTCATTCCCTCACTCACTCACTCACTCACTCACTCACTCACTCACTCACTCACTCATTCCCTCACTCACTCACTCACTCACTCACTCACTCACTCACTCACTCACTCACTCACTCACTCACTCACTCACTCACTCACTCACTCACTCACTCACTCACTCACTCACTCACTCACTCACTCACTCACTCACTCACTCCCTCACTCACTCACTCACTCACTCACTCACTCACTCACTCATTCCCTCACTCACTCACTCACTCACTCACTCACTCACTCACTCACTCACTCACTCACTCACTCACTCACTCACTCACTCACTCACTCACTCCCTTACTCACTCACTCACTCACTCACTCACTCACTCACTCACTCACTCACTCACTCACTCACTCACTCACTCACTCACTCCCTTACTCACTCACTCACTCACTCACTCACTCACTCACTCACTCCCTTACTCACTCACTCACTCACTCACTCACTCACTCACTCACTCATTCCCTCACTCACTCACTCACTCACTCACTCACTCACTCACTCACTCACTCACTCACTCACTCACTCACTCACTCACTCACTCACTCACTCCCTTACTCACTCACTCACTCACTCACTCACTCACTCACTCACTCACTCACTCACTCACTCACTCACTCACTCACTCACTCCCTTACTCACTCACTCACTCACTCACTCACTCACTCACTCACTCACTCATTCCCTCACTCACTCACTCACTCACTCACTCACTCACTCACTCACTCACTCACTCACTCACTCACTCACTCACTCACTCACTCACTCACTCACTCACTCACTCACTCACTCACTCACTCACTCACTCACTCACTCACTCACTCCCTCACTCACTCACTCACTCACTCACTCACTCACTCATTCCCTCACTCACTCACTCACTCACTCACTCACTCACTCACTCACTCACTCATTCCCTCACTCACTCACTCACTCACTCACTCACTCACTCACTCACTCACTCACTCACTCACTCACTCACTCACTCACTCACTCACTCACTCACTCACTCACTCACTCACTCACTCACTCACTCACTCACTCACTCACTCACTCCCTCACTCACTCACTCACTCACTCACTCACTCACTCACTCATTCCCTCACTCACTCACTCACTCACTCACTCACTCACTCACTCACTCACTCACTCACTCACTCACTCACTCCCTCACTCACTCACTCACTCACTCACTCACTCACTCACTCACTCACTCCCTCACTCACTCACTCACTCACTCACTCACTCACTCACTCACTCACTCACTCACTCACTCACTCACTCACTCACTCACTCACTCCCTAAAACCTACATCTAAGAAAACCATCATCTGTTGAGAAACAACGAGTCCGCGCATTCTCAGAGTTGTAGCTTTCAACTTTAAAAAAGTCTCTGGCTTCACAAAACTAATCACATTCAAGGAAAGTGCTTTCAGCTAAATATCATGTTAGGATTAATCATTTGTTTACCCACCTTTTGTACAGACTCCAGATTGAGAACCCCTTCCGTGCAACTCGTGCAAGCTTGCTCGGCTTCAGTGATCTGAAAATTCGATTATCAAAGCATAAAAACCTTTTGGTTACCTTTAATAGACCATCGTAAAATTCCGGTTCGGTATGACCTATCATGAAATTCAACTGATTCGCTTTAATTCCGTATTCCAAAGCCATTTCCAAATTTTTGGGGCCAAATTGATACCCAAAAACAAGAGTCTGAAATTTCAGATTATTATAAAAAAAAAAACTGAAGAAAACTCACAAAGACAGTCAATTTCCTGCATTTTATTTGAACCTTCATTTTCAGCTTTGCCACACTGAAAGTTGGACCTTTCTCAATGGTCGTAAAATGAATGTCGTTCTAAATTTCGAATAAGTTTGTAATTTTGAAATACTTACATCGTAGAGAATTGCGTCTTCGACATTAAGCTGTAATTTAGCTGAAGGAGGCAAATTATCGCAGAGGTTTGCGGAATGTTTGCTGCACAGATTGAATGTAGCGAAGTCGATTGCCAACATCTGAAAAAGAATTTTTATCTCTGTCTCTGTCTCTGTTTCTTTTTCTCTGTCTCTGTCTCTATCTCGCGCTCTCTTTCTCTCTTTCTATCAAAATACCTTTTCCAAAACATCTCGTTGTAGGTGGTAGGAAATCGACATCAAAGGAAATTCATCACAGTTGTCCACCATTCTGTATCTGTAAAAATAACAAATAAAAAAAGCAAAATGTATATGAAAAAAGGAAAAGAAAGATGCACATGGCAATACAGATGCTATGCTTGCGTCAATTTCGCAAAGGTGAATCATCGCAACTGCCTTATCTCTACTTTTACGGCGGTTTCAGGATTTCCAAATAATTGGCAAGCGTCCGGGGGCAACCTGCACCGAGCGCAACAATTTATGATGAAATCTGGTGCTATTGAGACCAGATTTCTCAAGAATACCCATTTTTGTTTACTCTTTTTTAGCCTTCTGAAAAACGATATAGTTGTCGCCAAACGGAAATCACATGATAGAAACTATTGATTTGCAACAGATATATAAGCTAATTCAAGACATTCAAAAGTCGCATTTGCTAAAAAAGAAAGGCAAAAAATTGGGTCTTTTTACAGATTTTATGCATAAAAAAGTTACTGAAACCGATTTTTCCCCTGACGGTAACGGGGGGTGGGGGTCTAAATATTAGACCTTGAAAAAAGCGGTATGCAGAATTTACGCAGACCCGTTGTTTAAAATAAAAAAACACAAAAAAGCGGTTTACAGTTTTTAAGAACTTTATTTTTGGTGAAATTGTTTTGATATTTGGAAAAAAATGATTAATTGTAAAAAAGGATATGGTTTACTCCGGTCATATAAAATTCAAATTCAGGGGTGCTATAAAATTTAGAAATGAAGTATTTTCACCTCATGTTAGGCCCCAAAATGTCTAGTTTGCTGCGTCAAGTAACAATCAAAATCTCGATAAAAGTAGTTTTTTGAATGTGTCTACACAATTTCAAAAAGTAGCAGAGGTCACTTATATCAGTGAACTATTTTGTTTTTGCTCGAAATATGGAAAATCTCGGATGAGAAATAAAGACGTCTCAAAAGAAGAGCCCAGTTTCTGACGATCATGGTTTCAAACTGGGTTTGCAAAGCTGAATCAGCTTGGTTTTGCTTATCTCTGCTCTGGCGTCATATAAACAGTCAGATCACGTGCCTTTCTTTCGAAACGCTTTTCGAGAAGACATAAAAACGAAAATTCTAGAAAATAAACACAAGAAATACAAGTTACACTTTGAAAAAGACAAAATTTTAATATTTATTTTTTTATAATTTTCAAAAACAAGAATAAAACAAAAATCAATAAAAGTTTCATTAAAAATAAGATTAGAAAGAAAGAAAAAATCCAGAATTCAAATCACATGTCTTGTCATTTTACCGCCGTTGCTTTTGCCGCATGGTTACCCGTAAACAGCGGGCACGGTCACAACAATGGAAAAACGGCGGCTAAACCAACAAAAGCACAAAATAAACAAATTATTATTGTTTTTTCTTTAATAAAAATTGAGAAATACATTGTTAATACAAAAACAACGAAAAATACGCTTTTAGTGAAAGGAAAACAAAAAGCCCCAAATGTCACTTTGCCCTTTTGTTGTTACCAGATTTTGCAGTCTTTCGTGTTTTTTGTTTGCACACTCGTATTGACCCTTTATTTTGCACCGAAAACTCTGCAAATGTTGGTTAGTTTTGCATTTTTTCCTACTTGTTTTGCGGCACTAATTGCATTTATTTTAAATGGGACTTCAGAATCGGCTGAGAAGAAAGTTTTCATTATCGAAACACGAGAAATGTTTCGATTTTTGCCAAATTCCACAGGATTTACAGATCTTTGTGCTGGAAAAGGTGAATTTCACATGTGAAAAATGGGAAAATACATTTTTTTTTTCAGCTGGAATACAAAGATTTTGCCAATTTTAACTCTTGTAGTATATTTTCTGCAAGCATTTGTAAAGATCTACAAAACACACTGAAGTTTCAAGTGCAAGTGTATAAAATTAACCTCGAAAAGGTTCAAAACTTTGTAATTAACGAAAAAAACTTGCTTCAGACCAATGACCATATAATTTCAACAAACGGGGATATAATTCCATTGAAGATGATTCCCACAATGGTGAAGCTTTTTTGTGATATTCTCGATTGTCATTCGTTGGTAAGTGAAATTTGTCCACAAAAATAAGCAAAAACTGAAAAAAAAAGTTTTCGCGATACTCCTTTTATATGAGTTGGACTGCAACCGGTGCACAATTACACTGAAGAGAAATGCGAGACAGCGCGGGAACTCGAGAGACGCCAGAGTGGCGCTCTTTTCACACTTTCTCTCGGTCAAAACTTCAGCGGATCAGAAAATATCAGAGAATGTTGTAGTCAAAAGATTGAATTCAAAACATATATCCCAAAATCAAAATCTACTGCATGTGCACGTTATAAATTCTTTCATTATTTATTTAAATACGTTTACATTTTAGGCCGCAGATTCTCTTCAACACCTTTTTGCTCATAAAATAACCGCCTTTCGATTGATAATCAGAGCTTATATTGAAGCTACAGAACTTCAACGAATTCTAAAAGTTTCCCAACCACGTCGATTGACGTGTCTTCACGGCCACAAAAACATTCTTGAACTGAATGAAATTTCAAAGGCAGGTTTCATTATTTTTTACATTATCACAACTTATTTTTTCAGCTAGACTACTTTGCCATAAAATGTCATTTTGCCACCGACGCTATGCTTACAATTCTCCAAATTCCAAGCTTAGACATACGAGGAAATAATTCTTTCACTCTACTGGGGATATACAATTATATTAAGGCAACTAAAACTTTTACAAACCAAATTTTAAATTTAAGCTATGGAAACGTGGAAAAAGAGAAATATTTCAAATACTAATTAAATTCGATTTTCCACTGGATGAACTTCGATTTCTCCTTCAGCCAGATGAATATAGAAATGACTCAAATCACAGAAATGTAATTTATTTGTGTAGAAATCAGAATCATATTGATTGTTTGAAATTATTTCTCATACATAGTGAAGAAAAACATTACTGGGTTTTTATTTCTAAAACTAAGATGTTTTTTAATTGTAATGTTTGAAGAATAAATACATTTCGAGCTTGTTTCATATTTCATAGTACATCCTCCGTTATCTAAAACAACTATAAACTGTTGAAGTTTTAGGAAAAATATCGTTTAAAATGCGCGCCAATTTTGCGTCTCTCGATTTCCCGCGCTTTTAAGCCTTCTCCTTCCGTGTAACCGTGCACCCTCTGCACTGTTCAGCTGTGCACGCGTGCACTGGTTGCAGTCCAATTTGTATTAAAGTTAATAAAACGCTTTTCTATATTTTCATTTTCTATGTTTACGTTTCAGAATCGGGGACACGATATATATTCAATAAAGTTGTAATTGAAAAATCTGAAAATCACTTTAACGCAGGCTCTTTTCTTTCAAAGGCAGAGGCCCACGTAAAATAAAGAAGGGGACCTGTCCATGTTAATCATAAAACTCTCTGCTATCACCATTGAAAATGACACTGTCTCGCCTACGCTACGCTATGGAGAGGTCCATTTTTATTTTCGTGGGCCTCTGCTTTTAAAGGCACCATCAGGGGCAGGTTTCAATATTGACTTACGTTTTCGACAAAAAAGTAATGTTTTGCTAAAAAAAGTGAGTGTCGGCGCCTAAAAACACAATTTTTATACTTAAAAAACTTTTTACACTATTTACAAGCTATATGAATTGCCGTAAAGTAAGTGAAGAAAAAGTTAAATAATCGGTGTTAGCAGAGTTTGCGTGGAAAAAGGACCCAGGGACGTATCTCGTTCAGTCAGCATGTCTCAGCGAGAGGTTTGCTCCTCGTCGCCGAATCATTTCAACGTCACTCGCAGGGAAAGTCAGAGCATCGGTAAAGCCAATCGCAATCGTTGGCGGTGTTATCTTAATCTTAGCACCCACAGAGATCAATGGAGGCATGCGATAGGTCCTTGTGTATCATTCTCGTCCCTCCAAATAACTGCGGGAGGGGGGGGGGGTAAAAGTATAATCTTGATAACCACATCACACCCCTACCAAACGCAGTTGAACGCCCCTCCCACGGGCGCTATAAATTGTGAGTGGACTTATTTGTTTCAGTTAAATAAAATTTTGGTTAGGTCTGGCTGTAACCAAATTCCTAGTGCACAGGTGCAATTGGGCCTGGAAGTTTCTGTTGCAATAAAAAACTTTCTCTCTTTCTCTCGCGTTTGTTGTATTTTCTTCTCTCCCGCTCTCCATTGCATCGCACTTTTTTGCTTTTGCAACTGGTTTGCTCACCCGACTTTTACCAGTCAGACTTTCATAGATGGTTGCTTTACCAAATCATCGTTTCCTTATCTTTTCCGACATTTAAGACATGTTATCTGCTCACAGCCTTCTTAAACAGTTTTATCTCAACTCGAACTGTTAATCGGGGCTTAAGCCCTCACTTCTTCCCCGATGCAGTCTCTCGTGCTGCTAGCTCTGGCCTTTGGGCTTTCTTTCGCTATTCAATGCCCTTCGGGGTTTAACGATGATGGAAGTGGGAGCTGTTTTAATGGAGTAGTAAGTTGCTTGTGTTATGCAAAGCTAAACGTGTTGCAGAACCAGTATCCAACAACCTATGCAAACGGGCGTTCGTCGTGCTTAGCTCGAAACTCGTCTTTCCTTTACGACATCAAAAATGCTTTTGTAAGTTTGTAGTTTCAAACAATGGTGTTATACTTCTTTTAGGAGAACAGCAAGGTACAAGGTCTAGGAAGAGGTTTAGAAAGCCTGTGGCTGGGACTTACTTGCCTCACAAATTCTACAACATCTTGTATGTGGGATGATGGAAGGGTGCTGACTTCTCGAGACTATACCAATTTCTATGGAGGTATAAACTTTTTGATGACGTTTACGACCGCTCTGCGATTATTTCAGTCATTTTGAATAAATGGTGGCAGACATATTGTAACCAGAACGTGTTGTAACATTTCAATTTGTAACCTAGGCGCATTGTAACATGAACACGTTGTAACAAAAACAAATTGTAAACGGGATGGATTGTAACTGGGACGCGTTGTAAAACTAATTGCATATGAATAGGGTTACAGACCCAGTTACATCACGTCCTGTAAATTTGTTTTGGTTACAACGTGCACCTGTTACAACATGCCTAGGTTACAACTTGAAAGGTTACAACAAATCCTTGTTACAATTATGTCTGGTTACAATCCCCTGGGTAAGGTCACAGCATGTCCAGGTTACAATTTAGAAAATACAACACATGTGCATCTCATTTTAAACAATCGGGCGTTTGCCAATCATGAAGTGACTATTATACTAACCAGGGAACTATCTCACCGTACCCCGAACTCCAGAAACGAGACCCCACTGGCGAAGTAGCCCACCTAAAGTGCTTTGAGGCTGTGGGGTTCAAATTTGCTAAACGCCATTCTTAACCGAGATTTGAGCCTTTTTTTTATTGCACAGATGCTAATTTCAGTTTAACAGCGACTGCATTTGCCCATTCAAAATGTGGCAGCGTGGTCAAGGGGTTATGACAATTGAATAGGAATCTTGATATACTTGCATACATACGGTTTATTCTCTGGGGCTGTTCCCTGAACCGCCAGAATGAATCACAGTTGTCGACTTTCAGTCACACGACGTTGACTTAGTTGTTCCAACTCTCCTTTGATTTGGCTTCAAATGCATCCTGGTCAAGTGGCTAGTACAGCTCTCCTTGGAGGAAGCAGCTTTTTCGCAGGCTCCTGGGACGGCCGGGGGACTGTAGACGACTTCTGTGTTTCATTTGGTTGGAGCTACGTCCTCACGGGGCTCCACTCCGGCTTGAGGGCGAACAATCCAAGCCCGGTTGTGAGAGCGGGGAAGGGACCGACCGCACGGCCGCGCGAGACGCAGGAAAGTCTTGTAATGCGGGGATCAAATCCATGTTGTGCTTTTTGTTTTATTCTTTTTTCTTTTCAAAATTTCGTAGAGTAAGTTAACCGGGCATGTGCAAGTGGCAGGAGTCCCTTTCTGGTACATTGTTTATTAGTGTGTCTATCAGACATCATTGTTTCTGAAAAGTGATTTTTCAACCCCGAATGGATTATAAATTGGGTATTCACAACTTTTCAGCAAATTCCTGATGAATCTATGTTAGTCAAAAGTCCGCTGCACGCAGCTTACAGAAACGATGTCTTAAACACCTTATCGAGCAAGATAGGCTAACCCCCCCCCCCAAGTGTGCTGATGGCTTTTGACAAAAAAACGGTTTCATAAGCGAGCTGTCATTATTTTGTTAAAATGAAGCTATCGGGTACAAAGGTGACAAATGGTCAAAGAAAGTTGCAGGAAACCCTAACGCGGATGCCGGCGCTTGTGTGATGATGTTGGTCTCAAATGGGAAATGGTTGAGCGTAAGCTGCAACGCTCAAACTGGCTATGGGTGTCAATTTACTCCCGGCACCACAGGTAAGACTTAACGTATTAAATATCTCCAACTAAATTTAGTGAAATCTTGCGCTGACTCTCGCGCTTTTTACCTTCAAGGAAAATGCTACTATCCTACCTACTACGTCTCCAGTGTTGACATAGCTCAACAGTCGTGTCAGCAAACCTGCGGCAATCTTGCATCTATTCATTCTGCCGGGGTAAGTTTTTTTTAAAGATGAAGAAACTTGAAGACGAGTTTCTATAGGCTAACTAGTAAGGTCTAAGGTCTAAGGTCTAAGGTCTAAGGTCTAAGGTCTAAGGTCTAAAGTATAAAGTCTAAGGTCTAAGGTCTAAGGTCTAAGGTCTAAGGTCTAAGGTCTAAAGTATAAAGTCTAAGGTCTAAGGTCTAAGGTGCAAGATCTAAGGTCTAAGGTCTAAGGTCTAAGGTCTAAGGTCTAAGGTGCAAGATCTAAGGTCTAAGGTCTAAGGTCTAAGGTCTAAGGTCTAAGGTCTAAGGTCTAAAGTATAAAGTCTAAGGTCTAAGGTCTAAGGTCTAAGGTCTAAGGTCTAAGGTCTAAGGTCTAAAGTAAAAAGTCTAAGGTCTAAGGTCTAAGGTCTAAGGTCTAAGGTCTAAGGTGCAAGATCTAAGGTCTAAGGTCTAAGGTCTAAGGTCTAAAGTCTAAGGTCTAAGGTCTAAGGTCTAAGGTCTAAGGTCTAAGGTCTAAGGTCTACGATGCAATGTGTTTCTTGAAAGATCCAAGGTATAATGACTAATAACTGTTTGTTAAATGTGACTTAATCTTAAATGAGTTAAATGTCACTAGTTAGCAGTTCAATTTCAGGAAAACAGTTTTGTGAGAGACATTATCACATACAATCCGCCAACCTACACTTTCTTGGGATTGAAATCAAACCGAGGCAGCTTTTATTGGTTGGATGGTACTCCTTACGACTACTTTGGCTTTGGTAAATGGTTCCTGAATTAAAAATGGCAATAATTAGGTTATCAAAACCCCAGTCTCGGTTCTTGTGCATCGATGGCTCTTCAAGATGACGTTGTCCCTAAAGGAAAGTGGATAAACTCTCAGTGCTCAGTCTCTAATCCGATCAGTGCCGTATGCAAAAAAGGTTGCCAAAAATTACATTTGATGAAGTTGTGTGCTTTAGAGACTATAACAGATTGTGACAGAGCTCCAGTGACAACAATGCCTCCAACGTTATCTCCAACGGAATGTACTGGCCCAATCTATGAAACGGGTTCGGGAGATGTAAGTTTGCAAAACAAAAAAAAAACAAGTGTACACGTAAACAAACGCAAACAGAAAAAAGAAAAAGTGAGAGGCAGATGAACATACAGATAGATCCATGCATGTTTCAGCTGTACTCACCTGGATATCCAAGACCAAGTGACCCCAACAATTGTGAATATCTCATCACCGAAGATGAGGGAAATCAGGCGTCGATTACGTTTCAAGATGTTTCCTTGGATTGGAACAGTCACATCTATCTTTACAGCAGTTTTATGGATAAGACTCCCTTCGCAACGTAAGTAGAAATTTTCGGAGTGGGAAGCCAATTGCTTTTTTTCACCTTTTCCCTCCTATACAATTCGCTTTCGCTCTCTTGTGTGTGTATCCTGATGTCTCAGCATGCATTTTTATTTCTGCATCTTTCTAATATTGAGGGGTTTTACGACGCTTAATGTCAATGGTCGAACATGCGAAAAATAGCAATTTAAAAAAAAGTAAATTTTCACGTTTTCGAGGGTTTTCGACTCCGTTGTCGAATTACACAGCCATTTCGTTGTTCTTGTGTTGCGTTTGAAGCATACATGTCATAAACTTTCACAGTTACTTGTTTCGACCAAGTTTGTATTTTAAAAAAAATACAGTACCCTACCGTAACCATGATCGAAAAATCGATATCTGTCTAAAAGATTCAAAAAATTTTGTATTGGCCTTAGGAAAGTTATGGAGCAGTTTTGAGCCAATTATGAGACTATTAACTTCTTCCTAAAACAGTAGCCTGCTCGAGTTTTTCAGAAACCGCGTCTTAAAGGTAGTGAGTGTGTGACCAAAATTCGACCTTCTCAGAATTTAAAACTTATACTTTGTAAAATTAGAACTTTCGAGGACGATTTCAATAATGTATGTGTTTTGCCGAAAATGTGTTTTCATTACTTGTATTTGGCTCCTCAAAGTTTTCACACGAAATTTTTAAACTGTATTTAGCATGGCGCTCTCTCCCTTTCAAATGGCGAAAATGGATCTCTCGCCTCACGGTACGCTGCGTACATGCGTTCTTTTTTTTATGATTTACTGCCTTTCTCATAACCTAATATGTTTAAAGTTTGACAAATAATGTTTACAGTTTGACAAATACGAACTACAATACCCGAACCTACTACTCTTCCACAAATGTGCTAAAAATTGTTTTCAATACAACTGGAGCATCTAATAACTACTTCCATGGCGTTTACAACGGTAAGTCTTAAAAACACTGTTGTTGTTTTTTTTTTTAGCTCAACTCAAACTTTTAAAGGTGACGAAAATGATTTCCAGGTGGATTTGAACAAACAACAACTGTAGCTCTAGATGTTTGTGGTCAATGGCTTTATGACTGGGACGGAAATTCAGTAAGAATATCCAATTTTTAAACTATTGTGTTTTTTTTAGGTTCACAGTCCCAATTACCCAGGAAGCTATCCGATAACGAACAGAAATTGCTCAAACTACTTGATTTCATATACATATGGAGGGTGAATTTGTACTTAAGCACCCACTTTTTATATATTTTCAGTGTTTGTGTTGTTTTTGATGTACTCGGCATTCGAAATGGAGATTATATTGATTTGATTGATTATTACACGGGCCTTCGATTCCAAAGGTATTTTATTCAGCTTACCTATATAAAGAATTAGACTTCACTACGCAACTCCCGATCAAATTTTCTGTTCTCCCACAGAGGCTCCATTAATAATTTTGGATTTTGTTACAAGTTATGTGAACAACTACCCCAGCAATGTGATCGGATATCATGCAAGATTTGGTGAGATTTTTTTCATTGTAAGGCAGAAACCAGCAAGAAATTTAGGCACATTTTGCTGTGTGTTTCATTTTTATGCCAATCAATGAAATAGAAGCAAAATTTGAAAAGTTGAAAAGGGAAAAAATTGCTTCACGATCATTTACAATTTTTTGACTTGAAAGTGTGCTCCTGGCACGAACTCCGTCCCCTCAGGCAATACGCCCCGAACAGTGTGCGGCATATGGCAATTATACTTGTTTTAAAACTAATTGGTTTTTTCCTCTTCTTTTTTATTGATGGCAATTTTAAAACAGAAAGTATTCTAGAAAACAACTTTTTGCTAGACCTGGTTTAAAAATTTAACTTTTCGACAGGATGAATCGGTAACGGTACTTAGTGCCAACAGGGTCTTTTTTAGACTCAAAAAAAGTTTCTCATTGCTACAAATTGATTAAGACGCGATTTCTGAGAGACTCAAAATACATTTGGACAGAAAAATTCAAAGTGGTCCTAGCGAGCCCAAATTTTTTGTGGCAGCTGTCTAAGCATCAATAATAACACAAACAATCATGAAAACCGATTAACGATTTTTGAGTCGGAGTACGGTAGTTGACCCCCGGGGTACTGTAACTACCCTCAAACTTGAGAAAATTTCATGTTTTACGCATGGAAAATGTTGCAAATTTTACGCTGGAAAACTTTGTAATATAAACAAACTTCGATTTCCTATGTTGGGAAAAAGTTAGGTCCCAAAACATCTTTCAGAAACAACAAAAACTGATTTTTCTCGAGAATGACAAAATTATACCTCGCAGTTTTTTAATATGTTGTTAAGCTATCTTTTTTACGTAGTATTCTTTGGTTTCCGTTAAATAATCAGAGACATGGCGGTTAGCACAATCAAAAGAATAGCGCGCGGCGCACCTTCGGGGGCCCACTTCGGCGCGTTCGACCCGCATTTCGGTTGAAACATTCATCCGCGAGCCCCTCAATTACGCCAAGAAATGACTGAAAACGGCTCTTATTAATATCATTATGATAATTTCTGCTAAATTGAATAAGGAATTTAAATTAAACTTTTTTCCACCTTTTTGGAGTACTTAGTTCGTCGAAAACACTCGAAATATAAAATTTTTTAGCAATCTGAGTTCAAAAACTAGCTTAACAACATATTAAAAAACTGCGAGGTATAAATTTGTCATTCTCGAGAAAAATCAGTTTTTGTTGTTTCGGAAAGATGTTTTGGGACCTAACTTTTTCCCAACATAGGAAATCGAAGTTTGTTTATATTACAAAGTTTGCCAGCGTAAAATTTGCAACATTTTCCATGCGTAAAACATGAAGTTTTCTCAAGTTTGAGGGTAGTTACAGTACCCCGGGGGTTAACTACCGTACTCCGACCCAAAAATCGATAATCGGTTTTCATGATTGTTTGTGTTATTATTGGTGCTTAGACAGCTGCCACAAAAAATTTGGGCTCGCTGGGACCACTTTGAATTTTTCTGTCCAAATGTATTGTGGCGATTGTCGATTCTCTCAGAAACTGCGTCTTTACTAGAATACTCTAATCACAACCATGAGTTACCTCGAAAAACATATTTTTTATTCCCTTTTGTAACGTTTAATGAAAAGATACCGTTTCGAGGGCATCTATTTTTGGGTTACACTGCCGAGCAATGCGGGCACGGTTTTACGGAAGAGAAAAGCGAGAGAGCGCGGAAAATCGAAGTCAACAGAGCGCGTGCTATTCAAACGATATTTTCGACAGAACGAATTTTCGCGCTCTTATTTTGGTTATTTTCACGGTATAATAGGAAAATTGGGTGCTAGGTCATGAGAATAAGATCTACACATTTGCGAACGAATGCATAAAACAAATGTTAACGAGGTTCTTTCGAAACGTACTCAATTTTCAGGTGGAAGGTACGACTTGGGATTCACTGATGCTCCTGATGCAACGGTTACTATGGTTACAACAACCTTGGGAACACAGGGTACGAGCGAATCTATTCCAAGTACGGATATGAACTGCAATGGCGGGGATTTCTACAACGATGGATATGTAAGACAATGACACAAAACAAAGTTTATTTGTTTTCAGTTCTCAAGTCCAAACTACGACAACGAGTATCCTCCATATATGAACTGTGAATACACACTCCACTCGGACAAGAACGCCATTCTACTTGAATTCAAAGATTTCTACACTGAGTACAATTACGACCAGGTTTCCGTATACGACGAAGGCAATGGACTGCTTCTGGCTACGTAAACTACAATTTCTTGATCGATTTCTAAAGAAGAATTCAGGTATTCCGGACAGATTTCTGGCAAGCAGGTCCAGTCATACACGAGAACAATGAGGGTGGTTTTTAAAACCGATGCCAGTGTTCAGTATCGCGGATTCTTGGCGAAGTTCACTTCGATATACTAGTTGTGATATAGAAATAAATTCATTCTATTGAAACTAAACATTGATACTTTGGAAAAACAGACTTTTATCCATTTTTGGCCCAGTTTTTGCCATTTTTGGGCTTTTTTTTGCCATTTTTACACATACAAGTGGATTTTGAACAAAAATTGTCTTCGTTAGTTTCGAATTTTAAACTTCATTCGAAGGCAATTTTGACATAGATTCCGCATCTGTAGCGTATGTTTTCCGGCTTCTATAATGAAAGGCCGGAAACCTTTAAAAGCTCTTATTGAAAAGTTTTTTGAGGTTTTCTTTTCATGGGATGAGAAAACGTAGGTCAAAAAGTTAAAGTTTCTGGAAATTCAATTTTCTACAAAAGGCGTTTTTCAAATTAAAATTTGATTAACGTTGAAATTTTTTCATCGATTCGCAGGAGAAATATCACTTTTGGTACTTCAAAAAAAAAATTTCCTCCGCAATTGGGGAAAATGCTCATGTATACCAAAATCAGAACATTTTTCAGGATTTCTTGAACAAGTTGATATTTGTAACCAGAAGTCAAAGCGCCGCTAACGCGGGTCTTTGCGTTCTGGTTTCGGCGGTCTTCGGCCGCCTCAAACCGTGATCGCGGCCTTCGGCCACTCAGGTAGGCGGCCTGCGGCCGCTAAGATACGCGGCCTTCGGCCGCTCAGGTATGCGCCCTACGGCCGCTTGTGTACGCTGCTATTACGTTGCGCTGCTAACAAAGTGACTACCAAATGTTAATAATTCTGCTTCTTTTCGAAACATCTTTTTAGCACAACCAAAACACTAAGGGAATCACATTCATTAAGAACCCGTACGCCACACGAAATCAGATAATTCTTTTGTTTACAATGGAGTCAGTAGCGGGACATCTGTGAGAAATAGCGTCGTGAGTAGTCTCCGTTCTCATCGAACTCCTTGTGGTCGTCGCTCACACTGAAGATCGTGCCCAGGCGGTGGCGCATGGCGTCGATCTTGCTAGTGGCCCTTTCACGACCCTCTTCTTCAGTCGCCAAAGTGCTAATACTCGGCTCGGAGTCGG
Organism: Oscheius myriophilus; assembly: GCA_964057215.1. Lineage (NCBI taxonomy): Eukaryota > Metazoa > Nematoda > Chromadorea > Rhabditida > Rhabditidae > Oscheius > Oscheius myriophilus. The sequence goes on along the minus strand of OZ059906.1, from coordinate 27,724,608 downwards.
TCAACCTGAAAGTGTGTTTTGTTTTGGGTAATTAAGGTAATTATGTAATTAAAAAGAAAATTATAAATGCATAGTTTAGGATGGGTAATTAAGACGCCGTCTCTGGAAAACTCGAGCAGCTACTCTCTTAGAAATTAGGTCATAGTCTCAGAATCGGCTCAAATTTGGTCAATACCTTCCTAGGACCAATATACGACATTTTGAAAGTTTTAGCTCATTATCGATTTTTTGACCTGGGTTGCGGTAGGGTACTGTAATTTTACAAAAGCGGTCGAAATAAGTAAATATGGGGTTATTATGAAAGCTTTTGGTATGTATACTTCAAATATAACTCTGAAAAAAAGAAATTGCTGTGTACTTCGGCAACGGAGTTCAATAACCTCGAAAAAGTGAAAATTTACGTTTTAAATTGCATTTTTCACATTTTTCGACATTTGCCCTTAAAGCGTCGCAAAACGCCGCTATAACAGAAAAATGCACATTTTTTTCTGCGCATTTTCAAAAATTAAAGTCCGAAAAACTCCGTGACCATCCGAACGAGAATCGCTTTTAAATCCAAAGTTTTCCTTCGATTTGATCAGGAAAAAATTCAATTCATTGTGTCTTAAAGTGTTTAATGACCGGGAAAGTATACATATATCGTTAAGGGTAATTAAGGTAATTATATCCCTTACAATAAAACGCTACCGTATTTGTCTGTGTGTGTGGATCAGCGAAAGTTCACGCGTTCATTTCCCCCTGAGGGGAGGGTGAGGTCGGCCGTAGGCCGAGCTTCACGCAGGTTTCCCGGCCGAAGGCCGAGTAATGAGTGGCCGTAGGCCATGAATGTTTGCGGCCGCAGGCCACCTAATTGAGCGGCCGAATGGCGCGCATACCCTCCTGGTAATTTTAAAAAGTTATAAACATTAACTCACTCCACACCAGCGGCCGAGCCCTTGACCAAGTTCTGGTCCTTGGTCCACTTGTTCGGCTTCATAAAGTTGTAGCCCATGAACCTGTCCTTCTGTAAGTCAGGCACTTTGTCGTAGTTGTAGTCAGCAATCGCGAAACCAGTCTGAAAATAAGAATTCAATTTAGACAATGAAAAATGTATATTCGGTATAAATAAGGAATCGTTAGAAGGTCGTAGGAAGAATCCGGCGCTGAAAGATTCAAAAATTGGATAGACTGAAATGGCGTTTGAAATTCATTTATTAACATGCGTAGAACTATTGACCCCGGTCACTTTTATAATTGGGTTTGCATTAGGTTTTTTTTTAGTTAAATCGCATTTCAATGTTTAGCGCGGCTGACGCCTTTGTCAGCCGCTTTCTCTGGAATGCGCTTGTGCATTTAGGAAAAATGCATTGGAAATACCATCTTTGGACCACTTTGTTTTTTTTCTGACCCAAGAGTTTTGGGTAGGGACCGCAATCCGAAATTTTACCACTGTAATTGGAAGATTATTTGCACGGTTGTTGTCCAAGGTCGTAGCAGTGAAATTTTTTTGAATTTTGAATTTTCGTTAACTTTGAAAGGAGAAATGACGATTTTAGTGCGGCTTTTGCGGCCCCTGTTTTCAATAGCAGTTTTCGAGGGGCGGAGCGAGATCGCAATTTTCCACAGGCTTTCCGCTTTGCGTTAAACGGCGGGCACATGAAATCAGCAAGTGAGTGATATTCCGCCGTAAGATATAATGACGGTATTTGTGCATTTTAATATAATAGTTATGTTCTAAGATACACAAATTTTCATTAAAATCATTCAATAATTGTAATCAGAGCTCGTGAAATAGCGTTTTGAAAATTTTGCTTTTCCGCGTTAGCAGCTGAGCACGGATATCGACGCTGGCTTGGTAAAATTACAAATTTAAGCTAGAAATGCGAAAAACCGCCAGAGTGATTTTTCGATTTTTGTACTTCATTCAAACCGCAAACAGAAAATTAACAAGAATCGAAAAGCAGAAGTCGCGGTCCGGGTGTATAAACGTCGAAATCGGCCAAAAAGGGGAAATCCACGAAAAGTGAACCTTGTTCAAAAATCAATTTTCCTTGGTTTTTGCGGATTTTGGTGTTTATTTCAAACAATCTTGAAAACAAAAATCCGCAGAAAAATAGAAGAAAATCCGCGGTCTAAAAATTTAAACCTGTTTTTTATCCAAAAAATTCGTTTTTAATTGCATTTTTCAGAGGTTAGACTTTTAAATTCGCAAAAACCAATTGCACCAGTGTGTTGCCCGTACGTTTTTACGCCATAATCAATAGTTACATATCCAGTTTTTATAAAATGGCACGCGCGCGCCTGAAAAACCAAAATTTCTTATGGATTCGGGCTACCCGCGCCGACCCCGCCTTTGCGGCACCTAGTTTTGGCACCCTGGCATCGCGTCTTAATGACTTGTCGAAAATATTTGCCCAATACAGGTTGGAAATATTGTCAAACACTTCTATTCTGCAAGGAAAAGTCATTCTCACCGCAATATTCTTGTCAATAAGGAAGTTGCAGTCGAAGTCATCGTCATCTTCGCCCAGGGGGTTAAGCAAAGCCTCGGCAACCTTCATCCACCCAATTATGAAGATAAATTGAAGGATTGTTATGACAGGCACGTAGATGTCAATCTAAACACGAGAGTTACCAATTCCCGCAACATAGGCAGTAAAAAGAGAATCAACAGATCACATTAAAGGTTGAGAAGAGAACAAGGACACATGGGAAAACATACATTCACTTCTTTAACCTGTGCTTGCACTGGATTCAGCACGTACTGCCTGCAGATGAGACACACCATGAAGTAGGAGCGAACGGCTACGAAAACGACCTGAAAGGAAAAAATGTTTTTAAAGATTTTTTTAAGTTACCTGAGGGTAGGCCAAAGGAATGGGACACCAGTCGTAGTTGACGATGTAGGAGAGGTTGTTTCGGAAGGTTTTCAGTTCCTGAAACTTGTGGTTTTAGTAACAATTACGGGGGTTTTTTTCATATTAACTTATGACTTTGGGACTTAATATCACCGTTTTTGAGATAATACGTTTCAAAATCATCGAAAACAGTTATAAGACTCAAACTTTTCATTGACTTTCAGGGTCATTTGTGGGAACGAGACGCATATCCCGAAAAGCCGATCAATTGACAATCTTAAATGAATTGATTTGATTGTACACCGAATTTTGTATCGAACGGTCAGTTTTGACATTTAAACGTTTTTTTCTCAATAACCTGATGTAGTTGGCAATTTTTCACCAATCTATTCGATTTTCCGCTAATTTCAGTGTCGAATATAATATATAGTTGCCGCCAAACGGGCATCATTCCAATTTATGCCTTCATTCTCTGTTGATATTACGATTTTATGTTAATCTATCATCAACAGAGAATACTTGAATGAAATTGGCATGATGCCCGTTTGGCGTCAGCTCAATCATTCGATTTTCCGATAAATTTTGTATCAAATGGTGCATAACTTGTTTGAAAACTAAAATTTTTCATTGACTTATAGAGTCAGTTGGGGGGGGGGTAATTAAAAACTTACATCTCGAAAACCATGATTACTTGGCAATATTTAACCAGTTCTATCGGTTTTTTGGCAAATTTGTTATCGAATAGTCATATTTCGTTTGGCAACTGAAACTTTTCTTTGAATTACAGGGTCAGTTGGGGGAATAAATTGCTTATTTCTCGAAAACGAGGTAAGATTGGCAAATTTAATTCAACTGACTCTATTATCCCTAAAATTCGTTATCGAATGATAGATATCTTTTTAAAAAAACTCAAACTTTTCATGGACTTCTAGGGTCACTTTTGAAACAAACGCTTAATTCTCGAAAATCGTGTTTCGTTAACAATTTTCAATCAATTCATTCGATTTCTAGTAAATTATTTATCGAATAGTACATATATCGTTGGAAACTCACACTTTTCACTGGCTTATAAGGTCAGTTTTAAAACTGAAACGCTTAATTCTCGAAAATCTAGTTCAGTTGGCAATTTTCAATCAATACATTCGATTTCCAGATAAATTCTTTATAGAATGATACATATCTCGTTTGGAAAATCGAACTTTTCATTGACTTGCAGGGTCATTGTGCCTCAATTTCTTCAGTGTTTCCATGTATCAATTTTCTCTCTCTTTTTATTCCTCTTTCCAAACTCACATTAATGAAAGTGTTCATAAACGCCGGCTGAATCTTCTCCTTCTCCATTTTCCTCTGAGCAATGACCAAAGCCCACTGAACGGGGACCCAGTACTTGTTGTACGGGATTTGAACACTGACTAATTCTTCTTTCTCGACCACTGTCATGAAACCTGAAAAAAATATTTGAGTAGTTTCAAAATTGCAATTAAATCTAACCTGCACGAACAATCGATTCATAGGTAGGGAAGCGGCGACGCACTTTCATAGAGATGTTTCGGAATACGAGAATCTGGAATTGAGAATTTTGCTTTTTCCTTAAATAGCCTTATTACTTGACAATTGTTAAGTTAATTCAATAATTAAGTAATTTGCCGTGATTCATTGCTTTGATTTGAAACAACTTCAGATATACACTTAATTAGGGTAATTATAGCGAAATATTTAAAAGTGATAAATTTGATTCATTGGTGCAGCACTTTTAATCACTCGTACTAATTACCCCAATTAAGTGTACATTTGACTACTCTAAACAGTTTTTAGTTGCCAAATTAGTGAACAGTAGTTTCTCTATTTGTTCCTGTTTAGGTTCTCCAAAAGTAATTAATTAAGTTGAATCGTACAAATTAGTGAGTTTTCACTGAAGGCTGGTTATATCTGGTTATATCTCTAATTGACCTAATTATGTGATAAGACGGATTGCTTCAAATTTTTAATAGTTTTCAGCAGCATGTTTATACTTGACCCAGTGTTCAACGCTTTGTTTTAATTGTCGTAAAGAATTTTGGAACGCTAATTGCCGTAATTATGTTCTTATCGGAATGACAATTCGTGGTTTAATAAGATTGTGTATCAACACACATCAAGACTCTAATTGGGATAATTATGCTGAAAAAAAGTCGAAATAGCTTCACATTTATTTTTTTTAAAGCTAATTATCTGATTTTTAGAAGCGTTTTTATTTTTTTTCGGGCCCTAGAAAAATACAAAACACAAAATTAGGGTCCGCTTGGCCCAGTTTGAACTTTTAAATTAATTTTAAAGACCCAATATGTTTTAATTTGGGCCTAATTGGCCTAATTGACTTGCCCCTTGCCTCGCAGCAATTTTATTAATTGAACTTGCTAATATCATCGATTTATATAATTGAACTTAAAAACTGAAAAAAAACATCGTTCTGAGTTTATAAGAAAGTTATAACCGAGGCACTCTAATTGCCATAATTAAGTTGTGAGGTAATTAAGTGGGTAATTGTAACTATCTTATCTGAATCTAATTGAGTTAATTAACAGAAGAATTATACGTCTTTCCAAGTTCCTAATAAAATTATTAACCGCGACACTCTAATTGCCCTAATTAAGATGTGAGTTAATTAAGTGGTCAAGAGCAACACTCTTACCTGAGCCAAAACCAGATACCTAACCAAAGTCCTCCTCTGTAGAATCGAGTCCTCATCGGAACCTCGGAAAACTGTGGTGATGATCAAAGCATTACTGTAATTACGGCTAATTGCCCTTGGATTTGACCTACTTCTCTATCCATCCCATATTGTTAATTATCTGCTTCCATCGGTCGACAATCACACTGACGAAGAAACCAAGCATAAAAGTCAAAGGAATGTAGGTCAACTGTTTTTCAAACATTGCCGCTAACATGCCAAAATTTCTGAAATTTAGATTAATTAACGTGAAAATGAAAAATAATCACTCTTGTTGCTTTCCGTGGAGGCCATAGCGGTAGAAGGCAAATACAATGTAGTAGCAGATCAGCCAGATGATGAGTTCTTTGTAGACGGATCGCCAGACGGAGCCTCGCCAACGGAATAACAAACGGACAAAGCCGATCGAAGTGGAGGAAGAGACGTCTAGGTTGTAGTTTACAGTCATCTGGAAATTATCGATTAGTTGCGTTAAAACGCGATTTTTATAAGACTCGAGGCATGTATGACACGGAATTATTTTTGCCTCGGATCTGCCTTATATTGAGAAATTATTATTATAGCTGGCTTCAAAGTTACCAAAATGAAAATTTAATTTATAAAAGGTAGATAAATATAAAATATATAAGTATATAATTTAGGTCAAAGCAAAAATTTAATTTGTTCGCCATGAAAAGGTCGACGAAATGCCTGAAAAGCCATGTTTTTGGTTATAACAATTAGAAAACGCAAAAGTGTCTTTTGTGGCCCATGTTTTATAATTTGTCGCATTTTTTGCCATCTTTTATCTTGTTTGACCAAAAAAAGTTTAGGACACACCTCATAATGAAAAAAACGCTTTTAATGGCAAGATCTTAGTTTTCGTCACTATGTGTGCAACTCCAGGTCATAGATATAGTGCGTTTCCAAATAAGAGTCAAGGAAAAAGGGATTTTCCTAAAGGACTAGGTACATTTGGTCCCGCCGCGATTGCTTTATCATCTGCGCACTCCTCTTTTACAGTGCTTTTTCGCTTGTTAAATTTCGTTTCACTTCAATGTTTTCAACTGGCAGTGGTTAAATAAGGGTAGACATTAACGTCACTGAAAAGTCGTCGATTCTTTGTTGGAAATGGACTATAGTAACTTCCAGGCTTGCAAAACTTCGTGCTGTTAGCTTTAAGTGCATAGGAAACATATAAAAACAAATCATGATATGACAGAAATTAAACTGTTGTGAAAAAACCGAGTATAAAGCCTGTTTTTTTCAATCTAAACTCTATGATCATACTAACGCAAGTTGTAAAATACGGTATATATAGTTTTTTAAGCAACATATGTCTGGAAACTCTTTTTTATTAGTATTTAAATGAAATAAAAACAAATGATGATCTTAAACGAATGTTTAAATGCGCAAAGACTTGTAGGAGCAGGCGACCTCGGGGCGCGGCACGAATAGCGTTGCCGGCGCCCGAGTGCGCACGTTTAATGCGTTTTTTCAGGATGAGATGTGCCCTAAAAATTTTTGGTCTAATAAGATAAAATGTAGCAAAAAAAAAATAGGTAGAATCGAATGTCGTAGGTCTCGGATGGCACTTTTGCGTTTTGCTCCTATGTCGCAACCAACTAGTTCTAGCTCGAGTCCTATAAAAACTGCGTCTTAATGAGTTTCTTTTTGGTGTTTGCAAAATTTAGTGCTAAAAGTCCAAAGAGTCTTTGAGAGGGAGGCAGAGAGATGGAGAGAGACACTGAGATCAAGATAGAGAGATTGGTAGACTCACGCTCACACTTACACTCGGAGAGAAAGAGAGAGAGTGAGAGAGTTGTCCGACCTGTAACGACGTCGACCGCCAAACGTTATAGTTGGAAATGATCGCAATTATTCTGATGTTGATATTCAAATTACCCATTACTATAGCTGTCGCCAAATGAGCATCCTGCCAAAAACGGCCTTAATGCAGCAGTCGTGAGATACTCATGCGGAAATAGTGTGCGGGAAGCGCAGACGCAGAGACAAGGCGGCTTTTAAGAGTCGATGCTCGTTTGGCGACAGCTATACATCAAAATTGTGATCTAAATCAGAAGTGTGGCCAATTTTTCTTCGAAGTAGGATTAGGGACGAGTACAATTATTGCCGAAACTTCTTTGTAACAACGTGCCAATGTTTTACTGTTGTTCTTAAAGAATAATGTGCACAAAAATAGGATGCTCAGCCGGAGTACGCAGCCAAATCGCCCGAAGGAGATTTGTCGAGAAAATACATGTTTTTATAACTCCCATTTGGATCTCCTACGCACAGAAGATTTCAAAATTTTGTTTCCTAACTTTTTTGTCACTGAAATTCTTATGTCAGCGATTTTTTTGCAAATGACAAAGTAAATACGAATTGTATTTTTCCAAATTTTACGATAATAACAAAATAAATAATATAAAATTAAACAGAGTGTCGGCGCCGTTTCAAAATTGACCAAAGCATTTTTGTCATTTTTAGGGACACAGGAATAATCAGTATTGTTTTTGGCAATAGCAAAAAAAAGTTTAGTTTAAAAAGTATGTAAAAGTTACTTTTAAGTAAAAGCGCTAAACAACAGAAAGTTTATAGAAGCATCAAAATCCCACTGAAATTGTATATTACGCCCCCTTTGGTCAAGTGAGGCCTGTTCTATTAGTTTAAGAGCTCAAAGCCAGCTGATAGCCGCCGCCGTTAAAATTTATTGATAGCAGCATCGAAACCATTAAATCACAGGTGGAAGACCAAAAATTCTCACACATGGAGCTGGTCACTGAACATTGTTTATAAATGTTCTTAAACCACAAACAACAAGGTTTTATTGTTAAATATTAAACAATTCCACAAAAAGCAAAAATTTGCCGCCAGCAGGGGTCGAACCTGCGACCTTGGGCTTATTAGACCCACGCTCTAACCGACTGAGCTATGGCGGCCATGCATATGGCGGCGGCGGGCGCGCTTAAGATTGGAGCCGCGGGTTCCTTGAAATAGAAAAAAAGAGGCCAATTATAAAACCAGTTAAACAGGTGTGAAACCACGAGATGCGGAAAAAAAGAAATTAAATGTCGAGAAAAGTGATTTCCGTAGCTGACTCATAAAAGCGACTCCCTTTCCGAAGAACATGCGAGAGAAAACGGACAAATGGACACTTTGCGTAATGGCTTTTGTTAAAAAGAGACAATGCATTGATCAGGAATCTGCGACTTTGAACGGTTAAAGCGTGACGAATCTCGCTTGATGTCAAAATTTTATGGCTGATATCAGAGAATTGAGGCTGAAGGGCATAGCGGAGGCATACATTGCACAACGTGCGGAGTGAAGTTGCGTCACAGATTCATACATTTTGTGGTTTGGTGGTTTTTTGAAGAGAGAGAGAGAGAGAGAGAGAGAGAGAGAGAGATAAAGAGCGACAGAGAGAGGAACCAGAGAAAAAGAGCAAAAGTCCAAAAACTGACCATTTTTCCAGCTTCTTTGGGCGAAAATCAACCTATTTGGAAATAGCTGCAAGCAAATGGAGGAAAACTACAAACATCCTCCAACAAAACAAGACATATGTATAAATACAGTTGGTTTTGTGAGCGTCTGTGTGTACGTGTTACTCATAATGGAAGTGGTGCGGCTGCAAGTATGTCGCTCACACGGGTAGCCGTTTGGGATCTGGGTGGCTAATTCAAACGATACCCTCTTTTGATATTTAACTCATTGCACCGTTCATCGTTGATAGTGATTTCTGTTTGTGCAAACTCGGTTTTTAAAGGGATTGTCAAGGGCCTTTTTATGCTACAGTACCCCCACGGTAATAAAAACCAACGTGGCACTACTTACGATTACGATTGCCCGCGACTACTCCTTTGGGATTTGTTGAATTGATTTGGCTGCGAGGATCAAACCTCTCGCTGAGAGACGCAGACAGAACGAGAAACGCCGCTGAGACCCTTTTTCCACAGTCCACTCGGCTACCAGCTATATTTTTATGCATTTTCATATATTTTACGGCAGTTATTTAGCGTGTACTTATTTTAAATAGTGTAAAAAACGAAAAACGATTAAAATACACTTTTAGAGCTAAAATTAAAACCGGGTTTGAAATTCCGCAAAGAAAATTTTGGCAAAGTGCCAGCTTGCCGATTTGCGCACACTTTTTTGTAAACACCGCGACGTCGCCTCTGCGCATGGCCGTTGGGTGAAAGCCGTTGGAACAAAATTTTTCACTTATTCATCATTAAAATACTTTTTTATCGGATACGTGCATGAAAAATGGGTATGGAAACCTGAAATAATAAATTATGAATAATCAAATAGAATAAACTTGCAAAAGGCCCCTGACGGTCCCTTTAAGACGCAATGTCCCGTTGGGCCGATCAGATATGGAGACCGGCGTTTTTTAATTCTTTTTTTTAAATAATTCTTTTTTTGAAAACGTAGTACAGGGTAGAATTTGATGGCGAATCCAATGGTAATAAGCTCGATTCAAGGAACCTTCAATAAATATGCGAAATTATTGTTTTCGTGATATTTTGACCAAAATAAGTGCGTTATTGAGGAAAATCGACCGATTTCTTTTGAATTTCGTGTATTTACTTGTTATTCCTTTATCAGTAGTCAGTATTTATCAAAATGTGTTGTGTTTCGCATGCATATAGGTGCACACGGAGGTCGAAAAGTCTCGAGTTTGCATGAAATGGAGCGGCTCGCACATTTCCGGGTGATGGGTCGTAACTATAACACTGATTTTTTTTCTTTCGAATAATTTTTTTCTAACGTAAAATTACACAAGGAATCGAATAAAATAGGTTTCAACGTGCGCCTCTGAAAGCTGAACGTGTTACAAGCAAAAACGTCAATTTTTGCCATTTTTTTCAACTGTTTTGCTAAAAATGAAGATGTTCCTTGCGTTTTAGACACTTTGCATTAATTATAATGTTTTTCAGCACAATAACACAAATCAAATGAATCCCGGTGCAAGTCTGTAGCTTCACTGGGAAGCGAGATAGTCATTTTTTGAACTTTGATTTTTAAAAATTTTAAAAATTTCAAAAATCAAAATGAAAGTACTCAGGATGTATATTGGGTGTATGACTTCATAATATAAAGGTTTCAGCAAAATCGAAGATTTCGACCAAAATCCTGTGACCGCAGGGTCTTCGGCTGTCTGAGAAATCTGGTCTTAACAAAACGTAATGGTTTCGGAAATTACAAGGAAACTTAAAAATCATGACAGGTTTGAAAAACTGCGTATTTAGGCCCAAAAATGTCACAGTTTTCACAAGTCTTATTAAAAGCTGCATCTTTAGAATGCCTCTGGACCGAGTTTCCGAGAAACCCAGCCATAGGAAACCATTAAAACTGACTCGTCAACGAAGAAACAGTGAAGTTTGCAAATTATTGTTATAGTGCCCGCCAATCCTACTTCGGCGGATTTTGGAAATGAGTCAGACTATTCTGATGTTGAAATTCAACTATCGCATTACTACATCATAATATTCGGCTATAAAAGGGGCGTGGCCGTATTTTGGCCGAAGTAGGATTGGCGAGGAGCATATACTGTTCGATACAGAATTTAGCGAATATTCGAAAATTTAAATTTAAACATTTTGAACACCTATGGTTTTCGAGATACACAGGTTGTTTTACAGCCGGCAGCCCGTGCGCTGAGCGGAAGCCAACCGCGCAAAAAGCTATTTTTTAGACATTGGTTAACAAAAATATGCGTATGACAGAAACAAACACATTGCATTGGGATTACGAAATAGTATTTCCAAAAACATATTTATGAGCCTAGACTGTAGTAAGTGACACGCACAAAAGAACAGTTTTGGTCAATTGGGTTAAAAATCTTTAAACACAAAAATTCCGATAGACGGCCGGCATAAATATTATTCTGCTTTAAATTTTAAATTCGTTTTTCAAAAAGAGATTGAGAAACCAAATTGAAACTGAATAGAACCATACATTTCATGAAATCATATCATTTCATGTCTTTTCATACTACACAGACCCGTCACGTTGTCAATGTTGACAAAGTCTCTCAAAATTTCAGCGAAAGGGAAAATTCTCACGATAAACGGCCACATTAACCAACTTGATCATCTCCAGACATCAACATCGTTTGGATGCAAAAAAAAAGATAATAAACCAACAAATCAATCAAAAACGTATCAAAAGAGGGTTGATCGGTCAAAATATTATCCAATCTAAAAAGAAGCGAAAATTGTAGGTTTCGGGCTGTTTTGAGGTCTGGAAGATGCAAAAAGTTGTTGTGTCTGGACTAATTTGGAAGGAGTTAGGTCAAAAACAGCAGCAAATACTAATTTAACTAAAATTGTTCTCAAACTACAAACGCAAAAAGAACCGCAAAATTGGTTCAGAAATATTAGTTAGCAATTTCGATACAGTATCTACGATTCCTCATTTATTTGAATTGAATTGCAACCGGTGCACGTTTACACGGCCGAGCAATGCAAAGAGTGCACGGTTACCCGGCAGAGAAAGGCGAGAGAGCGTGGAGAATGGAGAGACGCCAGAGTGGCGCGGAACTCAATCGATAATTTCGCAAAAACTTCCGACGCTCCTATTTCGGTTCATTTAACACCAAAGATGGGACGTTGGGTACTTTTCTGAATCAAGAGAATGAGTTGTACACGTTTATCACAAATACAGAAATGTTTTCTTAGGCAGTGTCTCCCCTTTAATCAAAAGCTACCAATTATCCGAAGTTGACACTTACACGCTTTGACTAATTTAAGGTTTCCCTGAAAAAAAGCCGACTTGTCTGGTTTTCCAGAGATCACAAAATCGAACATTCACTTACACGCATTCGCACGTTTTACGACAGCGCCAGAACATTTTTAGTAATAGCGCAGGGAAAGCCGCACAGAAGTTTGGAAACACACTATGTTGAAGGATGATACAAGTTCAAAATAAAAGAGTGAAAGTACATAATGAAAAACAAAGAGGGAGAGAGACGCCGACTTAGTACGAAATATATGACAGAGAGACAGAGAGACAAAGAGACAGAGAGACAGAGAGACAGAGAGACAGAGAGACAGAGAGACAGAGAGACAGAGAGACAGAGAGACAAAGAGACAGAGAAACAGAGAGACAGAGAGACAGAAAGACAGAGAGACAGAGAGACAGAGAGACAGAGAGACAGAGAGACAGAGAGACAGAGAGACAGAGAGACAGAGAGACAGAGAGACAGAGAGACAGAGAGACAGAGAGACAGAGAGACAGAGAGACAGAGAGACAGAGAGACAGAGAGACAGAGAGACAGAGAGACAAAGAGACAGAGAGACAGAGAGACAGAGAGACAAAGAGACAGAGAGACAGAGAGACAGAGAGACAGAGAGACAAAGAGACAGAGAGACAGAGAGACAGAGAGACAGAAAGACAGAGAGACAGAGAGACAGAGAGACAGAGAGACAGAGAGACAGAGAGACAGAGAGACAGAGAGACAGAGAGACAGAGAGACAGAGAGACAGAGAGACAGAGAGACAGAGAGACAGAGAGACAGAGAGACAGAGAGACAAAGAGACAGAGAAACAGAGAGACAGAGAGACAGAAAGACAGAGAGACAGAGAGGCAGAGAGACAAAGAGACAGAGAGACAGAGAGACAGAGAGACAAAGAGACAGAGAGACAGAGAGACAGAAAGACAGAGAGACAGAGAGACAGAGAGACAGAGAGACAGAGAGACAGAGAGACAGAGAGACAGAGAGACAGAGAGACAGAGGTACAGAGAGACAGAGAGACAGAGAGACAGAGAGACAGAGAGACAGAGAGACAGAGAGACAGAGAGACAGAGAGACAGAGAGACAGAGAGACAAAGAGACAGAGAAACAGAGAGACAGAGAGACAGAAAGACAGAGAGACAGAGAGGCAGAGAGACAAAGAGACAGAGAGACAGAGAGACAGAGAGACAAAGAGACAGAGAGACAGAGAGACAGAAAGACAGAGAGACAGAGAGACAGAGAGACAGAGAGACAGAGAGACAGAGAGACAGAGAGACAGAGAGACAGAGAGACAGAGGTACAGAGAGACAGAGAGACAGAGAGACAGAGAGACAGAGAGACAAAGAGACAGAGAGACAGAGAGACAGAAAGACAGAGAGACAGAGAGACAGAGAGACAGAGAGACAGAGAGACAGAGAGACAGAGAGACAGAGAGACAGAGAGACAGAGAGACAGAGAGACAGAGAGACAAAAAGACAGAGAAAGAAAGGTGAACAGAAAGTCCAGAAGTTATCCAATTTCTAAGCAGTTTTTTCAATTAACCGACCTGTTCCTTTATGAGACCCTCCTCGGGTCTTTGTTTTTTCAAAGGCATCGAAATCAGTAGAGTTAGTAGGCCTCCAGAAAGTGTCAGAAAGCTCCGACGATGTTGTGAAAGTGAAGGACGACGTGATCAGACCGCATGGACTGCGCAAATCGCGCAAAATGAATCATTCGTAGCTTTATGATACACGCGACGGAGAACTATTCCGATTGATCAGAGCGACAGTCATGCTAATTGAGAAAGCCATTTTCGCTTTTGCATTTTCCAAGGCAGCTTCCGGTTTGAATATGTAAATTTCAGAGACTTTCTCTTCGCAATTGTTTTTTTGGAAGTAAATCAATCAATATGCAAATTTGACCGCATGCTGCCTGCCAGAAATGGCCCTGAATGCAGAGGTAGCGCGATACGCAGCCGGAAAAAGTGTGTGAAACGCACAGACCCAGAGTAAAAGCGAGGTTTATCCCAAAAATGCCTCTTTGGTGGCAGCCTCACAGTCTGCGACCCATGAAAATGTCAGCTTTCATGATCTTTCGAATAAAAAGCCATACTCGACGTTGCCGCGCCCTTCTAATTACTCGTACCTACGTAATTCGACCTTTTACCTAAAAGTCTTAAAATCTTACCCCCAAATTTTAATCTTAAAAGCAAGATTTCCGAATGATTGGAGGGTCAAAAGATAAAATCATGGGGGCCCTAACCTGGTTAAAAACGTTTATTTAACGTGAATACAGAATTTTTTTAGACATCATCAATTTTTGGTTTCGGCGTTCACTTTTGAAAAATGCAAAAATAGAAACTTACTTTCTATTTTTGATCTGTGTTTCTCTAAATAGGTGAAAGTGTTACAAAGGAAGTAAAAATAAATAAAAGTAACAGTATTACTTAAAATATGACATTTGCGGTTTTTCAAGAAACTGAAAAAAATACCACACGGTGGAGTCGATAAAGGTGTGTGAGAAAAAAGTATACAGACCCTTTTGGGCCTTTTGAGTTTAATTTTGAAATTTTCATTGAATTTACATATTCATATTTTTGAAATCCCAAGAATGTTTTCTCTAGTTTTTAGAAATTTCTTTTCCGGGATGGGCTTGGATTCTTTCGACAGAAAAAACAAAAAAAAAGACAAGTTGATACTGTTAAAGTTTTATCAACGACCCTCTTTCATATATTAAGGTTGTTATCACGTGGTTCTTACTGTAATCGCAAAGTATACATTTCGTAAAAGCATGGTTTAGTTCCTTTTTAATACCAATAAATTTGCAGGTGCAGAATTTAGGGGTGTGGTTTGAAAAGGGATAGGTGGGTCGAAAAGGGTCGGCCATAACAGCAGGAGGTCAAAAATCGAAAATTAGACAGAGAGAGAGAGAGAGAGAGAGAGAGAGAGAGAGAGAGTGAGAGTGAGAGAGAGAGAGAGAGAGGCAAGTGAGAGAGGGAGTGTACGACGAGAGACAACAGACATATATAGGAAAAGAAAAAGAAACAGGAAGACATATAGAGGAGGGGAAAGGGGTTGGAAGGATACCGAGAGAGAGAGAGAGAGGGAGAGGGAGAGAGGAAAAGAGACGGGGTAGTGGTAAGACAGGGAGAGCGGGTGAGGGAAAGAATTGAGAAATAGAGAAACACAGAGAGACAAAACGAGACACAGATTGACAGACAGAGAGACAGCCAAAGAGCGAGAGCGGGAAATAGAGAGAGAGAGAGAGAGAGAGAGAGAGAGAGAGACGGACAAACAGTTGCAAAAATTAGAAAAGAGCCAAGGACCAAAAAAAGAGCTTAAAAATATAAAAACCAGAGATCTTTGAAACAGGAACATGTATACTTCCGTTGCAAAACGAACACAGCTTTCATATTTCAATACGCGACCACAAAATCAAACAAATCTTTTGTGTTGACAATGACGAACATATGGGATAGCTCGAAACGTGGGAATCTCTCCAAGTGAGAAACGTCTTCCCCCGGCGAGGACAGGCTGATATGCGACTAAGCGGCACTATTCTGTTTGCCAAGTGGAATAATACGAGAAAGGGGAGGACAAAACGCAAAGGAAGCGAACGCGAAAGAAGGCATCTCTGGTTTATTAGTTGGACATCACACCCTTATCTTGCCTATCTTTGTCATAATTGCCGGGAATAGAGCATGCCGCCTTGGGGTCTTCTGACCACAGGGGCTGTTACACCCACGCAGAGACGTCAAAGGGAACGGAACAGAGGTGGCTAGTGACACATTTTTGTAATATTTGTCATACTGAACTTACTGTCAACAGATAATTCGGCGTTCTAAATTTTCGAATAAGGAAAGCGATTGCAGACGCGGCTTTCGGCAATAAATTTTGCGCCCTAATGTTGCGTACTGTCTTGCGAATTACAGGCGCTGTTTATGATCAACATCCTTCGTTGCGGGACCTTTTATCTAAAATCTTGAAAAGAGAAACGCGAAAATACATTTTCTTACAGATCTCATTCTTTATTCAGAAAAAGCCCTATTTTCCCTTTTTGTAGCAAAATGAATCAAAATATGACCCACTTTCGATTTGAGAAAGCAGAAGTTCTGATTGGCGACAACCCCTGCGCTCTCCTAATTATAGGCGTACTGTCTTGCGACCTTCAGTTACCGCCGTATATGACCCGTATTGTTCGTTGCGGGACCTTGTAACCAAGGGTGGCTGATCAGCGAGATCAACGGGCCGAGAAAATCTGAGGAACGGGCCGGCCCCACTTTTTTTTTGAAAATCTATTTTTAAATGTAACTCGTTTCAAAGTCATTATTTTTAAGTTCTGTTTGTTGCAAAACATAGTTCTAATTGTGCAAAACATACTGTGTGAAGGAGGATTCGAACTACCCTATATAAATTTCGTATGTTTTTCATGGCCGAGTGGCTAAGAGGTCGGACTGGTAATCCGAAGTTACCCCAGTTCGATCCCCCGCCGACAAAAATTTTTTGCCATAGTTGTTTTATACATTAGGTACAATAGAAACGTAATTCCTGCAAATAAATCGTGAAAAACGTTTTTTTTTTCAACTTTTAGAATTTTTGACCTCGAGCCGCGGGCCGGGCGTGAATTTATCGATAGCGGGCCGGCACGGCCCGGCCCGTAGCCACCCTTGCTTGTAACTGAATTTCTTTGAAATGCCCAGCGATCGATTGCTCCATGCATTTTCTTTTTTACTTGTTTTCTTTGTTTCACTCGTCACTAACTTTATTTGTTTTATCAATTTTCCTCATTCATTCTCATTTTCTCTCACTCGCTCTCTCTTTCTCTAAGTCCTATGTCTTATTCTCTCTCTTACTTACTCTTTTCCGCTTTTCCACCTTTTTCTACCTTCGAAACCCCTCTTTTCTTTTCGCCAACTTTTCTCCCTCTCAGCTCGTCAGTTCTCTCTTCCTCCTTTTCTCGTATTTTTACTCTCACTCAATTTTTTATCGGTCTTTATCTTTTTTCTCCATATTTCATTTTTGTCAACTTTATATTTTTATGGCATTTTCCTCTTTTTGATCCACCCTATGACCAAAATTTTGAAACCAAATGAAATCAAGCATAAAAGCAGCATTCAGTTGATGCTCTTCTGGTAGAGACCGCAGAGGCGGCCTCCGCGCGGGCAGTCCGAAATGCTAAGAAAATATGGTTTTAGCGGACCGCGTGCCCATTCTTAAGAAATTGTTCACTTTAATAATGGAATCTAGGGTAAAATCACACGCGAAAAACGATGGAATAAGTTAAATCACGAGATTTCAACAACAAGTGTGCGAAAAGGGCAATTTTTTCAGTTTTTGGCTATAATATTTGAGCCAAATCGATAACACGTTAGTCTTTTATATTTCCGGAATCGCTAGTAAAAGCTACTTTGAATAAAGCATAAAAATAAAAAATCCATTCTCGCCGAAAAAAGTTAAGGCAATTTTTCTACTTTGGCAGCCTTGATTTCAATTGGTATGGCATTCCAGTACTCCAAATGTCTGTAAAAGACCTTCAAAAATTGTTTTCTTACGTAACAAATAAGTAAAACAACCGGAAAACTAAAAAAACACCCAAAACCAAACAATTTTCTAACCATCACTTTGGGCATGTTTTCAGTTTCCTTCAAAACATAGGGAAATAAAAGCTGTAACACTCGGGTGAATTAAATAATTATACAAAAACAATGTTAATCTTTCATTTAAGACTAAAAAATCTCCTTTTCATTCGCGCCCTCGTTCACAATTTTATTTTAAAAATACATTTTAATACAACGTTGGGGGACTTTCCGCGCTCCAATGCTAACTACCGTAACCAAAGCCTTTTTGAAAAAGGCAATTTAAACATGTATTTTTATTTTTTTTGAAATAAAATTGGTATTAAAAACACCAGAAAATTATGAAAAACCATTTAAAAACATATATACGCATGTATTTTCTCAAAAAGAGCGATTTCGCATTCAAGCAAAACTCTGTCCGTTGTTTAGCAGGGCCTGTGCACGTTTGCGAACCTTGCCGGACATGGGCCGCCCAACTTTTTGCTCATTCAAAGCGGAATATCTCGCTTCGTTGTGGATGAAATTTCAAACTGTAAAAAAGAAAAGTTTAAGTTATGACATTATCTAGCTTTCAATAGCTATTAAAAATGTGAAAAATATTTTATAAATATTCCTCTGCGGTCCCTATCTTCTGGGAAATAAACTCTGTGCTCTTCCAATTAAACATTCTGAAATTCTCTGAGCTACAAAATGTGCGATTGTTAACCAAGATAATTAAATGAAAATAGCCAACTATGAAGTATTTTCAAAGCAAACTTTTGAAAATCTTCATGTCCTTCATTCATTCCCTTCTCTTTACAAGGTCTTGTTGTTTCGTCTCGTTCTTTCCCTGTTTCCCTTTCCCGACCCTTCCCCAACCTCTCCCATTTAGCATTTATAACCCTTTATCAAAAATACATGTGGATGGCACTCTCAAAAATATGGCGACTGATCACAGTGGCTCAAGGCTGCTGGAAGGTCATCAGCTGGAGACGGGGAGTGAGCATGGGCGAGTGGCTGCTGCGACTCGCCGCTGCCAGACGATCCGCGAGGAATGAAGAAAGAATCTTAATATAAGAATTTAGGAAAACGACTATTGAGGAGCTTACCATCCATCCTCGGATAGTTTCCTTGTGGGACCTTCCGGGACCAATCCACTCTGTGACCGTAGAGGCAAGGGACTCTCCGAACGCTTCCCAGTGCTTGGCTCTGAAAAATGAGCATAATTTTGTAATAAATTAGTATTAAAGGAAGAACCTCGTGAAAGTTTTTTTTTGTGTTAGGGATATAAATGTATAGATTTCATTTCCCTGATTCAGAAAAATACCCATTTTGCCCATTTTGGAACAAAATGAACCGAAATAGGAGCGCGCCACTCTGGCGTCTCTCGCTTTCCCGCGCTCTTTCGCCTTTCTATGCCGTGTAACCATGCACCATTTGCATTGTCCGGTCGTGTAACCGTGCACCGGTTGCAGTCCACATCATATAAAAGGGGTTTGCTTCAGAATTTGTGAAAACGACATATATTGACTTTAACATTGAAATTTATCATCGATTGGTAGGTCAATTTTTTTCTCGCTAACTAGGTGTATTTTTTTACATAAAAGATTAAGTAAACTCAAGTATTTTGTAAAATTTTGGACGAAAGAAAACTTTATCTACCAAAAGTGGACTTATTCAGTTTTTTATTATGAAGGTTAGCCAGTTTTTATTTTTTATGAAGGTCACGCAGATTTTTTTGAGTTTTTTTCGGCTTTTCACTAAATTTACCAGAAAATCTACTGACCATTTCTGAATTTCCCATTGAATTTTGCATCGAATAAGGTGCAAACAAAAAACAAAGAGGTCAAAAATTAGCCAAAAACTGCCCAAAAATTTCGAAAGTTTTTGTAGAAAAATCGCAAATTGCAAATTTTCAGATGAAATTTCAAAGTTACAGGTTTCTAGGTCATTTTGTCTCCAGAATTCAAAAATTTCTCGTAAAAAGGCTTTTTACATCGCTTTTTTGGGTTAAAATGGACATTCGCCTAAAAGTTTCAAAATGGCCCATATGGGAAAGTTTTTCACAAATTTTGGACCATTTCTAGGGCAAATACATTGTCCTAACTACAACCTGCTCGGGTTTGTCAGAAACGACATCTTGAAAAAATTTGAAAACCCAATTTTACTTTTTCAAAAAATTTCTATGAAAAGGTTCTTCATGGTCTCCTTAAGGATAAAAGGATAGAAAATTAAATTCTATTTTTCCATAAAAGAAAAAAGGGTGCATGACAGTACCTTTAGACCCAAAAGATTTGAAAAATCAGTTTTACATTCCCTTTCATAAAAAAAGGTCCATGATGGTCCCCTTAAGCCCATGAGTCCATCTTCTCTCTTTCACCCCGCGGTTGCCCTCAACGACCCGCTGGCCACCTCGTCGTCTGACTTGCAAATGTGCCATCATCCTCGTTATGACGGATTCGCGTGCTTGTGCGCAATTAAGACAAGTTTCCGCCTGACTCAACAGGCCTTAAATCATGGGTGGTCTCATGCAACTCGTGCACCAGTAGGACTCTATGAGTTATGGAAGTAATTTTCGTTTCAGGACCACAGGTTCTATATTAAAATATACTTTCCCCAATAAAGATATTCCAATCTGTTGTTCATTTCTGTACAAAAAACTATTTAAACGGATTGAAAAGTAACGTAACCCGGCTGTAATCGAACAAGCAGCGTTAGTTTAGAAGTTTTTCATTTACTACTACACCACCGAAACACAGTTTCGCTTTATTATTTTGATAATTTTCGTTACTATATTTTTTCAGAAGTTTCAAAGTAGTTAGTGAAGTGAATACAAAAATTATAAACACCGGAGGGGATAGAACTCTTGTCGCTATTTTCGTAGTGGGCCTTTGTAACCACTACACCACCGAAACACAGTTTTCCGTTTTTGGCTTTTTCTTGTAAATTTTTACGTTAATATACATTGAAAAAACGCATTGAAGGAGGAAAAAATATTTGACCCCGGCGGGGATGGAACCATGTTTGCAAAAATGGTAGTCCTTCCGTGTAACCACTACACCACCGAAACATAATTTTGATTTTTGTTAATTTTAGTTAACTTTCGTTTATATATTGTCTTCAAAAGCTTAAAAGTTGTTAGGGAAAAAAATGAAAATGATAAGCTCTGGAGGGGATCGAACCAAGGTCGCCAGTTTGGTAGTCTACCATGCTAGCCACTACACCAAAAAAACGTTTTTCTCGAGTTATGAAATTATCATTTTTAAAGTTATAAAAACCAATTTTATCATCAACTTACTTGATTTTGAATCCACTGTGTCCATGTCCAAGCATGTTCAGCCATGGCTTCAAAGCATTCTCCAGATCGTTGAGGTTTTCCACACAGCACTGAAAATCGATTTTTATCAAAAATTACAGACTTTACAAACTGAATACAAACTAAAAAATCAATTACCTGCAAAAGATCCATGAAATGCCTCCGGTGGCGTTCGATGCTTGTGGCATCTTCGCCAAAAACGGACCTCCCCACGCGGGACACCAAATCGGACATCCAGGATTCGCCGAAAGTGGAGCGAGAAAAGCGGTGCCAGGATTTCCTTGAAAATCGATTGTAAAGTTTGTAAAATTGTAATTACTTTATTAATTGTTGGCGCTCGACTGTGAGCATGGGGGCTTTTGGAATTGGAGCTGGGCTGGCTGAACGGCAACGGCGGAGGGGGCGAGGAGGGTCGAGTTGGTGGAATTCTGTGCGAGGGACGGGAGAGAGACAAGGAGAGAGAGACATTGGAGAGATGCATTGCTGAAAAAAAATATAGAGGAATTTTGAACCCTTATATTCAATTTTTAGAGCGAAAAGTCGGAAACCCTGCCTTTTCAGGCCCAAATTCGTCTTTACGATTTCTGGGACCATGTAAGACGCGATGTCTGAGAGACCCGAAATGCATTTGGACAGAAAAATTCAAAACGGTCTAAGCGAGCCCAAATTGCGTATATAAGGTCATTAGGACACTTTGATATGAAAAATGATACTGAAAATCGATTATCGATTTTTGGGTCGGGGTACTGTAATTGACCCCCGGGGTACTGTAGAACACCTCAGATTTGAGAAAAACAAAACTTTCAGGTATGAAATCGGTAGCAAATTTCATGCTGACAAAGATTGTATTTAATCTCAAAACCGATTTCCTGTGCAAAAAAAAAGTTAGAAGCCAAAATGTGTTTTGAAGTCGCAAAAATCAACTTTTTGTCTTTGAGTCAAAAAAGGTATGCGCAAAGCGCCTGAGTAGTCGGCCGCGCGTTGGTACCCAACGCGGGCGTTCTTGCAGTTATCAACGTGAGGCCGCAAAGCGGTCCTGATGCGACCGTAGGCCGCTTTTATCCAAATTCGCGAATTGACTCAAAGGCGGCCGAAGGGCAGAAAACAAAGCTGCAAAGCGGTTCTGATGCGGCCGTTTTTACCTACGTTCGCAAATTAACCATACGGCGGCTTTGCTCTGTGGCCGAAGGCCACAGAGCAAAGGGGTTCTTCCATATCAGTGAACTTTTCCTCCTTTTGGAGGAGGGATGTATCTTTTCTCTCTCTCTCTCTTTCTCTCTCTCTCTCTCTCTCCCTCTTACCTCTTTCGTAACTCGATGGAAGGCGTTCTCAAAGTATTGGTCCGGATCGTGCAGCATTTCCTGCAACATGGCTTTTTCGTCAAGAAGGAAATGAAGTCCAAATGATTACTGAGAGTGGCGAATGACAGGGTCCGACCGACTGGATTAATGGCTCCCTCGGGAGGGCGCGACCGCCTCAGTAAACGTAGTTAGGGGAGCAAGAAGCAGAAATGAGACAGGAATTAGGGCTAACCTTTGAAATTTTGGGAATTGGGAATGGACCAAACAAAGGTGGACGCCACTTCCGTAACCTAGCTACGCGCCTGGCACAAATCACTGAGTTGTTTGTTGGCAGAGGGGAGGAAGAAGCGAAAGAGAGACATTAACCCTCAATCTCCGAAATGGGAGAAGGCTCTAGTAAACAAATGACATTGAAGCCTGACAAAGGAGAAAAATGTCAAGGCATTAGAAAGAAGGAGACGTAACGCGATCTTGGGAGGGGAAAGAGGAATGGGTGGAAAAGGGAAAATATTTCTTTTATACATCTCTCCTCTTTTTTGTCTCTGTCTCTCTATCCATCTCTCTCTCTCTCTCCCTCTCACTCTCACTCTCTGTCATTCTCAGTGGATTTCTATTTTAATCTCGTTTGACTTAAATTTTTCTATCGACCTATCTTTTACTCAAATCTTCTCTCTATTTACATTTAGTGATAATTTCTTTAAAGAATAAATATTATATGTATACAAATTATGTTCATCCAAATATCAGTTTTCAAATGTTTCAAACTGGTTTGCCGAAAAGTTTGCTGCGCATGTCAAAATGCACATGTTGTTTATAATTTTTTTCACAAAAAGAATAGAAGAACACGTATATCTCCGTTTTTTTAAAAAAAATCACAGTGTTTTTTTCTTTTTTGAAAGCTTTTTTTCTTTTTTTTACGAATTTACGGAAAAGGACACGTTGTCTGAGAGACTCGATATGCCTAAGGACAGATTTTTTTCAAAGTTTTCCAACCAGGCGGATATTTTGTATATAAACTACCTAGGACTCATAAACATTGAAAATAACTGGCAAAATCGATTATCGATTTTTGGGTCGGAGTACTGTAATCGACCACCGGGGTACTGTAGCTACCCTCAAACTTGAAAAAAAAAAAACTAAAATTTTAGGTATGGAATCGATAGAAAATTTTATGCTGAAAAAGATTGTAATTGAAGTCAAAATTTATTTCTCCCGTATAAAATAAGTTTTGGCGTCAAATGTGTTTTGAAAGTCACAAAAACGAACTATTCTTCCGAGTGTCTGAAAAGTCTATTGCAGATTTTGGATATGTGATTAGACTATGGTTACTGCACAAAATATGTTTTTTCCAGAATTCTATCGCGCCCCAACGTTACCGAAAAAACGCGAAGAAGCTGCTGGGGCGCCCTGCAAAGCGGCCTTCCGCGCGCCCAAAGCTGCGGCTTTCATCTGGCTACTACACTCAATGACTTATTAGGTGCCTAAAACCGTTATTTAAAGGGATTGTCAGGGGCCTTTTTATGCTACAGTACCCCCACGGTAATAAAAACCAACGCGGCACTACCTGCGATTACGATTGCCCGCGACTACTCCTTTGGGATTTGTTGAATTGATTTGGATGCTAGGATCAAACCTCTCGCTGAGAGACGCAGACAGAACGAGAAACTCCGCTGAGAGCCTTTTCCACAGCCCACTCGGCTACCATCTATATTTTCATGCATTTTCATATATTTTACGGCAGTTATTTAGCGTGTGTTGATTTTAAATAGTGTAAAAACCGAAAAACGATTAAAATACACATTTTAGAGCAAATATTAAAACCGATCTTGAAATTTCGCAAAGAAAATTTTGGCAAAGTGCCAGCCTGCCGATTTGCGCACACTTTTCTGTAAACACCGCGACGTCGCCTCTACAAAATTTTTCACTTATGCATCATTAAAATACTTTTTTTATCGGATACGTGCATAAAAAGGTTATGGAATCCTGAAATAATAAATTATGAATGATCAAATAAAATAAACTTGCAAAAGGCCCCTGACGGTCCCTTTAAGCTTTCATTTCGTTTTCAACGCAATTTCAGTCCAAAAACTTTTTTTTGTATTATATATCAAGTCTTATATATCAAATCCGCCGACAAGCCTGTAAAAATCGCAAAAATAACTTTTTGAACAAAATAGAAATGTTAATATTTTTCTCTGTTAGATTTTTTCCCAAAATGTATTTTGTTTTATTACAAAACAACTGAAAGTGCCGTCATAGTTTCCAAAACAAATTCGCTTGTGAGACTTTGATCACTTCACTAATCGTCGGGGCTTCACCGTCGCGCTTGAAGTTGTATGCCCTTCAGTTTAAAAGGAAAATTCAGATAAAAGGTGTTTTTAAATAATATCAAAGAAAAATCTTTTATAAATCATTTAGCTTTAGTTTAAGCGTTTTGTGGGATCCGTTCAAATTTAAAATCAGATTGAAAATTGGCTGAGAAGAAAACAAATATAAAGCTGTCGCCAAAAGAGCACCGTGTCAAAACGGCCTTAATGCAGCAGTTTTGCAATACTCAGGTGGAAATAGTATGCAAGCAGCGAAGACGCAGAGAAAAGGCAGCTTTTAACAGCCGATGCTCGTTTGGCGACAGCTATAGAATTTTCTGGATCGGTTTTGTTTTACTAGTCTCTCTTTCGCTCCAGATACAAGCAAATAAGAGAGGTCGAGCAAACAAGCCCTTCAGGGGAAATGAGCTCACTTGAGAAGGAAAGATCGGGCAGGGAACGTGCCAGGCGAGAAATAATCTTTCCCCGGGCAAGGCTCCGCCTTGTCTACCTTTCCCCCTGTTTTTTGATGATCTCCCGCCAAAACAGCTCCAAAATGCATTTCGGCGATAGGTTTTCCATGGGGTGGTGGATTCTATCTGGGCCGGAGGCAAACGGATGTCCGAAAGAGGAAAAGAGGAGGAGAGGAGGGCTTTTTCGACGCGGCCACTCGACCGCATCCTTCGCTTGATGATGATCGCTCCCACTCAGTTTTATATTGGAGTCCTTAGAGAAGGTTAAAGGAGACGTGCTCTATTTTCGAAAAAGCCCTAGTTATCACGAGAAGGACCGGCCTAGTTTGAAAAATTATGTATTTAAAGGGACCATCAGGATCCTTTTTAAAGTTTATTTCAATTAATAAATTTATATCATTTTCAACTCCTTTTTCCTAAAAAGCCGTAATTTCAAATCAAAACTCAAAATCAATTTTTTTTCCAAAGGGCTCCAGCTTACGTTTTTTCACACCATCTGTCCGCTGTCCAAGGTGAAAGCCGCATGGGAATAGGAACACGCAGCTCTGAACTTCTATCGACAGCCAACTGGTTAGCGCCGGTAGCTAGTAACCAAATGGTCGCGGGTTCGGTTCCACTTTCGTGCAAACAGTTTTTGCTAGCGAAAAGAAAAATAACTGAAAATCGTACTGTTGTATTCTAACGTTGGTTTTAATTGTAGAAAAAGGTTCCTGATGGTCCCTTTAAAAATCCGCAATACATTTTTTAAAACTTCTATTTTCTTTCGAACAAATTGTAAGGTACCAATAATTGTGTACCATAACCGGGTCGAACTTTGGTGGTCCGAAAAAACGGGCCGGCCCGGATCTATTTATTTCTTTTTCAAGTCGGTCATTTCGGCAGACCTGTGAGAACTGTGGAAAACAGAAGAAAGGCAGAGTTTTTTTTTATATAGATTTGGCAAATAAACTGCTTTCTCTTTGCTGAAAGCGTAAAATATCGTGATTTTAGTCGAAAGCGATTTTTGATACTGTTGATCGAACTTTAACGAATATTCAAAACAAAAGCAATTTTAACAGTTTTTTTTCGTCTAGCAAATAGTAGAAAGTCAAATTTCGGCTGAACACCAAAAAATTTTATACGGTTAAAATTTTTGAGAGCATTTCCGGGAAAAAATGAAAAAAGAAACAAATGTTTATCCTTTTGTCTGTGTACAACCCGGACTGAAATTTAAAAAAAAACGTGTCGTTTCAAAAAAAAAATTTTCAAAAGTGACCTTATTTTTTCCAAAGATTTCAAAAAAGGTTTTTTTGTTTAACCGACTCGCGATCACACTTACATTTCAAACAGAAAACAGAAAAAACTTTATAATATTCATCGAAAATTAACAATTTTTAGAGTTTGTTTTCATACCCCCAAAATTGTTAAAGGGACAGTCAGGCAGGTTTTACAACATTGGCTCAATTAGAAGAGAAAAAAATCGCTGTTCATGAAAATATATGACTTTGGCTCAAAAATATACCGTTTTCGAGAAAATACGCTTCAAAGTCGTCAAAAACGGGTTTCCGTCTACAGATTTGTAGACGGGCAGTACGCCCTGCGTGTCCGGCATTTACAAGTTAACGAGCCAAATTTAATTGTAATTGGCCGAGTGCGAGACTATTTAGCCTAGGGCAAATATCTTTTTCATTTTTTTTTTAACTTGGAGTGTTTTTTTCAAGAATGACGAGGAAAAAGAGAACGGTTGAAAAAGAAAACTTCGGAAAAAGACGGATACACACTGTTTCGAGCTTTATATCTGCCGCCTAATTACCTCCCCGGAAAAGGTGTTCCTGGTTAAGAGAAGCGTAAAGAACGCGGATTAGTTAATTTTCGACAAGAGGATCAGCGGCTTATGGTCATCTGATGCCCCGGTGGAAGGAAAACAACGTTCCGGGAAATGTGGTGTTTTGAGAATTGGGCGAAACCCGAAATGGGATTTCAAGTACTCTTTAGCTGCTTGACGTAAGAGGTCAACGTGTAAACAATACATGGGGCAGGGTGCATAAACAGGTGAAGAGGTCTGGAGAGAGAGAGAGAGAGAGAGAGAGAGATGGAGAGAGAGACAGAGAGACAGAGAGACAGAGAGATAGATGCAGAGATACAGAGAGACAGAGAGAAAGAGAGACAGAGAGACAGAGAGATAGATGCAGAGATACAGAGAGACCGAGAGACAGAGAAACAGAGAGACAGATGCAGAGATACAGAGAGAAGTGCACCAAAAGTTAAAACTTACACAAAAAGTCCCTCTGACGTACATGATGTCCCGATACAAAGAATTGGAGAGACAGGGGTAATGGCCTCGGTGAGCTGCTTACAAATTGATGCTGTGACGCGGGTCGGTCGCTTTTACGGGAAACCACAGCTGGGAGTCGGAGGTTGGATCCAGATGCGGGAGAAGATCTATGTGATAGTTGAGTCACTGGTAGGATGGATAGATTGGATTGGGTTGTTGGTCTTTGTGGGAGACCAGAAGATCAAGAGATAGAGAGATAGAGATATAGGTAGAAATAGGGATAGAGATATAGGTAGAAATGGAGATAGAGATAGAGATAGAGATAGAGATAGAGATAGAGATAGAGATAGAGATAGAGATAGAGATAGAGATAGAGATAGAGATAGAGATAGAGATAGAGATAGAGATAGAGATAGAGATAGAGATAGAGATAGAGATAGAGATAGAGATAGAGATAGAGATAGAGATAGAGATAGAGATAGAGATAGAGATAGATAATAAGATAGAGAAAGAGATAGAGATAGAGAAAGAGATAGAGATAGAGAAAGAGAAAGAGAAAGAGATAGAGATAGAGATAGAGATAGAGATAGAGATAGAGATAGAGATAGAGATAGAGATAGAGATAGAGATAGAGATAGAGATAGAGATAGAGATAGAGATAGAGATAGAGATAGAGATAGAGATAGAGATAGAGATAGAGATAGAGATAGAGATAGAGATAGAGATAGAGATAGAGATAGAGATAGAGATAGAGATAGAGATAGAGATAGAGATAGATAATAAGATAGAGAAAGAGATAGAGATAGAGAAAGAGATAGAGATAGAGATAGAGAAAGAGAAAGAGAAAGAGATAGAGATAGAGATAGAGATAGAGATAGAGATAGAGATAGAGATAGAGATAGAGATAGAGATAGAGATAGAGATAGAGATAGAGATAGAGATAGAGATAGAGATAGAGATAGATAATAAGATAGAGAAAGAGATAGAGATAGAGTGCGTCCGTTAAGAGAATTTTGAAACGACTGAGGCCTCCCGCCAGTTTGAGACTCTTTGATCACTACCACCCTGACTCATTTTCATTTGGCTTCCCAATTACAGCAGTTACGCGTTCCTTGGATTAGTAGGTCTTCACCTATGACCACTTGGCCATCATTCCCGGAAATACGAAAACATACGTACAAAGATGGTGAACCATGGACGATGAAGACTCTCCATCGATGGGAAATTGAAGATTTAAGGACAGGAAGGGCAAAGAGAGCAATGGAGGCTGCGGAGATGTCTCGAGATATACAAGAGAGAAAGAGAGAGAGAGAGAGAGAGAAAGATAAAGAGAAAGAGAGAGGCTTCAAATGAAAAGCACTATTTGCAACGTAATGATTAGAGCGTTTCGTTTGGAATGTAGGTGTGGGAAACTCTCCCACTCAAAGTAACTTTACTGCATATTTCGCTAAAATTGCCGCATACGTCGTTTGTAGTCGAGTCAGTCAAAGTGAAAAAAGGTATGACTAAGCGATTATACACATCACTGATGTTGTATGGGTGTGAGTATGGCTTCCCTGTCTGAGAGACGAGACGTGAAAATGATATAATAAGCAAAATACCATCTCACACACACTTACACACAGAAACGCAGAAACACATACACACATACAGACACACACTAGGGTCAACCAAAACAAAACCTTTAAGTTAAAATGTATTGTATGCTGACAACAACTGGAATTGACCAAAAACTGACATCTATTTAAAAACGTCTGAAAAAGGCCCGAGAAAGTGATTTTCATAGCATCGAAAGTTTTCCATCGATTTGATCATGAAAATTCAAAATTTGACAGGTGAAAATTTTTTCTTTTCAAGTGTGTCTATGAAAAACGTTATTTTAAGTGATAAAAAAGATTGAGTTGTTGCTAGCCAACTTGATAAAATTGAGAATTTTTTTCACCTACCAAATTTGGAATTTCGCTCTGCTCGATAATTACAGAGACCGTCTCATAAAGGTACATTGGGTCCCGCCGCGAATCGCAAATACTTGACAATTACTTTTGACGCGATTTTTAAATTCGGCTACAGATCTCTTGTTATTTATGATAATTTCTAAATATAGGGACAGACCGATTGTAAACCTACCCGCTCTGAAAGGCCAGACTCCAGTCCTACTATGAAATTCATGGCCATACAAATGCGTTGACGCGTAATATCGTCATTAAGCGTGTCCCTTATGACGTCAATTGGTTCAAATGTTCTCCATTGGTTCTAATGATCATGGCATTTGTGTCTATAAGGAGCCAACATGCATTTGTTGCATGAGGAATGTAGAGGAAGAGAAAAAGGACAAACATGTCTTTCACGTAGCCTGTCGGAAACTTGGGTAACCGAACACAGATCCTACGAAACCTGCTCTTTTGTTTTGAGGGTTGGGGTATGGACGGAGAGTTTCCTGGGCGACCCCGCATAATGTATACCCAGTCGGGGCATTATACACGACAACACCCAAAAGCAGGAAGAGTCACGCACCTGGGACAGTTTGGGGAAAAGGAGAAGTTTGTGAGAAAGAGCGTATCAAATGGCATGAATTCTGAGAAATTCAAGAAAATCTTGTTATATAAGCTTCTAGTACGCAGGTTGTAACGAACAACAGGAAATGTGAATTTACACAAAGCGTGTTTACAACATTACGATGTTATCATAGCGCATCAGTGGGCAGAGAGGAGCAAAACTAATTCGTTCTTGAGTGAGTGAGTGAGTGAGTGAGTGAGTGAGTGAGTGAGTGAGTGAGTGAGTGAGTGAGTGAGTGGGTGAGTGGGTGAGTGAGTGAGTGAGTGAGTGAGTGAGTGAGTGAGTGAGTGAGTGAGTGAGTGAGTGAGTGAGTGAGTGAGTGAGTGAGTGAGTGAGTGAGTGAGTGAGTGAGTGAGTGAGTGAGTGAGTGAGTGAGTGAGTGAGTGAGTGAGTGAGTGAGTGAGTGAGTGAGTGAGTGAGTGAGTGAGTGAGTGAGTGAGTGAGTGAGTGAGTGAGTGAGTGAGTGAGTGAGTGAGTGAGTGAGTGAGTGAGTGAAGGAGGCAGCATGAACTTTAAAGACACCTTTTCGCACTGACAGTAATCTCCGGAACTGGAGATGTTTGAAGCTGAGCCGTTTCCGTGACTTCCGAAGCCGAATGTGAATTTCCGATGTCGACCCTGCCCAACAACTCCACGTAACTGACGCAATTTCTTGGAAAACTTTCGAGGGTAGAGTAACCCTGAGGAGGTTACCTTCCGTGTAGAATACGAAAGATGCTATTTGAGGATGCCTCCCACATCTTTGCGTGACAAGGTTATCAGAGAAAGAGTAGAATATTGAGAGAGACAGAGAGAGAGAGATAGAGAGACAAAGAGACAGAGAGACAGAAACAGAGCTACCGAGAAAGAGAGATAGAGTCTAACTGATGTGTTTGGTGCCTGATTTTTACAGTAATCCTCCAAAACCTTTTAATAGGAATCAGAGAAGCCTCACTCTAGGTAGGAGAACAAGATAAACACATAAGACAATTGATACCTGATACAGAAGAGAAAGAGTGCGTCCGAAGTAGAGACCGAGATAGAGACAGCGGAAGGGAGTAGTCCAAGTCAATGCAGAGGCAGCGGTAGGGAGCGAAGAAGAGGACTGATTTATCAAAGGACTTCCGGCCTTTTATAGCATTATCATAGAAAAAAGCCATGTTGTGATCGCTTTTTGCGGTCAAGTAGGCGAAATTGGGTCAAAGGGCGGATAAAGCGACTTTCCGATTGAACTACAATCCACTACAATGCCAGGCAGCCTATCGATTAGCTTTAGTTATGCATTTGCAAACGACTCAGAGATAAGGAATAAGAACTATCTATTTAGGGATGAACTAATATTGTATTCTTTTAATAAGACTTCTAATTGAATCTAAAGTGTTATAACCGTATTTGGCTCTAAGTTCCTTTTTCTTTTCAGTTCTAAATCTGCAAATAGTTTTAAATAAGTGCGTTGCGATTTTATTTTCTAAAAATTCGTTTGCAATTACATTTTTGTATAACATTTTAAGCCTGCTTTCAAAGTCTGAATTTAAACTACAACTTCGAAAAATTCGAACAGTTTCCCCAGTTATTGTATTTAAAATTAGACTGGAATGTACGTTTGAATCGTTATGTGGATAACGAATTATTGTAAAGTTATAATCATCCGTTTTGTTATATAGTTTTGTTTCTAATTTACCATTTGCCAAATTTATGAATAAATCCAAAAAGTCACATTCATGGTCATTAGAATTTGTTTTACTGAGATTCAAAGAGGTATGATACAGAGATGCATTTTTACTTAAAATAGAGTTTAAATTGTTGCCAATAAACAGAATATCATCCATATATCTGGCTATAAAAACGTTACGTTCCGAATAAAGATTTTTGTTTTCTAATACGTATTTTACTTCCATAGCCATCAGAGTTAAGTCAGCTAAAACTGGAGATGCATTGTTTCCTTGCGGAATTCCTTTTTCTTGTTTAAATAGCAAATCCTGGTATTCAGTAAAACTATTATTCAGAATATATTGTAACAATGATATAATTTCAGAAGCATGAAAACTGGCCTTGTTTGGTTTAGGTGAATCACTATAGTAATAACTTTTTCAGTTTTAACTAAGTAATCTTTTTGTCGCCAGAATTGAGTGAGTGACGCGGCAACGCGAAAGAACGCCGTGTGTTTTAGTCGACACGAGAGCTAAGGTGTTAATCTGCGCCGAATGGGGCGACCAAATGAATAGGCTAATTCAATCGGATTAAGCAGCAAATGGGTTGTCAGCTGAAGGAGGGGAAGGGCCACCCGAAGGACACGTGTCTGTGAGGAGCAAACGACGTGAACGCGCGATGTGCTGAGAGAAATGTCACGGATTACGAAGACCTACACGATTATGGCTGGGAAAACAGGCGCAGCGGAGATTAGGCAGAAGATCAGCCAGGGCAAAGGTTACAAAAGCCTTTCAAAAAAGGCATATATAGAGTTATACCATTTTTGCACAAACGACAGCGACAACCTCGGAGGACTAGATAATTAAGACGCAGTCTCTGTGAGGCTCGAGCAGCCTTCTTAAGACCAGTGACATCGCGAGATTTGTAAGCGTGGACGTTACCTCTCTGCCAACGCGGGCGCGCTTTGTAATTAACTTGCCGACTGCGCGGGGCCGACACCGTAGCGGAGTGGCAACGCCCCCGCTTAGAAATCTCGGGACCCGGGTTCGAATCCGCCCTCTGATTTTTGGTATTGCCTACGTTCAAGCAACTTCATTGTCATTGATGATGCGTTTCTGGGGCCTGTCAATAACGTGCAAGCAAAATCTAGTCTTGAACATGCTGGACCGACAAAAGTGATACTTTTTCAAACGAATTTTTGAGGTCAAGTGTACCTACCGATTTTTTTGGTGTTAAAAACAAAGTTGTAGGAAACAATCTCAACAATAGAACTATGATAGTTACTTTTCTCCACCAATTGAAAAAGTTTCGGAGCACCAGCAAAAACTTCAAAAATGTGCGTTTTTTGCCCTTAACTTTTCACTTTTCCAAGAAATCGTAATTTATTTGCTTATCATTCTTTGAGAAATTGAATTTTCTGCCAGAAAACATATCATTCGAAGGTTTAATTGGGACTTCATTACAATTTTTCTAACATGAAAAAATTATTCTAAAAACTTTTAATTCACATTTTGAGAAATCTTCACAACTTTTTCTGCATTCTGAACATTCAGCACAACTTTTCCAATACCCTTTGAAAATCAAACCTATTTTAACACGCCTTATCGCTTTATGTAGCTACTAAGAGAGACAAATTGTGTACGCTACTGACGAATACATGACGATTCTCCATTTACATGTCCTTCGTCATGTTTCCGATTTGTACAACCGATTTCTTAATGTAATAAGGAACACATTATTACTAGCCTTTAGTCTTTATTCAACAAGTGTGGGCGAGAATCCTTGCCCAGCGGCGGTAGAAAAAAAAGAAGAGACTAAGACTTTGCTGCAAACCTCGGAGGGAGCAAAGTCCAAATGTCTCTCTCTTTCTTTCTTTCTCTCTCTCTTTCTATCTATCTCTCTCTCTCTCTCTCTTGCGAAACATACATAAACTGATTATAGAAAACATAATTAGGGATGGACTGGCTGATTAGGCTGCAAAGGTTGCAACTGAATCTGAAATGGGAGGGATTGGTTGCAAAGGAAAAAATTGAAGGGTTATTGAAAATTAGATCTCCACTTAAGTGTTTGACGAAAGGAGGTGTTTAATTACTCTCTAACTATCTCTCTCTCTCTCTCTCTCTCTCTCTCTCTCTCTCTCTATCTCTCTCTTTCAAACTCAATTTCTTTCCCTCTCTATATCACCCGCAATATCATTTCCTCTATTTATTAATCAATTTCCATGTCTCTAATTCTCTTTTCTTCCTTTCTTTTTCTCTCAATATCTTCCCCCTCTCTCTTTCCATGTGTCTTTCTCGTTTTCTCTTTTTCTATCTTTCCTTCTCTTTATTTCTCCTTCTGTCTCGGCGTCTCTAGATTCCTCTGACCCTCTTTCGCCTCTCTCTCTCTCTCTCTCTCTCTCTCTCTCTCTCTCTTTCTCTCTCTCTTTCTCTCTCTCTCTCTCATTCTTCTAACTTTTAACACTCTCTCCAGCTCTCGAATTATTTCACTCTTCTTCTAGCTTTCTGAATCCCTTTATCTCTCAATCTCTATGCACTATCTAACTCTGTCTCTCGGTCTCTATCTCTTTCACTCTCTGTTCCTCTGGCTCCTTTTTGCCTCATTTGTTTATTTCTATCTCTACCTCTTTTAGTCTCTTTTTCTTTCTCTCTAAGTCTCTTTACCTCTCAACACCCTAACGCTCTCTTCCTAGCTCTCCTATGTCTCTTTCACTTATACTCTTTGCGTTTTGCTGTGTTTGTCTGTCTCGAACATTCTCTTTTCTTTAGTCTCTCATTCGTCTCTCTCTCTCTCTCTCTCTCTCTGTCTCTCTCTCTGTCTCCCTATGTTTCTATTTCTCGCTCTGATTATCTCTTTTCCTCATTAGTTCTCCTTTTGCTTCTCTAACCCAAATCGTTCTATGTATTCTCCTATCTTTCTCTCTTCTCCTCTCTTTTTTCTATCTCTCCTCTCTTTCGTTTACAGCATGTCTATCTCTTTGTGTTTTTTTCTCGCTCTGTCTTTATAACTCTCTGATTTCTGGCTGTCTTTCACATTTCTCTCTCTCTCTCCCTTTCTCTTCTCTCCCTCTCTCTCAGACATACTCGCTGTCTTTCTGTTTTCTAACATCTCTTTCCTCTCAACCCCCCTCACTTTGTCTATGTCTGTATGTCGGTCTCTTTCTCTATTGCTCTGTCTATGTATGTATGCACTACCTCTAACTATTTACATTCATTCACATATTCATATAATTGAAACCGATTTTCCGCACAAAAAAACGAGGGTAACACAGATGAAAGACACGCAAGAGATTTGGTGGACGACACAATAAAGGAAAATATCCTAGGAATGTTGCACTTGTATGAGAGGGTAGTAGAAAAAGATAGAAAACAGATTATTAAAAGTATATAGGCTACTCGGTATCTGTATCGTCATCGGTTTGACCTGCGAAACGACGCGGGTTCTTACAGATGAGGAAGGGCACGTAGAACATCTTTGAGTGCAGAAGCACCGAAGAGGCAGAGTGCAACTGGGGAAGCCTGAAAGGAAAGGATTAAGTCTCGGTTCGGGGAATCACGTTGGGGTTTGTGAGACATTGAGGTGGAGAGAGAGAGAGAGAGAGAGAGAGAGAGAGAGAGAGAGAGAGAGAGAGGCAGAGACAGATACAGAGAAACAGAGAGACAGAAAGACAGAGAAGCAGAGAGACAGAGAGACAGAGAGACAGAGAGACAGAGAGACAGAGAGACAGAGAGACAGAGAGACAGAGAGAGAGAGAGACAGAGAGTCAGAGAGACAAAGAGACAGAGATAGACACAGAGAGACAGAGAGACAGAGAGACAGAGAGACAGAGAGACAGAGAGACAGAGAGACAGAGAGACAGAGAGACAGAGAGACAGAGAGACAGAGACAAAGAGAGAGAGACAGAGACAAAGAGAGAAACAGAGAGACAGCGAGACAGAGAGACAGAGAGACAGAGAGACAGAGAGACAGAGAGACAGAGAGACAGAGAGACAGAGAGACAGAGAGACAGAGAGACAGAGAGACAGAGAGACAGAGAGACAGAGAGACAGAGAGACAGAGAGACAGAGAGACAGAGAGACAGAGAGACAGAGAGACAGAGAGACAGAGAGACAGAGAGACAGAGAGACAGAGAGATAGAGAGACAGAGAGACAGAGAGACAGAGAGACAGAGAGACAGAGAGACAGAGACAAAGAGAGAAACAGAGAGACAGAGAGACAGAGAGACAGAGAGACAGAGAGACAGAGAGGCAGAGAGACAGAGAGACAGCGAGACAGAGAGACAGAGAGACAGAGAGACAGAGAGACAGAGAGACAGAGAGACAGAGAGACAGAGAGACAGAGAGACAGAGAGACAGAGAGACAGAGAGACAGAGAGACAGAGAGACAGAGAGACAGAGAGGCAGAGAGACAGAGAGACAGAGAGACAGAGAGACAGAGAGACAGAGAGACAGAGAGACAGAGAGACAGAGACAAAGAGAGAAACAGAGAGACAGAGAGACAGAGAGACAGCGAGACAGAGAGACAGAGAGACAGAGAGACAGAGAGACAGAGAGACAGAGAGACAGAGAGACAGAGAGACAGAGAGACAGAGAGACAGAGAGACAGAGAGACAGAGAGACAGAGAGACAGAGAGACAGAGAGACAGAGAGACAGAGAGACAGAGAGACAGAGAGACAGAGAGACAGAGAGACAGAGAGACAGAGAGACAGAGAAACAGAGAGACAGAGAGACAGAGAGACAGAGAGACAGAGAGACAGAGAGACAGAGAGACAGAGAGACAGAGAGACAGAGAGACAGAGAGACAGAGAGACAGAGAGACAGAGAGACAGAGAGACAGAGAGACAGAGAGACAGAGAGGCAGAGAGACAGAGAGACAGAGAGACAGAGAGACAGAGAGACAGAGAGACAGAGAGACAGAGAGACAGAGACAAAGAGAGAAACAGAGAGACAGAGAGACAGAGAGACAGCGAGACAGAGAGACAGAGAGACAGAGAGACAGAGAGACAGCGAGACAGAGAGACAGAGAGACAGAGAGACAGAGAGACAGAGAGACAGAGAGACAGAGAGACAGAGAGACAGAGAGACAGAGAGACAGAGAGACAGAGAGACAGAGAGACAGAGAGACAGAGAGACAGAGAGACAGAGAGACAGAGAGACAGAGAGACAGAGAGACAGAGAGACAGAGAGACAGGGAAACAGAGAGACAGAGAGACAGAGAGACAGAGAGACAGAGAGACAGAGAGACAGAGAGACAGAGAGGCAGAGAGACAGAGAGACAGAGAGATAGAGAGATAGAGAGACAGAGAGACAGAGAGACAGAGAGACAGAGAGACAGAGAGGAACTCACCATTGCAAAATATCACTCAATCGAGCCGAATTCTCATTCTGAGTAAGATGAATCTGCAGCGCCTTGACAAACTGATCCTGGATAACTTGAACTTTCCTAATATGCGACTCCTTGACAAGATTATTGTTTTCAATAGCTTCTAAATTCACACTTTACCAAAGTACAAACTACAATTAAACCTGGACTAGTATTATAATGAAGCAGTGTAATGGCCTTAATGCAAACGTAGGCTTCAGTAGAAATCCGGAGCTTGGAAAATGCTTGAAGGAGAGTAGTGAATTTTTCTACCAGAGGACCAGCCTCTCTGAAAATTAATCGATTATTGATTTTCTAGCAAATTTTGATTACTTTATCACGTGTTCTAGAGGAATTGGCTTGTTCATGACAGCTGAGAGCCTAGTTTGAAGGAGTCTAATGTTGACGGAGTAGTCCACGAAGGAGACCTGAAGGAAGGTTTTATAATTGTGTGTGTGTGTGTGTGTGTATGTGTGTGTGTGTGTTCATATCTTCACAAGCAACCCCACCTCCTCATGTTCATCAATAGTTGTGGTTGAAACATCGTCATTGACTGAAGATGAAACAGAAGTTGCATAATAGCAAGCGGAGAGAAGGACAAGCTCCGCCCACCGCTGTGTCAATAGGTGGGTATGGACTTCGACCGGGAGTTCAGGGTAGAAGGGAAGGAGTTTGGTCCATTCGACCAGTTGCTCAACGATTTCGTCTCCTATCCGGCTGAGACGTTGACAAGCGGGGGCGAGTTCTTCATCGCGAAGGGGGGAGATCCGCAGGCCGCGGAGATTGATAAGGCGGTCGATGCGGTCGAGTTCGATGAGTTCCTAAAGATGAAATTTCATTTTTGACAAATGTATATTTTATTCTCCCTATTCAGAAAAGTATTCCGTTTTGTATTTTGAAGAAAAAAGAACCGACGTTTGTTCCGAGAATATCGTTTGAAGAACGCGGCACTCGGCTGTCTCTCGATTCCCCGCGCTCTCTCGCCTTTCTCTGTCATGTAACCGTGCACCCTTTGCATTGCTCGAACGTGTAACCGTGCACCGGTTGCAGTTTGAATCGTATATACTTTAGATTAATGAAAAATGCTATTAAATATAAGGTTTTCCTAGTTTAACAGCACATTTTAGTTAAAACGGACTAAAGGGTAAATAAATGAGATGTATTTGTATACCAAGTTAACCGAAAGTAGGCAAAACAAAATGTCGCAGAGGGGAATCGAACCCGGGTCACCAGATTTGTAAGCGAAGACGCTGCCACTGCGCCATTGAGCGCGCCGCGAAAATAATTTCCTGTCAACGGCGGACGGACATCGTGGCCGGGTGGTAGCGTTCTCGCTTACAAATATGGCGACCCGGGTTCGAATCCATCCTTGGGTATTTCGTTTTTCTCAATTCATGGACACTCCCTGGACCCCCTGGAGCTAGCTGATAACCCAGTTTTCTAACTAATCGTCAATTTTGTGCATTTTGTGGTGCCCTTTTTCAAATTTTCATAGTTTTTGCGATGATTTAAAGGTCTCACCTGGATCAGATTCCTCCCAGTGGGCCTGGCCTCCCTATCGCAAACTCTCTTCGGTGCCACCACCACCTCCTCCGGAGGACTGGCCGTCGACGGCGTGTCCAGATCGTCGAGTTGTCTCAGCTTACGGTACTTCATCTGAAAAACATTCGCTAATTAGAGTCTCAAAGAGGAAATTTCCTATTTTCTAGGGACAAAGTGAAAAACAAGCCCTTGTAACCATAGAGATACGGTGCTTTCTAGCTACGTTGAAGTGGGATTTCCGCGAAAACAACGGAAATTAAAGGCTTTCGCGGCTACGATACTGTTTTTCTCTTCGTTTCAGAAAATTTGGGAAAAACGTTTTTGAGGGGATTCGAACCAAGAACCAATAGTTTCGTAGCTACGGTTTGACCGTTTCCGCTAATGGAATCACGCTTTTAAGAGCCATAGAAGTAACGATTTTCACAACAGCGAAACTCTGGAACGCTTTGATTATACAACAGCCAAATATCGGAACGTTTTGACTAATATAACAGCGAACCTTTGGAACGTTGGTATGAGGAACGCCAGTTAATGTGGTCCAGATCCTACGCTCTCATGCGTCCGAAACTGGCTTGGTCAGCGCAGGAAAATAACTGCTGTTGGGGTTAGTCGCTATGACCAGCCGGCTGTCACGATATAGTCATATTACCGTAACTTTGAAGGTTTTGGTCATTCCTGGTAGTTTTTACTGTAGTTTACCGTAACATAATATGCGGAAGGTCCCACAACATACAGTAACCCTTTCGGTGAGTTTCACACTGTAGCAGCTGACCGTTACAGTATCCATTTCTAGGCTACAGTAACTATAAAACTTTTCGGATTGTCAGCTCATTCCGATAAGGGCCAGCCACTGGGACCCAGCTGTCATCAAAGTCTAGATAAGGCAAAGAGCTCTTATCTTCCGGTCAGCCGGCTGTCACTTAGCTATTGTCAGCCGTTTCTGAGCTACAGTGTCCCGAATAACTTGTTTTTCTACAGTATGACAGGATTACTGTAACTGCTTGCCAGAGATTCATCTTCTTACGGTTCGGACTTGTGATGATACAGTAACCGTGAGTGGCAAGGCTACCGTACCCATACTCTACGCCTACAGTAACTCTCACTTTCGTTTCTACTGAAATCAAAGCTACAGTAACCATTGTTATTAAGCTACAGTAACCCTGTCCCGCCGACCCAAATTGATATGATTTGAGAACCGACCTGCTGCCACCCGTCTGTCAACGAAACAGCGTTCTTATCTCAATAGCTTGATAACTTATAGCTACAGTAACCCCAATTCGTACAAAGTGAACTGGGTTACTGTAGCGCACCTGCTTTATCGATTAGCAAAGGTACCGGAGGAGTTACAGCATGCCTAGGGAGCTACAGTACTCTTAGTCAAATACGGTAGTGCGTTACCGTACCTCTAATCGTAAGTCGTTACGGTAGTCCTGATGTTACCGTACTCCTAGTGAGCTACAGAACTCTTAATACTACAATATAGTGAGTTAGTTCGTGGTTGCTACCGTACTTCTAATGAACTACAGTACACCTAATGTCTAGCGTACTCCAAACGAATTTCATACCGTAACCCCCAAAAAATGCCAAAATCTCACCTTATAGAGACTGTAGATAGCGCTACCATTGCGGCCTCCCGGCATTCTGTCTTCTCGTACTGCTGAAAATTTATTTTGTATTTTTAAATTGCTAAATTTCGTTTAATTAGGAGTTTTTCATCTTTTTGTGAGGGGATTGAGTGACGAGGCGACAAAACAGGGTTATTATTGCCCGGATAACGGGGGGAGGGATTAACGCGCGTGAAAGGCGGGGAAAGGTGATCGATAACAAAAAGAGAGAGATACAGTCGAGAAGCCGGCGAAAATAATAAAGCTGTTTATAAAGGCGCCAGCCGGTTGTCAGGGAGATCTCATGGTCTAGCTCTAGCGACTGTCTCCTCTGTAAACAAGAAGTGGATAAAAAGGGGCGAGGAGAGAGAAAGAGGAAGCGAAAAACGGTATGGAGGGAGACAGTGAGAGAGACAGAGAGAGAGAAGGAAAGAAAGAGAGAAGGGAGAGAGGGAGAGTGATAGAGTTATAGAGAGGTAGAGATAGAGATAGAGATAGAAATGAAGAGAGAGAGAGCGCGAGTGAGAGTGAAAGAGAGGAAGAGCGATAGATGGAGAGGGAAGTGAAAGAGAGAAAGGGAGAAAGAGAGAGAGAGAGAGAGAGAGAGAGAGAGAGAGACGGAAACCGTGACAGAGAGACAGAGAGACAGAGAGACAGAGAGACAGAGAGACAGAGAGAAAAAGAGAAGGGAGGCGGATGTGAGTAGGTGAGTAGGAGAGGTATCAGGAAGCCGAAATGATTGTGAGGATAGGTAGACGCGGGTAATGAGCAATTACCAGCCGGAAGGGATTATTTGAGGGTGCGAGGAGAGGCAGGTGTGGAAATGGAAGCATTTTGAGCTCTAATGCGACTGAGGTGAGGCGAGAGGAAAAAGAGTGCGAGAGAGAGAGAGAGAGAGAGAGAGAGAGAGAGAGAGAGAGGGGGGGGATCCCACCTTCCAAAACCATTCCTTCCTGCAGACACTTCTGGAATCGACAGTACTGGCACCTATTCCTTTTCTCCTTGTCAATAGGACAAGTGGATGATCCTCCCACACAAGTGTACACTCTCTTGTTCTGAACGGTGCGTTTGAAGAAGCCCTTGCACCTGAAATCCGAGAATAAACAATGATTCACAGAGAGAGGCCGCCGACAGAGGCGATCTGGCAATAATAGCAATTCGGGGTTGGGGAAAGGGTCATAAACGCAACGGGGATACTGTGCAGTGGCAATAGAAACCTTTGTCCGGATTTGGTTATTGGCTTGTCATATGGACAGCGGGAGAATTTATTACGAATGGATATAGATTGAGAGACCTAGAGTGATTTGAAGGGGGTCGACCTCGCAAAATTCAATGCTCAAAGATTTTCAGAAACAATTTTGTTGAAATTATGCTGTTTCTAGGTTTCTAAAGCATACCCCGTTTTTTTGAACTGCAACCAAATGCAAGGACTGCAACCCGTTTATTTGGACTGCAACCGATGCACGGTTACACGGCCGAGCAATGCAAAGAGTGCACGGTTACACGGCAGAAAAGGGCGAGAGAGCGCGGGAAATCGAGAGACGGCAGTGCGTGGTTTTCAAATGAAAATTTTGGCCAAACGTCAAGCATCTCGGCTATATTGCTCCAAAAATGGAAAATGGGGTAGTTTGTCCAATCAGGAGAATATGATCTACACGCTCATGAAATTACTAAAAAATATTTTCATGACGTTAACTAACATCGAATTATTCCCCCAAAGAATGTTACTTGTAAAACCTTCAAAATTACTTAAGGGTAAAAGTTTTCCTGTTATTATAGTTCAAAATTGTTTTCAGAAACGTAGTGCAACTTTTCAGTTGTTTTTTTTTAATGTATATTAAGCACAAATTGTAAAGTATTGTGTAAAAACACCGAAAATTGTTATTTTGTGAAATTCTCGATTTACTTGCCGCACGAAAACGGAAGATACAACAACAAAAAGAAAGCAACGTGTGTACGATTTGCTCAAAAAATAAAGAGAGAGAGAGATAAAAGGGAGTGAGACGAAGAGATACAGAGATGGAGGAAACGAGAGAGAGAGAGAGAGAGAGAGAGAGAGAGAGAGAGAGAAAGTACTATTACAAGGGCAGAAATTCTATAACAGTTCTTATAAATTGAAAAGTCTATTGTGTGGTCGATTTATTGGTTGTCGCGTGGCTATATACAGTTTCGGAGGACGAAAAACTTTTGCCAACGAAACGAAGAGAGAGGAGAGGTAGACAGAGATGCAGAGAGACAGAGTGACAGCGAGACACAGAGAGAGAAAACAGTGAGGTAGAGACAGTCATAAAAAGAGAGACAACTTACGAAAACAAAAGACAAGACAGATAGCCCTAGCAAGGGTGC
Source organism: Oscheius myriophilus (assembly GCA_964057215.1). Taxonomy (NCBI): domain Eukaryota; kingdom Metazoa; phylum Nematoda; class Chromadorea; order Rhabditida; family Rhabditidae; genus Oscheius; species Oscheius myriophilus. Next base: position 27,682,121 of record OZ059906.1, on the reverse strand, counting down.
GAGAGAAAAAACACAGAGAGTAAAGAAGGAAGAGATAGAGAGAGAGAGAGAGAGAGAGAGAGAGAGAGAGAGACCTTTCATTGGCAACACCAGTGGGCTAAATGTAAGAGGCCAAATGTGCGAGTGTCCTTCTATGTTCCGAAATGGGGCATCGGGAGTGACCTCCGGCTGCAGCTGGCCCCCACGCGTCGTCCGCAACCTTGGGAGGGACCCGAGAGAAAGAGAGACGCAGACAGAGAAGGGACAGCTGCTTTAGGCCGGCCGGCAAGGACGCCTTGTGCAGCGCATCTGCTCACAAGGACGAGGAGGGCTCCGGCAAGGACGCGGAATTTATTTAGAGCAGGGTTGGGTTGGATATTTTGAATGTTTTTGATTTGAATCTTGACTGTAGTTAGAAAAGGCCCTAAGTCACCGATTTGGCTGAAACTGCCCTACGAAAATAAAATTTAAAAGTAGACAAAGTTTAAAAGTCATAATTTTCAAAAAACAAAAATTTGTTTTGAAAATGTTTTTTTGTTGTTGATTTTTTCGCATTACCAAATTTTGTGCAAGGACAAAAAAGATTTGTTTGGATTTTCTCATCAAATTCAGATTTGACTACACTTTTACAATTAAAATTTCTTAACGACTATTCAAAAATAAATATATATGAAAGTTAGAAAAATCCCAACAAAAAAAACAGCTGACAATAATCTAAAGAAGCATTTTTTCTGTAATACCTTTCCAAAGATTTTTTAAATTTTGTGTCCGAAATTCAAAATGAAACTTAAAAACAGAAAAAAAATTCTGACTGCAAACTAAATGCGACGAGTTAAAATTTCGGAAAATTGCGAAAAAAATAAAATAACGAAAATATTCAAAGCTTGGGAAAATTTAAAAAATTTGACGAGTCGTTAAATTTTCATCATTTTGAGTTTTAGAAACAAAACAATTAATAAAATGAATTACTTTTAATGGAAAAATACTAAATGATTTTTCGCGCGCAGCGCGAAGCTCTGCGCGGAGGTTATATAGTGAAAAGCAAATATCAATATTTTAATTTACGAATCAAAATTTTAATTTACAAAATACAAAAAACGCTAAGTGTTCGAATCGACGACCTTCCAAAAGCGAGAATTTCGTTCTCTCTTTGGGCAGAATGACCGCCGACGGGTCTCGCGTCGACCTTGGCGATGCACTCTTGGCGGCCATCGGGCGCACCGGGCACAAAGCCATCGTTTAGAATGGTTTGTTTGAAAATTCTGCCTGTTTTTTTTTAATTTAAACCAACAGGGAAGTTTAAAAGTGCAACCTTCGTTTTCTGGAACAAGTGATTAAAGTGCCGGGCGGACACAGTTTCAAAAAGGTCATCGGTTCGGGAGCCGGGTGGCGGCTGGCGCGTGTTTGAACGAGAGCTGGGGCAGTCGGCTGGCACAGCAGACACTAAGGTCGCGCCCCACTTCGCACTCACCGCAATTCGCACGCTATAAACACTCAGCCAAGGGTTTATGCTAATTTAGAGGGGTGTGAAAGAGAGACGTGCGAAAATTTGAAGAACTGCATTCAAATCGAATGTTTTGTCTGAAAATTGGGAATTTAACTTTCCGACAATTGAACTTCTAAAACTTTTTGACCCAAGTCAAAATTTTGTTCTTGCCATTAAGCTGAAAATCGAATTTTGTGAAATAAAACGAAAAATCTCGTTTGGAATAATATATAAACGGCAGAGGCGACATGGTGCATCAGTGCTCAAATTATGAAAATTTAGGCTATTTCTGTGGACAAACTCGATAAAATTGGAACAATCGTAAGTTATAAATTGTTCCAATCGATAAATGTGTTAAAATCGAATGTTTTGGCTCAAAAATTGTATTTAGCCTTCCTATGAGCCAATGTGAATTTTTGAAACTTTTGGGCTAATGTAATTATATTTTCGGCTATTGGGGTTTTCAAATTTTTCAAAAATGGTTAACTATAGAATTCACTTTGTAGAAAGTTGAATCTCACAAAACATTTTCAATTGGTGAAAACCCGAATTTCCATTTTTGAAAATGTTTTTGTGAAATAATTGGAAAGCGTCAATTTTTTGGGGCTTTTGTCTGATTTTCTCCGAAAATTTTCAATTAGAGGCAAATATAGAAAACGGTTGGAAGTTTTATAAGTTATTGCCTACATTTTCTTTTTAAAAAATTTCAAAAAAAAAAATAGGGGGGGGGGAATTTTTGTCGAAATCGCGTTTGAAAAGTGTGACTTGGGCAGTTTTTCACGCTCTGGAGAAATTTTCCTTAAAAAATCGTTTTTATTTCATTTGAAAAATTGAAAAAGTGCTAACATAACAAGCGAATTCGTCTACAAGTGATTTTATGTGTTTTTTTCCTAACAGACAACCCAGTATTTCGCAAAAAATTAAAATTTAAAATTCGAATGTTTGCCATCCAACTGGAAAAGTTTGTCAAACCATAGCTTTCGTATTTTTAATTTTGCCAAAAAACACTTCATTGATTTTCTAAGCACATGTTAGCGAGTTTTTTCTTTAAATTTTACTCAAAAAACGCAAAAAGGGAAACAAGTTTTTTGTAACTTTGTCGAAACAAAGACCAATCGAAAAATTGCCCAAAAAGTTAAAAAAATCTTTTAGTTTTAACAAATTGTTTTTGAATGTGTTACAATCATTCATTAAAAACATGTTTTTAAAAAAGTTTGGATTAATTTCTTTCGAAACCGGTTCTTCTAAATCCCAGTCTCGTGGCGAGAGAGTGATGTTTGTCCGTCGCCGGGTGAAATCGGCGCGAGATCCGTGGCGGATCGGCCGGCGTGGGAACGTGTCTCGGCGGCCGAATCTTTGATCGGCCGCCATCTATGCTAATGGGGGAAAAGGCCTTGGCGAAGTTCGAACAATACACTACTGACCCGGATTCCAGGATCTAATGAGGTTCCGAAGAATGGAGGAAGTTTTGAATTGAACAAGGATGGGTTTTAAAAACAGCTTTCAACATGGAAACATACATTTAATGTTTGCAGTTATATGATGTTTGCTGTTTACAGACGCTGTCCATTCTTTAAAGGGACCATAAGGGACCTTTTTTCTGCAATTAAAATCAACGTCAGAATACAACAGTTCGATCAGTTATTTTTCTTTTTGCCAGCAAAAACCATTGGCACGAGAGTGGAAACGAACCCGGGGCCTTTTGATTACCAGCTCCCGGCGCTAACCAGTTGGCCATGAGGTCGCTGGAAGTTCATCGCTGCGTGTTCCTAATCCCCCGCGGCTTTCATCTTGGACAGCGGGCAGATGGTGTAAAAAAACGTAAGCTGGAGCCCGTTGGAAAAAAATATTTTTGAGTTTTGATTTGAAATTACGGCTTATTTGGAAAAAAGAGTTGAAAATGATAAGTATATAATTGATCAAATAAATTAAATTTATTTATTAAAATAAACTTTAAAAAGGACCCTGATGGTCCCTTTCAAGGCAGAGGCCCACGTAAAATGAAGAGGGGGACCTGTCCATGCTAATCATAAAACTCTCTGCATTTCACCATTGAAAATTACACTCTCTAGCCTACGCTACGTCATGGACAGGTCCATTTTCATTTTTGTGGGCCTCTCCCCTTAAAAGACGATCCGCAAAAAAAGTTCGCATTTCAAATTGTTCCAGGTTCGAGAAAAACACGGGTTAGAAAAGAGTCTTAGAATTGACCCAAAATTGGTCAATACCCAATCAGGCTATTTTTTAAACTTTCAGAACATTTTTTTGACCCGGGTCACGGTAGGGTGCTAGGTTTTTCAAAATTGGTCGAAGTCTAAAAACCTCCCTGACCATCATAACAAAAATTGACTTCAAAGATGATTTTTTTCGATTTTATGAGTAAAAAATTCACTTTTGGTAGGCCAAAAATAGTTTTTGCGCTCTAACGAATGAAAACGTTTTCACCGCATAGAAAAATGACATTTCAAGTGTTTTGTTGAGTTTGGTTCAATTTTAGAGAATAAAATTTTTTGACTAACCAAGAGAATTTTTTCCTGATCAAATAAATTTTTTATCCAAAGTCGAATTTCGTTATGATGGTCAGGGAGTTTTTAGACTTTAATTTTTGAAACATAATCTGCAGAAAAAATGCTTATAATGCCATTTTGCGCAAATTTTATGTCAAAGGTCGGAAAATGTGAAAAAGTGCAACTTTTAAACATAAAATTTTATCTTTTTCAGGTTTTAGGAGTCCTGTGGGAATTTACACGATATTTTTGCTTCTGATTTGTTAGAATTTATCTATTCGCTTTGAAAAAAAACACTAATTTCCACCATTTTTACGAATTTTGAAAATTACAGTATCCTACAGTAACCCGTCTATAAAAAAGGCCGCCTTTGTTATTAAATAACTTTTAAACAGTATTATGGTCACCTTGTCAACCTTAGGCCGCCTTCGTTGACACTGACTTTAAAGTCTATACTGATGCGGAATTTTAAACCGCCTGGGTCAAATCTTTAAAAAAAATATGCTTTCTTATTTTAAAATTATTTTATTTCAAATTAACGGAAACTTAAAAATTCCAAAAATCAATTTTTTACCCTCCCCCCCACTAAGACCTCCCATACTCAACCACCTAGACAGGCGGTTGTTTCAAATTCAACCTTGGCCCTTTCAGATCCGTCCGACCACAAAGGCCATGTTAATGAACCATATGTTCAGCGGTGCATTAGGACACGGCGGGTTCCGAGGTCAACTGAATAAGGAATGATTTCAAAGGATTCAATTTGCAAGTTCAGAAACTATTGAATTTTTGGTACTTATACTGTAAAACATTCAATATTCAGTCAAAGAAAACAGGCAAACATTTAATACTCAGTCAAACAAACATTTTTGATTTGGCTTCTGTAGTTTGCCGAGTATCATTCTTTTTCGCAAAATATCACATGTAGTTATATAAAAGACACTATGAAAATTTGAAAAAAATTGAAGTTTAAATTGAAGTTATACTTCTCGCCAAAAGTACTTCCGCCGATTTGGCTGCGTACCCGGCCTGAGTATCCTATATTGTACGCATTACTGATGGTACAACATCAAAATATTGGCACGTTGTTCAGGAGTAGTTGCGGCATGAACTATACACAAACTGAATATTTACCATTTCTAATGCAAAACATTTAACACTCAGTCAACACAAGAGTCAGTTTGGCTTTTCTAGTGGATATAAGTATGAAAGTAGGTTCAAGTTATAAAAAAATATATAAAACTTAAAAAGAAAGTTCAGTTTTCACATTTTTCTTCGCCTGCAGCAGCGTCGGAATGTAGAGCTAAGTGGCGTTGGCGGGGGTTGTTGTTGCTCGAAGGGGAACATTACAGTCCGCATTGATTCCCCTTCAGTTTCTCTCTCTACGCGAAAATGTCACGAAAAAACAGGACGCGACCCACGGCTGGCAGAAGAAGCAACCCACGCTGTTGACAGTCGGCTTAGTTCAAGTGGGCCAGGGAGAGAAGGGGTTGGGAACTTTTATAATTTTCGGGGACGGATTTTTATTTAAATAAGAAAAACCTATATTGATGAAAAATCAGCATCAAGGCAAATTTTAAATTTTTAAACTTTAAAATCCTGAATTAGTGTCGCTTGGAAAGTGAAAAATGAAAGGCTATGCCAAATTTAATATTTTGTTTTGTTAAAATTAAAACAACATATTTAAAAAAATCGTGTAGGAAAAGCGATCAAAAATAAATAAATTGACTTTAATGTTCAAATGTTGACATCGTGAAATTTTCTCTCAAAATTATGATTTTCTGAAAAAAAAAATAATAAATTGGTTTGTAACTTTATTTTTAAAAAGTCGATTTCGATTTTTCGTCTCTGGTTACTCCAGGTTATTATTGACCAAAACTTTAAAATTGTGGTTTACGAAAAATCTTTTGAAAAAAACATTTCGCTTTGGCGGAAACCCCGTTTTGAACTTTACGAAGCACATTTTTCGGGTCTACGGAATTTTGTTTTCATATACAAAATAAAACTCTGACAAAAATGAAACTATTTTCATTCCGCCGAAACAGAGTTGCTCTGACGCCGTGTCGATCTCGCGCTGTCTGCAAATTAATTACAAAGCGCGCCCTCGATGGCACAGAGGCAACGTCCACATTTACAAATCTCGCGACCCGGGTTCGAATCCGCCCTCCAATATTTTGTTTTGCCTACGTTCAACCAACTTCATAATCACTGATGACGCGTTTCTGGTGCCTGCCAATCACGTTCCAGCAAAATTTGGTCTTGAACACGCTGAACCGAAAAAGGTGATACTTTTTCAAACGCATTTTTGAGAACATGAGTACCTACCGATTTTTTTTTGATGTTAAAAGAAAAGTTGTGCCAAATGATGTCTAAAATTGACAAATAATTGTTATTTTCTTACACCAATTGAAAAAATTTCGGAGAACTTGAAAAAACTTTAAAATTTGGCATTTTTTGACGATGACTGTTTTATTTGCTATGATTTTGGAAATTATTTTGTTACAGATGTTTTTAAAATTACATTTGCCGTCAGAAAACATTTGTAAGTCACCATTTTGTTGCATTTTATTTTTCACCCTACCCAACTTTAAACTACCGTAGCCTGGGAATAAAAAATCATATGAGGCCAAAAGTTTCAGGTCGTCATAAATGGGTCTTAGGAAGGTCCCACACGAGTTTTCAGATTTTTTCCATGTCACTGGTCTGCTCGAGTCTTACAGAAATGGCGTCTAAATAAAAAAAATTTGTTCTGCTATCACATTGTTTCATTAAAAATGTCTCATTCTGAAAAGTTAAAGTTTGAAAAGCAAAGCAATACATTTAATTTTCAAAATCGATTTCAAAGTTAGTCCCCCGTTTTCCAGACTTCCCTCTTTTCGCCAGGATCGCGGCGTTTTCGCTGGGATCGGTTCGAAACGAGGCCGCGAATGGGGCCAAGTTCACGCGTGTTGAAAGTGCGAAAGGGAAATGAGGTCAGTCGGCGCGCGCGAAAGGGAAGTGAACGAAGGGAAAAGTCAAGGATTTCGGACGGAAAACGAAAAAACGAACGAACCCTTCGCAAGTGTAGATTCCGTAGTGAAGGCCGGACGAACGGTCGCTGCAAATAGCGCACAAAATGGCATCCGCGTCGATGTCGCACTGAAAATGGTTGCATGAACTCAGAAACAAGGGATTTATGCAATTAAAACAATTATAACACTTTTAGCTCAGTCAGAACAAGCCAATTTTAACAAACTAGGCCGCCATGCGGTCATAAGAGACCGCTAACCTGCCAAAAACATTTTGAGTGGGATATGGCTAAAAAGCTTGTTACAGAGAAAAAGGCTCTAGAACTAGTGAAAAAGCGAAATTTCTGCATTTGGACCGCAGAATGGTCGCAAGCGGGTGATAGATTTTCATAAACAAGCGGATACAGGCGGTCGATCGCTTTTTCAAAGCTGTCAACGATAATAAAGCTGAAATTGGCCGAAGCCCCGCTTAAAAGCTTAAAAGTGTTAAAGACCGCCAAGCGGCACATACGGTCGAAGGTCTTTAGGAACTGAGTTTAGAGCCGCATAGCGGCGTGGGGCGGCCAAAGGCTTTACAATCATTTTGGAGCGGGAATCGTGAACTTAATTAAAGTCAGAGTCAACTAAGGCGGCCTAAGGTTGACAAGGTTACCATAATACTGTTTAAAAGTTGTTTATAGGCAAAGGCGGCCTTAACTCGCAAGGGCGGCCTCGGGCTTGAAAATTGATATAAGACCGCGAAGCGGCCCGAGCGGCCAAATGTTTTTCAAACAAGGTAGAGTTCGTTCTGGTGCGAATGGCGTCCTAAGCCTGTAAACAGTTTGACCGCAAAGCGGCTCATTGCGGCCGAAGCCTGCTCAAATGTTGGAGACATGGCTCGAGGCGAACGAAGGTTGGTAAAATTCTGGTGTAAAAAGAAAATCTTTAGTTTTGAACTAAAACAAACTTTCGAAGAATCAGCTCAAAAACACCGCTAAGCGGCCCAAGCGGTCAACTGTAGCGTTTTTTTTTTTCGTTTTTCAAAACCATACCTTAGCACTTGTCACCACACTGCTTCTTTCGCTATTTATGCTAATTCGTTCCGAGATCACAGAAGGTGTGGCGATTGGTGTCTAAAAATTTGTATTAACTTTGTAACTTTACAAAATATATAACAAACAAATGAAAACTTACAGTGTGAATTGCACTTGGTCTATGAATCCAAGAAGAATCAGGAACCTGTTGAATTACAGGAGGAGAGGTTGTGCTGTGAGGGGCTTCGGGGCTGAAATTTTAGGTTGTACATTAAATGTTTAAAGTTTTTTTGTATAAAAAAAACTGGTAAAACTGTGTTAAAACAAAATTTACCTAGAACTAGGCCTAGTTGAGCTCGGAGACACCCAATGCGCCGACCCCGTGAGAATTGGAGCCGTCGAAGGGCGCAAAGCAGGGGCAAGGTTGCACAGGTACAGCTGGAAATATAATTATTGTAATGTAATGTTTACAAAGTTTGTAAAGTTACCTGATAAAGTGCCAAACCGTCGGCGGACGGGTAAGGGCGAATTGGAGTAGGTTGGGCGAGGGGAGGGGGGTCGGCGCGAAGCCTCAAAACGCCCTGGCGACACTCCATGAGGCCAAGCGAGCGGGGCTGAAACTGAACTTTTTATAAAATTAAACAAATATTTAAATAGTTTAAAAGAGAAATTAGGTAAAAAACAGTAAAATTCAAGCACACAAGGGACACAGAAAAATCGGATTTGAAGAAAACCTAGGTTCGGCCCCCAATTCTGAAATTTTTGGGCCTAGGTCATTTTTGGGACTCTGATTACGGCGGATTTTCACAATTTTCAAACACGCACAATATTATGGATTATTTTGCTTGAAATTCAAATTTCAAAAACATTTGAAATTAGAAAAATCCTGAAATTAGCAAAAAAATACTCCAAAGAATAAAAGAGTTATGCTTGCCTTCTGGTTTTTTTGCCTATATTAAATTAGTTGAAAATTTTAAATTGTAAAATTGGAAAATGGTTTTATGTTTTCTCACATCAAACAACATCAAAATTGCGGCTGGAAAATATGAATACGTGCTTTCGGGTAGTTTTTTGTCACTTTGACAAAAACAAACCAGAAATCTTAAACCATTGTTTATTAAACTCACTGTAAGTAGGAAAACCAAAAAATCTCAGGACGGATTTGAACCCTCGTCGCCAGGTTTGCAAGCGAGAACGCTACCACTTTGGCATGTATTCTGTGCGGTGATGACAGCAATATAAAAGCGCGCCCCGGCGGTTCAGTGGTAACGATATCGCTTGAAAGTCTGGCGACCCGGGTTCAAACCCGCTTGGCGTTTATTTGACCTGTCTACAAACTGTCACCTTCATACAAATCAACAATACATCTAGTCTAGACTAGAAATCGTCGCCTTTCAGAAAAATGTGGTTAACGAAGCGAAAAAAAACAAGGTAACAGGCAAACTTTTTCCAATGCGACTCTGCTATAGTAAGTTGATTAGATCTCGCTCTCCTGATTTAAAAAACCACCAAAATTCTCTTTTTTGGAGCAAAATGAACCGAAATATGGGCGCCTAAAGTTTTGGAAAAATTATCGATTGAATAGCGAGCCACTCTGGCGCCTCTCAATTCCCCCCGCTCTCTCGCCTTTCTCTGCAGTGTGAGCATCCACTGGTTGCACTCCAAGTCATACAAAAGGGTATGTTTCAGAATCGTGGAAACGGCATCTTTTCAATGAAACAGTTCTAAAAAAGTTTAAAATTTACATTTTCTTTACTTAAAATCAAAAATATTAAAAGAAGGCAAATCAGAAAAGCGAGGGGTAAGCGTGAAGGGAAAGTTTAAAATTGATAAGAAAATTGGAACACGAGTGGGGGTTTTGAACACGGTGCCCTTGTTGCTATCAGGGGAGGACAAGCAAATAAAACAGAAAAGGCTTTTGTGGTTCAAGGGGACCATCAAGGGCAGTTCAAGGTCAGCTGCAAGTGTTCTCATGAGAAGATTGTATGTCGTATTTGAAAAACTTAAATTAGAATAAAAATTGAAGAGTTAGGCCCGTTCAGGCCTGCACAGGCCCGCTTTCAGGTGTGAAAATGAAGGCGCGCCTGACCTTGAACGGCCCAACCTAATTAGTCGGATCGTGGGGATTTACAGGCTGTGCGGGGCAATATGTCTAGGATGTTGCCGATCGGCTGGCAGGAATTGGTGCCACCCGGCTGACTTGCAGCCAGGTGGCTTAATGAAGTTGGTGCCAGATAGTTAGCAGTAGTTGAAACAAGCCTTCGAAAAATCCCCACGGTAATGATTCATTTTGAATAGCTATCTGGTATCAGCTGTCACTAAAAAAATATGAGGGGATGTCGAGCCGGCTGGCCATAATTCGTGCCAGCCATCTGGCACAAGTTGCCCCTGGCTGGCTGGACAAGCCATTTTTTAATAGCTCGCAATGATTTAGAGCAATCTTCTTACTAGCAGCTGATATAGGCGCCACCGGCTGGTAGGAGTTGCTGCCAGCTGGCAAGAGGAAGATAGTGCCAGACAGCTTATAACTTTGAAACTAGCCGGTGAGAGCTAGTGATAGGCGCGCAAATCCCAGATTTCAAATTGTTAGCTGGTACGCGCTGTCACTAAGAAAGTCTGAAGTGCTCGCGAGCCGAATGGCAAGAGTTAGTGCCAGCCGTCTGGCAGAAGTTAGTGCCAGCCGTCTGACAGAAGTGCCAGCCAGATGAATGGAGGAAGGAGGTACCAGTCAGCTTTTAACGTTGGAAACAGTAGTGCTGCCGGCGCTACACCAATCAGGAGGTGTTGCCACCCGGCTGGTAGGAGTTGCTGCCAGCTGGCAAGAGGAAGATAGTGCCAGACAGCTTGCAACTTTGAGGCGGTGAAAGCTAGTGATTGGCGCGCTAAGCGCTGATTTTGAAAAGGCAGCTGGTACGAGCTGTCACTCAGACAATCTGAAGTGCTCGTCGCGAGCCGTCTGGCAGAAGTTGCAGACAGCTGGCTGGGAAACAGTGCCGGGCATCTTGCACAAGTATAAAGATAATTGTGAATGTTCGAACAGATTTCATAGAGATAGCTGGTAACAAGCTGTCTCCAAAAAAACCTGCACTTTTTGCCAGCCGACTGGCAGGCGTTGGTGCCAGTTGACTAGAGTGAGAAAGTACCAGTCAACTGCTAAATAAAAAACCTAGTTAGGCCGTTAGTTTTAGGGATATGCAGTTGCACCAGCTCTCACCAAACAAAACTGGAATTGGTACCAACCGGCTGGCAGTAGTTGGTGACAGTTGGTGGTTAGTGCCAGGCGGCTGGCAAGGCAAAATACCTATTGGTAAAAGAGAAAGTAGCCATTTTCAATTCGGCCAACTCGTCGCTGACAGTTTCGAAATCCACGAAAACTTTCCAGGATACGGTAGTCCGGCTGTCCGCAGTGACAAACCGGGGGTGGTCGCAATTTGTGCCAGCCGGGGCCGCCCGGTGCCAAGTGGATCGTGCGCGGAGCGTTCCGTACAAGGAGGCGCTGGATCGAAAGTTTCTCGCCCGTGCCAGCAACGAACGGGCGAGAATTTAGCTTTTAACGAAACTGTCAAGGGTGTAATTTGGCATGCTCGTAGGATGAAAACAAAATCACTACGCACGTTTTTTAACAGCGTATTTTGGATTTATCGTTAAGTGAAAATCAAGGATTGTTAAACCGAAATACGATATTTTTTTTTGAAAAGTAATTTGAAAAGCCGTTTGGCAAAAATCTTTTTTTTTTAAAGTTTAGTGCATGTACTGGCGTTAACTGCAACTATCGTTAGTCAAAAATCGAAGGTAGAATTCAAACTGCAAAAAGTTCAATTTGAAATTTTCGTTTTCTTAAAAATTGAAATTACCTTGAATCTTATCAAGAACATATTTAAAGAGTCGTTTTTTCTATGTTTTCCGTTTCATAGATTAACTGTTTTATTTCGTAAATTGTATATGTCGTTGGGTAAAAATGAAAGTCGATCTCAAAAGCCGTAATTTGTAGCTATCGTTGGGGAAAATGCAAATTTAGGAGAAATGCAAATTAAAAAATGGTTCCAAATCGATAAATTTCTAAATTCACGACTTCGTAGGGGTACTGTAGCTGAGCTTAACCTATTAATTCCGAAATTATGGATTTCTTGCTTGATAGTTAGAACAAAAATACAAATAATCACAGGTTCAGGCCTTAACAAGCTCCTTTAGGCATAAAAAGGTCGGTTTAGGCCTTCATAGGCCTGTTCAGGCATTAAAAGGCCCGTTCAGGTCCTCACAGACCCGTGTAGGCCCCATAGTCCCCTGCAGACCCCCAAAGGCCCCTTCAGGTTTCAGAAGCTTTTTTCGGACAAGCCCCCCCCCCGCCCAGAGGCCCGTATTTTTTGATCTTTATAATTTACCTTCTCACCCATTCACAAATTTCAAGTGTATACGTTGGCAACAGCTCCGCTCCATTATGTGCGACCTTTCGACAATGGAAACCAGTGCGAAAATTGGTTTGAATGATTATTTCGTGGCCCGTTACAAGGTCGAATGGACCGTTACTGCACTCGCACACGGAAGGCGGTCTTTGGTTCGGCGACACGCTTCCCACAATGAAAATTCAAGGGCACAAGGGAGCATGTTGTGATAAATGGGATGGAAAGAAACGCACGGAAGGAAGAACTTTGAAAAAAGGTTTGAACTACAGTTCAGGATTTACATTTAAAACAACGATATTTACAAAATACGACTTTATTTGAAACAAGTTACGGAGAAAGGCTAAGGGGCAAAATTTCACTTTATTGGAAAAAATTCAAAGTTAACTTTTGAAAAATGTAATTTCAAAATTAAATTTTTTGGCACAGCATTTACTGTCTGTGGTAATACAAGACTCAGTCGAAGTCCGCTAAAATGCAAAATTAAATAGGTATATATTTTGTGTTTCGTTTTAATTTTTTTTTAAAAATACGTTTTCTTTTAAAATTATTTGTTTTGTATATTTTTTTTGCTTTGTATTTCATTTAGTACTCAGTCAAGCGCCAGAAGCCAAATGCAATCTTTAGCAGTACATTCAAAAAAGGAAAAAAACATGGGAGAGAGTTGAAACTGTAGCTATGACACTCACACATTGAATTTCAATTTGCGAACAAATCAAATTTCGAAAACCTTAGATAAAAGGATAAGAGTCTAAATTGGCAAATTTCCATTGGTAATTACAATGTATGCGAGATAGTGTTGGAATAAAACCGAAAATTTTTATAAAAGTCGCAACATTGTTGATTTTTAAACTGTATAAACTTGTGTTTCTGTACAAATAAACCCCAAATTCATTTTTTCGCGAAAACATAAAAAGCCGTGAAATTTTTATTTTTTAAAGATAGTTTCTGAAAACCAAACTTGTACTTCTCAAAACTGTGTTACTAAAATTAAAAGTTGGACATAGCAACTTGGCATTTCTAAGCCTGTGTAAATTATACCTACTCAAAAACTCAAACTATAGTCGTCGCCAATGCTACTTCGCCCAATTTCTCTCTTAGCTCTGTGCAAATGACACCAGACGCGAATTTGCGTAGGAAAATCCTGTGTTTTAGGATACGTACGCAATACTGCGTCAGGGTTACATTTGCGAATCGGACAAGAAGTAAAATTGGCGAAGAGTATATAAGAATATGTGGTGAAATTTGCAAAAAAAACCGTTACAAAAACGGGTAAAATGGGTAGGTGAAACTTAAAATCTGTAAAGTTGAAAAAAATGCTCTGTCGGAATTTTAAAGATGATTTAATCAATTAGAGATACAGTAAAATATTGGGTTACAGTAATTTAAAATTCGTAAATTACTTAAAGCTGAAGAATGTACGAAAACTTGCATTTTTGAAATGAATTTTAAAGATATGTCAGTTATGACAACACCGTAGAAATGATACATATTTAATGTTTTCAAAATCATCTACAGTAATAAAAAGGCCAAAGTTTGGGTTACTGTAATTGTAAAATTCAAATACAAATACTGTAGTAACTTAAAGTGAGTTGGCCAAATGTTTGAAGACAAAAGAGTAGTTGGTAAAATTTTGCAATAAAAGATGGGTTACTGTAATGAAAATTTAAAAGTTTGTTTTGCTAATTTAAAAAAAAGCAGCAAGGCCTTAAAATAAAGTGCAAAACATTTTAGAACATACATTATTGAAAAAATAAAAAATCAACATGTTAAGTAAAAGTTGGGGTTACTGTAATTCAAAATGTGATTGTGATTAAAAATTTTTGCTAATTAGGGCAATTAAATAAACCATACTCAATCAACCTTTGTGTCACAGTGGTATCGAAAATGAGTGAAAGTTTGGGTTACTGTAATGTAAACCTTTAATTTTGAAACTTTCAAAGTAAAGTAGAAGGTCTCAGAAGGGCTGATTGGCCCAAGCGAAAGTGTGTGTGAGTGAGAACGTGGAATGAGGGTGGTCTCCGGGCATTAGGGGTCGTTGAGGCGAATCTGGGTGACGGCCGGGGAATAGTGGGTCAGACCTTGAAATTATAGAAAGGATTGCGCGATCGCCACCAGTCTGCGTCTCTCCGCTGGTGCGATCTCTCGCAATCCACGCTGAAATGGGGGGCAGAAGGTCGTCGGGCGAAGATTTCCCGTTCGAAAATAAAACCCCGCTCCCGGCGACAGCTGCACTCCTGCACCGCGCCCGACGCGACCTTGACGCGACGGGCGCGATGGGAAATGAGAGAAAGAGAGGGGAGGAGACCAGGGATCATCTGCGAACGGAGAACCTTTAAAAGGATTGAAATCTCACTTTCAGACGGAAAAGAGCCGTTTTTCAGGGGTAGGGACGTTTTTCTATAATTAAAAGGTCATAATTTCGAAGACGAAAACCCGTGAACTCAGGGTTTTGAATATCTAAGCACTTTCCAGAAGCACTAAACTGCCAGAGGCTTGTAAAAATCCCCAAAAACTGAGACGAGTTGAAGCAAATTTTTTTCTGGATAGAGAGAGAGAGAAGGGGATGAAGATGGTTGATGCTAAAAAACAATTAAAAAAATGACATATTTAATAAAAACGTACTTTTATAGGGATGGCCGAAAAAAAACTTTTCTAATTTAAACCAACGCCGTGCAACAGTATGCTTTCAAAAAACAAATTCTTTTCATTTGCAAAACTTCTCGCAACTTTCTTTAAAACAGTGCTTACAGAATCGAAAAAAATGTTTTTAAGGTTTCAAACCACAATTAGGTCAAATTTCATAAACTTTCAGCAAAAACTGCTATTAAAAAGAATTTTTAACAAAAATGTTTAAAAGGAATAAAATCTCAATTTCAGACGGAAAAGAGTTTCTGTAAGATTCGAGCTGCTACCTTAGGGAAAAGTTGGTAGTCCTAGAATTTGTCCAAAATTAGTAAAATCGTTTAGGGCCCTATATAGATCATTTTGAAACTTTCAGGTCAATGTCGATTTTTTGACCCGGGTTACGGTAGGGTAATGGAATTTTTCAAAATTGGTCAAAATGACTGAAACTAGTATTTATTTGATAGGTTTTGCAGTGTGAGTGTGTGAGTGTGTGAGTGTGTGAGTGTGTGAGTGTGTGAGTGTGTGAGTGTGTGAGTGTGTGAGTGTGTGAGTGTGTGAGTGTGTGAGTGTGTGAGTGTGTGAGTGTGTGAGTGTGTGAGTGTGTGAGTGTGTGAGTGTGTGAGTGTGTGAGTGTGTGAGTGTGTGAGTGTGTGAGTGTGTGAGTGTGTGAGTGTGTGAGTGTGTGAGTGTGTGAGTGTGTGAGTGTGTGTGTGTGTGTGAGTGTGTGAGTGTATGATTGTGTGAGTGTGTGAGTGTGTGAGTGTATGATTGTGTGAGTGTGTGAGTGTGTGAGTGTGTGTGTGTGTGTGTGAGTGTGTGAGTGTATGATTGTGTGAGTGTGTGAGTGTGTGAGTGTGTGAGTGTATGAGTGTGTGAGTGTATGATTGTGTGAGTGTGTGTGTGTGTGTGAGTGTGTGAGTGTATGATTGTGTGAGTGTGTGAGTGTGTGAGTGTATGATTGTGTGAGTGTGTGAGTGTGTGAGTGTGTGAGTGTGTGAGTGTGTGAGTGTGTGAGTGTGTGAGTGTGTGAGTGTGTGAGTGTGTGAGTGTGTGAGTGTGTGAGTGTGTGAGTGTGTGAGTGTGTGAGTGTGTGAGTGTGTGAGTGTGTGAGTGTGTGAGTGTGTGAGTGTGTGAGTGTGTGAGTGTGTGAGTGTGTGAGTGTGTGAGTGTGTGAGTGTGTGAGTGTGTGAGTGTGTGAGTGTGTGAGTGTGTGAGTGTGTGAGTGTGTGTGTGTGTGTGAGTGTGTGAGTGTATGATTGTGTGAGTGTGTGAGTGTGTGAGTGTATGATTGTGTGAGTGTGTGAGTGTGTGAGTGTGTGTGTGTGTGTGAGTGTGTGAGTGTATGATTGTGTGAGTGTGTGAGTGTGTGAGTGTATGAGTGTGTGAGTGTATGATTGTGTGAGTGTGTGTGTGTGTGTGTGAGTGTGTGAGTGTGTGAGTGTGTGAGTGTGTGAGTGTGTGAGTGTGTGAGTGTGTGAGTGTGAGTGTGTGAGTGTATGATTGTGTGAGTGTGTGAGTGTATGATTGTGTGAGTGTGTGAGTGTGTGAGTGTGTGAGTGTGTGAGTGTGTGAGTGTGTGAGTGTGTGAGTGTGTGAGTGTGTGAGTGTGTGAGTGTGTGAGTGTGTGAGTGTGTGAGTGTGTGAGTGTGTGAGTGTGTGAGTGTGTGAGTGTGTGAGTGTGTGTGTGTGTGAGTGTGTGAGTGTATGATTGTGTGAGTGTGTGAGTGTGTGAGTGTATGATTGTGTGAGTGTGTGAGTGTATGATTGTGTGAGTGTGTGAGTGTGTGAGTGTGTGTGTGTGTGAGTGTGTGAGTGTGTGAGTGTGTGAGTGTGTGAGTGTGTGAGTGTGTGAGTGTGTGAGTGTGTGAGTGTGTGAGTGTGTGAGTGTGTGAGTGTGTGAGTGTGTGAGTGTGTGAGTGTGTGAGTGTGTGAGTGTGTGAGTGTGTGAGTGTGTGAGTGTGTGAGTGTGTGAGTGTGTGAGTGTGTGAGTGTGTGAGTGTGTGAGTGTGTGTGTGTGTGTGAGTGTGTGAGTGTATGATTGTGTGAGTGTGTGAGTGTGTGAGTGTATGATTGTGTGAGTGTGTGAGTGTGTGAGTGTGTGTGTGTGTGTGAGTGTGTGAGTGTATGATTGTGTGAGTGTGTGAGTGTGTGAGTGTGTGAGTGTATGAGTGTGTGAGTGTATGATTGTGTGAGTGTGTGTGTGTGTGTGAGTGTGTGAGTGTATGAGTGTGTGAGTGTGTGAGTGTGTGAGTGTGTGAGTGTGTGAGTGTGTGAGTGTGTGAGTGTGTGAGTGTGTGAGTGTGTGAGTGTGTGAGTGTGTGAGTGTGTGAGTGTGTGAGTGTGTGAGTGTGTGAGTGTGTGAGTGTGTGAGTGTGTGAGTGTGTGAGTGTGTGAGTGTGTGAGTGTGTGAGTGTGTGAGTGTGTGAGTGTGTGAGTGTGTGAGTGTGTGAGTGTGTGAGTGTGTGAGTGTGTGAGTGTGTGAGTGTGTGAGTGTGTGAGTGTGTGAGTGTGTGAGTGTGTGAGTGTGTGAGTGTGTGAGTGTGTGAGTGTGTGAGTGTGTGTGTGAGTGTGTGAGTGTGTGAGTGTGTGAGTGTGTGAGTGTGTGAGTGTGTGAGTGTGTGAGTGTGTGAGTGTGTGAGTGTGTGAGTGTGTGAGTGTGTGAGTGTGTGAGTGTGTGAGTGTGTGAGTGTGTGAGTGTGTGAGTGTGTGAGTGTGTGTGTGTGTGAGTGTGTGAGTGTATGATTGTGTGAGTGTGTGAGTGTGTGAGTGTATGATTGTGTGAGTGTGTGAGTGTATGATTGTGTGAGTGTATGATTGTGTGAGTGTGTGAGTGTGTGAGTGTGTGTGTGTGTGAGTGTGTGAGTGTGTGAGTGTGTGAGTGTGTGAGTGTGTGAGTGTGTGAGTGTGTGAGTGTGTGAGTGTGTGAGTGTGTGAGTGTGTGAGTGTGTGAGTGTATGAGTGTGTGAGTGTGTGAGTGTATGAGTGTGTGAGTGTATGATTGTGTGAGTGTGTGTGTGTGTGAGTGTGTGAGTGTGTGAGTGTGTGAGTGTGTGAGTGTGTGAGTGTGTGAGTGTGTGAGTGTGTGAGTGTGTGAGTGTGTGAGTGTGTGAGTGTGTGAGTGTATGAGTGTGTGAGTGTGTGTGTGTGTGAGTGTGTGAGTGTGTGAGTGTGTGAGTGTGTGAGTGTGTGAGTGTGTGTGTGTGAGTGTGTGAGTGTGTGAGTGTGTGAGTGTATGAGTGTGTGAGTGTATG
>OZ059906.1:27504096-27663652 GCA_964057215.1 Oscheius myriophilus | reverse complement strand
GTGTATGATTGTGTGAGTGTGTGAGTGTGTGAGTGTGTGTGTGTGTGTGAGTGTGTGAGTGTATGATTGTGTGAGTGTGTGAGTGTGTGAGTGTATGATTGTGTGAGTGTGTGAGTGTGTGAGTGTGTGTGTGTGTGTGAGTGTGTGAGTGTATGATTGTGTGAGTGTGTGAGTGTGTGAGTGTGTGAGTGTGTGAGTGTGAGTGTGTGAGTGTGTGAGTGTATGATTGTGTGAGTGTATGATTGTGTGAGTGTGTGAGTGTGTGAGTGTGTGAGTGTGTGAGTGTGTGAGTGTGTGTGTGTGTGTGTGAGTGTGTGAGTGTATGATTGTGTGAGTGTGTGAGTGTATGATTGTGTGAGTGTGTGAGTGTGTGAGTGTGTGAGTGTGTGAGTGTGTGAGTGTGTGAGTGTGTGAGTGTGTGAGTGTGTGAGTGTGTGAGTGTGTGAGTGTGTGAGTGTGTGAGTGTGTGAGTGTGTGAGTGTGTGAGTGTGTGAGTGTGTGAGTGTGTGAGTGTATGAGTGTGTGAGTGTGTGAGTGTATGAGTGTGTGAGTGTATGATTGTGTGAGTGTGTGAGTGTGTGAGTGTGTGAGTGTGTGAGTGTGTGAGTGTGTGAGTGTGTGAGTGTGTGAGTGTGTGAGTGTGTGAGTGTGTGAGTGTGTGAGTGTGTGAGTGTGTGAGTGTATGAGTGTGTGAGTGTGTGTGTGTGAGTGTGTGAGTGTGTGAGTGTGTGAGTGTGTGAGTGTGTGAGTGTGTGTGTGAGTGTGTGAGTGTGTGAGTGTGTGAGTGTATGAGTGTGTGAGTGTATGATTGTGTGAGTGTGTGTGTGTGTGAGTGTGTGTGTGTGTGAGTGTGTGAGTGTGTGAGTGTGTGAGTGTGTGTGTGTGTGTGAGTGTGTGAGTGTGTGAGTGTGTGAGTGTGTGAGTGTATGAGTGTGTGAGTGTATGATTGTGTGAGTGTGTGTGTGTGTGAGTGTGTGAGTGTGTGAGTGTGTGAGTGTGTGAGTGTGTGAGTGTGTGAGTGTGTGAGTGTGTGAGTGTGTGAGTGTGTGAGTGTGTGTGTGTGTGAGTGTGTGAGTGTGTGAGTGTGTGAGTGTGTGAGTGTGTGTGTGTGTGAGTGTGTGAGTGTATGATTGTGTGAGTGTGTGAGTGTATGATTGTGTGAGTGTGTGAGTGTGTGAGTGTGTGTGTGTGTGAGTGTGTGAGTGTGTGTGTGAGTGAGTGTGTGAGTGTATGATTGTGTGAGTGTGTGAGTGTGTGAGTGTGTGTGTGTGAGTGTGTGAGTGTATGATTGTGTGAGTGTGTGAGTGTATGATTGTGTGAGTGTGTGAGTGTATGATTGTGTGAGTGTGTGAGTGTATGATTGTGTGAGTGTATGATTGTGTGAGTGTGTGAGTGTGTGAGTGTGTGAGTGTGTGAGTGTGTGAGTGTGTGAGTGTGTGAGTGTGTGAGTGTGTGAGTGTGTGAGTGTGTGAGTGTGTGAGTGTGTGAGTGTGTGAGTGTGTGAGTGTGTGAGTGTGTGAGTGTGTGAGTGTGTGAGTGTGTGAGTGTGTGAGTGTGTGAGTGTGTGAGTGTGTGAGTGTGTGAGTGTGTGAGTGTGTGAGTGTGTGTGTGTGTGTGTGAGTGTGTGAGTGTGTGAGTGTGTGAGTGTGTGAGTGTGTGTGTGAGTGTGTGAGTGTATGAGTGTGTGAGTGTATGATTGTGTGAGTGTGTGTGTGTGAGTGTGTGAGTGTGTGAGTGTGTGAGTGTGTGAGTGTGTGAGTTTGTGAGTGTGTGAGTGTGTGAGTGTGTGAGTGTGTGAGTGTGTGAGTGTGTGAGTGTGTGTGTGTGTGAGTGTGTGAGTGTGTGAGTGTGTGAGTGTATGAGTGTGTGAGTGTATGATTGTGTGAGTGTGTGTGTGTGTGTGAGTGTGTGAGTGTGTGAGTGTGTGTGTGAGTGTGTGAGTGTGTGAGTGTGTGAGTGTGTGAGTGTGTGAGTGTGTGAGTGTGTGAGTGTGTGTGTGTGTGAGTGTGTGAGTGTGTGAGTGTGTGAGTGTATGAGTGTGTGAGTGTATGATTGTGTGAGTGTGTGTGTGTGAGTGTGTGAGTGTGTGAGTGTGTGAGTGTGTGAGTGTAAGAGTGTGTGA
Organism: Oscheius myriophilus; assembly: GCA_964057215.1. Taxonomy (NCBI): domain Eukaryota; kingdom Metazoa; phylum Nematoda; class Chromadorea; order Rhabditida; family Rhabditidae; genus Oscheius; species Oscheius myriophilus. Next base: position 27,661,530 of record OZ059906.1, on the reverse strand, counting down.
GTGTGTGAGTGTGTGAGTGTGTGAGTGTGTGAGTGTGTGAGTGTGTGAGTGTGTGAGTGTGTGAGTGTGTGAGTGTGTGAGTGTGTGAGTGTGTGAGTGTGTGAGTGTGTGAGTGTGTGAGTGTGTGTGTGTGTGAGTGTGTGTGTGTGTGTGTGTGTGAGTGTGTGAGTGTGTGAGTGTGTGAGTGTGTGAGTGTGTGAGTGTGTGAGTGTGTGAGTGTGTGAGTGTGTGAGTGTGTGAGTGTGTGAGTGTGTGAGTGTGTGAGTGTGTGAGTGTGTGAGTGTATGAGTGTGTGAGTGTATGATTGTGTGAGTGTGTGTGTGTGTGAGTGTGTGAGTGTGTGAGTGTGTGTGTGTGAGTGTGTGAGTGTGTGAGTGTGTGAGTGTGTGAGTGTGTGAGTGTGTGAGTATGTGATAAGAAATGAAAAAAAGGGGGGGAATAGGCAAAGCTATAAAACCTGTATGAGTTAAGTAGAGAGAGAGAAAACAGTAAATGTGATAAAAACACCGTTTCGCCCCTTAGCATCTGACGGTGAGATTACCAGTACACAGAGTGAGCGGGGCAGAGTTAAATGAGAGAGTGAAATTAGAGAAGGTAAATACTTCATCAGAGAAGCCTCACTCTAGGTGATATAGAAGAACAGACAAACAAAAAAAGAGAGACACCAATTGATACCTGAAGTCCAAGAGAGAAGTAGTCGACCCAGCATTCAGATTCGTAGCACAGCAATGAAGTAGAACCAGCGCACGGTCAGGAGGAAAGGGAGGACTGTGAAAGTCTTGGCAAGATGCCCTTATATAGTCCATTTTCCCGCGAAAGCCGAGTAAAAGCAAAGAAAAAGCGATTGGGTGCGTGACCTTTGCTCCGTATAATTAGGGTTCATTGCGAGCTAGTAAATCGATTGGGATGGTAAAAGTACCGTTTGAGGCAGTATGCATTCATTCCATGGTCAAACTTCTAATTTTGAATTCGCTTTATTAAATTCCTAATAGAGTCCAAGTTTTTATAACTATATTTGGCTCTAATTTCTCTATATCTGCAGAATATTTTAAAAAAGTGAGCTGCCACAAATTTATCTGTATAGCCATTTTTTACAATATTTTTATAAAGAGCTTTAATTCTACTTTCGAAATCATGAATTAAACTACAACTTCTAAAGATTCTAACTGTTTCCCCTGTGATTGTGTTTAGAATTAGACTAGAATGTATGTTAGAATCAAAATGTGGATATCTTATGATCTCAAAATTGTAGTCATCTGTTTTATTGTAGAGTTTAGTTTCTAGTGTGTTAGTTTGTAGTTTGATCGTAAGGTCTAAAAATTGACATTCGCTAGAATTTGGATTTGTTTGGCTTAGATTCAAAGAATTATGATATATTTCTGAATTTCTATCAAGAATGGAGTTTAGATTATTTCCAATAAAAAGAATATCATCCATATATCTTGCTACAAAAACATTTTTATTGTTGTAAAAGTTTCCATGTCCCAAAATGTATTTAACTTCCATAGCCATCAGAGTAAGATCTGCCAAAACAGGAGATGCGTTATTTCCTTGTGGAATTCCCTTATTTTGTTTGAAAATCATTTCCTGATATTCAGTAAAGCTATTATTCAAAACGTATTGTAGTAAAGAGAGGATTTCAGCTGTATGAAAACTAGTTTTATTGATTTTAGGCAAATCCGTATAGTAGAAAGTTTTTCCATTTTTAACTATATAATCTTTATTTGTTCCAGCATTTTTAAAGCAAGTGTTTAGAACGTACTTTATTGAATTAATCACGCATTCATGGGGTAAATTTGTGAAAAGACTTTCGAAATCGGCAGTGTATAATTCTCTAAATTTAGAGATATTTTCGTTTTTAAACTTTCTATTTAGAGCAAAACTACTTTCCAGAATCCAATTTAGTCTTATGCTGTTTCTACTTTCAATGGTTGCACAATATCTAATAAAATGATTTTTGAAAAACATCAAGATGTCTTTAAGTTCAACAGAGATTTTCTTTATGCTACTGTTGTAAGCTCCAGTAATAAATCTACATTTAGGCTCTTTCTTGTGCATTTTTGGAGTAGCATAAATTGTTGGAATACAATTATTATCATCTTGTAATTGTGGCTTTTTAGTGAAGTTTTGGGTCCATATCAAATGTCTAGCTAGAATTATATTTTTTGCTTCTTTTGAATAAATTTCATATGTGCCAGAACCGTTAGTTTGATCCAAACCTAGTTCTGAATTCATAAACAGAATGTATTGTTTTTTACAAATAAAAGAATAATTATTACTGGCTTTGTCAATTGGAACTATAACGAAATGTTTATGTACTTGTTTCAAAGCTTCTTTAACAGTATTGAGATTAAAAGCTTCATTTTCTGTTTTTCTGATATTCAGTGAATTAAGTTTTGTTTCAAAAACTGATTTAATAAATGTTGCATCTACTGAGTTTAATTTATATTGTTTCACTAAGAAATCTGCATGATTTTTTAATGAATCGGTCAAATGTTTTCGAATTTCGGTTATTGTAAGGTCTTTAGCAATTCTATACTTTGTGCCTTTGCTAAGTAGTTTTTCAAGCATAGGGTTTTTCAAAAGGGATAAGTCGCCTTGCATGATATGTCCTAGTTTTGGATTCACGTATTTTGTGTATTTATGTTTCAAACAAGCACATGGACTGTTCAAAATATCAGATGCATTTTCTTTAGTCAATTTTCTTAAAAACGAATTGTAATTTAAGATGCATTTACTTACAGGTTCATCGTAGGTAAACAAAACATCGGTTTTAAGAGGTTTTGTTCCAGTTTTAAAACTAATAAAATCGCTAATTTCATGATTATTAATAATTGATTTTAGATTTAGAAATTCTATGCATTTGTTAACAAACGGGATTTTAATAATGTGTCTTGGTTCTCTTGTTGGCTTAGTGTTCTTTTTCCAATAGTATTTTGTTAAAACTGCGTAAATAGCTTGTTTTGTTTCAATGTTGACATCCATTAATGATTTATCAGATAGAATGAAATCAATAAAATTGTTTATAGTTTTATCTGGTAAACTACGTAGTTTTTTAATCATGTCTTGGATAGTTTCCGTTTTAAATAACGAAAGCAAATCCGATTCGTTAGGTAAATGTGAAACTTTTAAATGTTTACGTGTGCCATGAGATTTCCTTTTCATTGTCACCTTAAATCCTAGGTATGGATTATTGATTTTATCGAAAGGATTCAAACCATTTGAAATATTTCCATAACCAGAAATCTGATCGTTCAGGCCAAAAGGGTAAGCAGTTTGTAAAAGCTTAATCCAAAAGAGTTCTTTATCTTTCCTTATTTTTGTATCTTCGCAATCAATATTGTCTAAGATATCGATTGAAAAATCTTTGCAAGTAGGAGATTCTCGAAAATGTTTAGTGAGGTAAGTGCTGTAAGACGTATTTTTGATAGAACTTCTGTGCTGGTTCATGCGTTGTTTTACAGTACTTTTAGTTTCTCCAACATATTGCACATTGCATGAGTTACACGTGATAAGGTAAATGACATTTTTTGAATTACAATTACAATTAGTTGATTTAATTGTAGGAATCCTGTATTTAGTAACTTTGCTGACAACAAATTTGTTTGTTTTGAAAGCTGGGCAAAGTTTACAACGATTATTTAAACATTTGTTACCGTGATTTGATGTTGAAAAAGGTAAGTCAATGATTTTAGAATGTTTCACTCTTCTAGCTAAGAATTTAGATGTGAAAAAATAGGTTTTGGAAGTATTATGTATGATTGTGTTAGATGGCCTGGTATATCCAAGTAACCGGGTGACCGAACCCGGAGACAGGGAGAAATCGTTTTCCATCAGGGCTGCTGACTTAAGGGAGGCCTGAGCAACAGCCTACCATCATAGGTTCCTGTGTGTGAGTGTGTGAGTGTGTGAGTGTGTGAGTGTGTGAGTGTGTGAGTGTATGAGTGTGTGAGTGTATGATTGTGTGAGTGTGTGAGTGTGTGAGTGTGTGTGTGTGAGTGTGTGAGTGTGTGAGTGTGTGTGTGTGTGTGAGTGTGTGAGTGTATGATTGTGTGAGTGTGTGAGTGTGTGAGTGTGTGTGTGTGTGTGTGAGTGTGTGAGTGTATGATTGTGTGAGTGTGTGAGTGTGTGAGTGTGTGAGTGTGTGAGTGTGTGAGTGTGTGAGTGTGTGAGTGTGTGAGTGTGTGAGTGTGTGAGTGTGTGAGTGTGTGAGTGTGTGAGTGTGTGAGTGTGTGAGTGTGTGAGTGTGTGAGTGTGTGAGTGTGTGAGTGTGTGAGTGTGTGAGTGTGTGTGTGTGTGAGTGTGTGAGTGTGTGAGTGTGTGAGTGTATGAGTGTGTGAGTGTATGATTGTGTGAGTGTGTGTGTGTGAGTGTGTGAGTGTGTGAGTGTGTGAGTGTGTGAGTGTGTGAGTGTGTGAGTGTGTGAGTGTGTGAGTGTGTGAGTGTGTGAGTGTGTGAGTGTGTGAGTGTGTGAGTGTGTGAGTGTGTGAGTGTGTGAGTGTGTGAGTGTGTGAGTGTGTGAGTGTGTGAGTGTGTGAGTGTGTGAGTGTGTGAGTGTGTGTGTGTGTGAGTGTGTGAGTGTATGATTGTGTGAGTGTGTGAGTGTATGATTGTGTGAGTGTGTGAGTGTGTGTGTGTGTGAGTGTGTGAGTGTGTGAGTGTGTGTGTGTGTGAGTGTGTGAGTGTATGATTGTGTGAGTGTGTGAGTGTGTGAGTGTGTGTGTGTGAGTGTGTGAGTGTATGATTGTGTGAGTGTGTGAGTGTATGATTGTGTGAGTGTGTGAGTGTGTGAGTGTGTGTGTGTGTGAGTGTGTGAGTGTGTGAGTGTGTGTGTGTGTGAGTGTGTGAGTGTATGATTGTGTGAGTGTGTGAGTGTGTGAGTGTGTGTGTGTGTGTGTGAGTGTGTGAGTGTATGATTGTGTGAGTGTGTGAGTGTGTGAGTGTATGAGTGTGTGAGTGTGTGAGTGTATGATTGTGTGAGTGTGTGAGTGTGTGAGTGTATGACTGTATGAGTGTGTGAGTGTGTGAGTGTATGACTGTGTGAGTATGTGAGTGTGTGAGTGTGTGATTGTGTGATTGTGTGAGTGTGTGTGTGAGTGTGTGAGTGTGTGAGCAGTTTATAATTTTTGATAATCAACTTACAAAAGCATTTCTAACGTTGTACATAACTGCTAAGCCACATGTTCGATGCCCTTCAGAGTACGTTCCTGTTCGGTTTGCCTATAAGTTCTTTTTAGCCATGCTCATGAGCATATAGTACCGCAGTGATACAGTTACCGTTGACATCATTCACATATCCATAATCGCAATTAATATCAGAATTTGCAAAGTGGACAAATAAACATAGGTAGAGCACAAGCAACCTCATGTGGAAAGAGCGAAGAAGAGAGTGTTTAGAGTTTAGCGTACTTGTGATGACAAATGCCACATTGGTTCCTTCAAAAGCGATAACAGAAAATCGATGACGGATCACCGCGGCAGAAACATTTTTTGGGCTGGAAATAACCAAAGGGGTTTTTATAAGGCGACTACTGGAAAAACGAGCATGCTAGAAACTGTCACCCAAAGGAGAACGGTCTTTCAAATGAATTTATTCGATTAATTTAGTAACAATATCGTTGAAAAAATACCGTTTTCATAAATCCGAATTTTATTTGAAACGTTTTTTGCACATCAGGGGTAGTGTCGTGTGGAGAATAACATATAAATATTCTGGAGGAGCGTTTTCTATTTTTTCGGCGTTTGTTGCACAATATGAAAATTATCAGTTTTTCCAAACTTTCTTTTTCTTAAACTTTTTCAACTTTTCACTTTAAGTATCATTAGTTGATCTTAAAAACAATCTTTCAAGGCTCATAGCGTTGGCAGTCGCTTTCTAGCAACAACGCGCGTGCATTTAGCCTAAGCCCGGACTTGTTAAAACGGTATCTTTTCTGCTCCCACATAGAAAATAGCTTAAGTGAAGTACGTTTTTTTTTTAGATTTCGCTGTCGTGCTATATGTCATTGGATAGCTCTTCGGATGCTGATCATTAGTGCAATTGAGAGTTTTGTATGAAAGTGAACGGTTCGCGCGCCGCAGCGCGTCAAAGTTGCGAAATTCGGCCATTTTTTAAATTTTAAAATGTCACCAAAAATCGGAGAATCGATAGTTTTCCTTCAAAACTTTATTTCTTGCATCCGGCGGCACGGGGATTTTCCTCTTTTTTTTTTTTTTTTTTTTTTTTTATATAAGTCCGGGAAAACGGGGGCATTTGCAGAGAGGTGGCAAAATTTTTGGCCGCTTACAGAATTGTATAGCCAAAATCCTAAGAGAAAATAATTTTTAGTTGCAAAAAATCAGGCTGTTTGGGTGATTTTATAACGGGGTTAAGTTCACATTCGAATTTTTTAATGAACATGTTCTGTTTTGATAAAGGCGGCTACTGTGAGTCGCGGAAACATGTTTCTACAGTTTCCGAAAATTTCTTTGAATTTTAGTTAAAATTTAAAACAAAAAGAGACAAACTGGGTTTTTGGTATTTCGTAAATTAATTGACACTCTGTGGTTTTATCGCTTTGAAATATTTTAGTTTAATTGATTTTAGGTTCAAAATTTTAGCACTAGAGCGAGGGCGAGCGAAGCGAGCCTCCGAGCTCTAGTCAATGATATTGTTACTAACATAATCGAATAAATCCGTTTTAAAAGGCCCTTTGGGTGACAGTTTCGATTCCCCGACCTTTTCTCCGGCGGAGAAAACGACAATTTCTCCGCCCCAAACGACCTTTTCTCCGGCGACATTTTCTCCGAAAAACGACTTTTTCTCCGGAAAATGGCGACAATTTCTCCGAATGATTTAGGAAAAATTTCATTGAAAATGTCTTTCAAGGTCTAAAAATAAAGAAAAACACATTTTGAGGGTAAAATCTAGTGGAGAAAAATTATTAGACGAAGCGCGCTGCGCGGAGCGGTTTGGTTCTTCTCGAAATTAGCAAAGGCCTTGGTCCAAAACTGCGCTTTAAAGGTCACGAGACAATACTCGAAAAGCTGGCAGCGTTTGAATAGCACTTTTATCGAGATAATTATAATGCCGAATTGTGCGACAATAACATTATTTCTTTTTTGACTATGAATCCGATAAACAAATCGTGTTATCTCACACTGCCAGGATAGCTACTTTTTGGAATCGCTGTGTCGGCATAAAGTGTACCTGGCGGTACCCAGTGACTGTCGTTTTCCGTGGAAAACTCTAGTCGAAATTGCCATATAGCATTTTACGTTTTGTTCGATATCGCCTTGTTTTTCATATTCCAGAGTTTCCGATCAGGTGGTAGCTCCCCTATAAATGCGACCCTATGTCTACCAAAGTCAGTGCAGAAATGCGTTGTCTCCTACTTTTCGTTACTACCTTCAGCCTTTCCTTGGCTATTTCTATACTACCGGTTGACTGCCCTCATGGTTACAACGACGATGGAAGTGGGGATTGTTTCGCCCCGGTAAAATATTTTTATAAGAAAAATACCAGAAATTCAGATTATCGCTGAAGCAGACAGGAACAGCGCCTACAAACAATGTGCAGAGAAAAATGGCTTCATGTTTTTGATTACAAGTAACACTGTGAGTTTTTCTCAAACTAAAAGTACTGCTGTTATCATTAGGTATTTAAAAGGTCCATTTGGTTTACTTATTTTAATAGTCCATGCCTTTTTATTTCCCTTTGTAATAGTTATTTATATTTTTATATCGGAAACAGCAAATATTTTGCGCCGTCTCAGTGCAGAAGAATGTCTCTACTCGCCTGCGTCTCTCCGCAAGAGATTTCCGTCTCGCGCTCGCAAAACACAAAAAGTTAAACAAAACTTTTTGCATTTATATCAAAATTTACATCTAAACACTATTTTCGCGGAGGAAATGATTTGGGTTGAAGTTAACCGTACATAAAGTGAACAATTTTTTAATGTAAATTTTCCATGGAAGTAGTGCCGGCAAAAATAGCGCCCTTCTCCGAAATTCAAATTATAAAGCAGCAAGTTTTAAGAAGTCGACACCAAATTTCTTAACGAAGGCATTTTGTTTTTACATTTTTCTGTCTCGAGACGCCTTCTCTGTAAGAATCGAGCAGCCTTTGTAAGGTCAGTGACGTCAAAAACATGGAAATTTCTGAAAACTTGTGTAAAACCTTCGTATGACCCCTAGATAAAATCCTGAAATTTTTGGGGCACGGTCATTTTTCGTTCCCTGGCTTAGGGAAGGTTGAAGTTACCAAAACGGTATGTCCTTTATGTTTTCTGACAGGAAATTCAATTTTCAAAAGCAATCCGAACAGAATATCTACAATTTCAATAACAACAAAAGTAACTAGCAAAAAAACGTAGAATTTCGAAGTTTTCCATGTTGTCCAAAAACAAATTTTAATTGGTGTGCAAGGCTAACAAATTTACCCTTATTGTTGGCATCATTTCGCAAAATTTTGCTTTTATAAACGTTCGAAATCGGTTGATATAAAAGTTGGCTATCATTCATGCAATTTTTGCTCTTACTTCCCTTTTTACGGCTTTTCGGAATGTTCCTGGAAATTGAATTTTCGGTCAGAAAACATTTACAAATGTTTGCTTTTAAAGCATCCAACTTCAACCTACCGTAACCCGGAAACGAAAAATGACCATGGCTCAAAAACACCAAGATTTTATCAAGGTGTCATAGAAAGGTTATCTACAAGCTTTCAGAAAATCTAATTTTTTTATATGTCACTGGTCAGCTCGAGTCTTACAGAAACGGCGTCTTAAAGGCAGTGTGTCATGACAAATGAACGCATGTACTGGTAGACCTGTACACAGCGTACCATGAGGCGAGACATCCATTTTAACCATTAGAAATAAAGAGAGCGGCATGCTAATTGCAGTTCAAAAATTCCGCGGGAAAACTTTGAGGAGCCAAATATGAGCAATGAAAACACATTTTTGGCAAAATATATACAGTTTTGAAATTGTCTTCGAAAAGTCTAATTTTGAAAATTATAAGTTTTAAATTCTGAAAAGGTCGAATTTTGGTGACACACTGCTTTTAAAGTTACAGTAAGGAGGGTTTTCATTTCAATTTTGATAGGATGCGGTCGGCTGTCATGCGAATCAAAAATGCTAAATTGTCTCGCACCCTCCTCTTTTCCAGAGCTATCTTACCCAATGAAATTCGGCTCATTAGCATACCTTGTAAAAGCCGGACACGCAGGGCGTACTGCCCGTATACAAATCTGTTGACGGAGACCCGTTCTTGACGACTTTGAAGCGTATTTTCTCGAAAACTGTAAATTTTCGACCCATAGTCATATATATTTTTATGATCGGCAATTTTTCTATCCTATTCGAGCCAATGTTGTAAAACCCGCCTGACTGTCTCTTTAAACTACATTTTCTAAGACTTTTCAATCTTTTTAGGCCAACGCGAAAGTTCAAAAGATGGCTGGTCCACAACACGACAAAATTTGGCTTGGACTTACCTGCCTTGGAAACACTACAAGTACCTGCCAGTGGGACACCGGAGACACTGTGACCTGGTCTAACTTTTTCACCGGTCAAGGCGTTTCGGGTATTTTGTATATAAACTAATTATATAATTAATATAGGCAAACAAGACATCAGCGAGGGGCCCTGTGTCTACATGTTGGTGAGCAGCGGAAAGTGGTTCAGTGCTCCTTGCTCCAACACCAAACTTTGGATGGGATGTCAGTACTCTGACAATAAAAGAGGTCCTTTGAAAACTCGAGTTTATCAAACTACAAAGTACATTTCAGTTCCGGATTGTGCAGATTCTTCCAAATCAAATGCAAAAGCGTACTTGTTCCGAGACAAGTGTTACTATGGAATTTCGGCTACAGACTTCGCCAGTGCCGAGAATAACTGCAAATCTTCGTGTGGAAATCTCAGTTCTATCCACTCGCTAGGAGTAAGTTATAGTTCTCGCCCCAAACGCCTTCTAACTTGAAAATTGTTGAAATTAGTTTTTCTTTTAGTTTTAAAGGTTCAAATTTTGATTCACTTGCCGGTAAACTTGCTTTAGGGCAAACACATGCATCACAAAAAAATCAAACACCGCTGAACGACGGGTTCTGCTAAACGAAGGACATTTTCTAACATTTTGAATATTAATCCCCTCATATGCGCCTTAAATAACTGTATACGCAAATGTGCACTTTTCGTCGAAAACTTTCATAATTTGCCCTTGGAAAATTATTGCCGAAAATTGTAGTCATCGTAATTTTTTTAAACCAATTTTTTCAAAGATCTGGAGTCAATAAGATTCAAAATGCAAAATGACTGAATAGCCAAAATAAATAGCAATGCCCGCTTTTAGGCAAAATTAGGTCGAAGGTCATACTTCGCTAATTTATTATTCTTTTAATGATTGTATTTTTTTAAACTGTTTTTTTTCAGATTTAAAATAGGAATCGAGTTGTGATGTCTCTAACTTCCCATGTATCAAAATGAAACACAAACAGACGTTTGTTTTTCAAAAAACTTTGTAATCAATTTCGAAATATTTGCCCGTCGTATAGCAGCGTTCGCGAAAATATTGTAGGTGTCCCGTCCAACGACAAATGATTTGAATTTTGAATCTTTAAAACGGAGTTTTTGAGAAAAATAAATCAAACGTTAAATATAAATACTGGTAATTAAGTTAGAATTTTAAAGACGTCAATTGTGTTATCCGGCCTAACCTGTTTTTTTTTTTTAGGAAAACAACTTCATCCGAGACCTTGTCACAAGTGGAAACGACAACCAGTTTTCAATCACAGGCCTTCAACTGAATCAGGACAGAAAAAGCTATCATTGGATAGATCAATCTCCAGTGGACTACATGAATTTCAGTTAGTCGCATTTGTAACTAAATTCACAAAAAAAATTTAGATGAGCAAAACCCATCAGCAGGAAGTTGTGTCTTGATGGAGTTGGACGAAGGAGAACAGCAAAATTACCGTGGTACCTGGTCAAACAACCCGTGTACTTTTTCGGATCCTCTGGCGGCTGTTTGCCAAAAAGGTTTGTACAAATTATATTTTCAAAAATGGATTTTTATAGAAATTGTGAACGAGTGTGATGGAACGCAACCCACATTGGCACCGCCGGACTGTTCTGGTCCTCAAAGATTGAGCGAAACTGGAACGGTAAGAATTAGAAAAATACGAAAAGGAGAATGGAAATCTATAAAAATAGACGTGCCCAACGGATAATTCGGGTCTTTAGCAATTTCGAATAAAGAAAAAATTTATGGTAGCGAAGTGAAATTTTTACAAAATTTGTATATTGAATGTGTTTGAGAGGATGAACCAAAAAAAAAACTCAAGTAACGAAAATTGTATTTGAAATTGCAGTCTTTTGCGTTTTTCTATGGCACAAAATCTTTTGCGAATCTTAAAAAATATCGAAGTTCAAAAAACTTAACAAACTAACTTTGAAGCAGAATGCTTCTGAAAATGTAATAGAAGGGAAATTTAAGTTTTTGTAAAAGTTTCGAACCAAAAATATTTTTGGTAAAAAAACCCCTACATTTATACGCCAAACAGGTATCATGCCAATTTCGTTCAGTTATTCTCTGTCGAATTAGATTAGCATAAAATCGTAATATCAACAGAAATTGAAGGCACAAATTGGAATGATGCCCGTTTGGCGGGAACTATATGTGTTTCGAACAGTTTTGTAAAATTTGCGTGACCCAGGTAAAAATTGATAACGATAAATTACCTCAAAATTGGGTTTATTGGCACCAGGAAGGTTATTAGCAAAATTTGAACCCATTCTGAGACTATGAACATTTTACCCGTATCATAAACCCCTTAAATTTCGGCTTTTAAAGAAGAGACTGTGGTTTTTACCAAATTTCAAAAACAACAAATGCAGTTTCTAGTCCGACTTGGAGTTAATTTTGATTTTGTTTTCAGATCTACTCCCCCGGTTGGCCGAAGAACAGTGGCTACAATCTTTGCCAATATTACATTACCGAGGACCCCAACACACGGGCGCTCGTTAACTTCCTGGCTCTAGATCTACCTGCCAACAGTTATATTTCTCTTTTTAATGCATTCACCGACAAGACTCCTTTTGCAACGTAAAGCTCGTTTTCTCCCACCACTTCGAAAAGATATTCTAGGCTCACAAACACAAACCAACTTGGAACATATTACTCAACCGGCAACCTAATGAGAATTGTCTTCAATTCGACCTCTGGAGGAAATGTTAACAACAATTTCCGCATTGAATACAGTAAGATTTTGGGCTAGTTAAACAAAAATTACACTAATGATATAGCTATAAGATACCGTAATCAATCAATAAAGGAACAAATTTGACCCAAAGGAATCAATCACTAACGCTTCTGAAACGAAAACATATTTCCACGGAGGTGGAATTCAGGCTGAAAATTAGTTTAAGCTGAAAATGGGCAGAAAACCCTTTATATGACTTGAAAACCATGAAAGTTTCTAGGTCGGTTTCAATTTTTGGGCCGGGTTATGGTACCCGAAGTTCCCCTAAGAGTTGTACTGTCAAATTGTCAAAGTAAAGTTAATTTTAATCGTGTATTTGTGTTTTGTAGCAAATTTTATTCCCAAAAACATTAATTCTTTGAGCAGCTACGATTTCTCCATTTGAAAGCCTTAAAAATCCTCCCAAAAACCGGTTTTGAAGTTTTAGGGGGCTTGTCAAATAATCGTTGAAAAAAATTCACATTTTGCGTGAAATTTGGCAACCAGCAATTTTTAAAAAGAAACTAATCACCACTTTTTTCTTTAAAACATTTATCAAAAAGTGCAAAATCATCTATAGTCCTCGCCAATCCTAGTTCCTTCCGATTTCGGGCACTGCGTACCACATTTTCGGGGGCACGCTTTTTGTCATTATTACGGTACATAGCTTTGGTCATTATTCGAATATTTTTTGTGTTCCCTTGCTAATTTCAAGACGTTTTTGATATTCTAACTAAATTATATGTATAACAGGAGTTACGAGCGCACTGCCGTAATTATAAAAATAGGAGCGGACCAACGATTATCCAAGGCGCCGCCACCCCAAACCACGGAGGTCTCCAATAGCGCAGGGGTTAACGCGGTCGCTTGTCACACAGTCGGCGTGTGACCATGTTAGGTTCGAATCCTCAACGTTGTTTTATGGTTTGCAACACGCAGAGTTTTATTTGCGACGCCTAAAAATACTGTATCTCGATATTATTCCGTCATATAGAAGAAACTAGGATTGGCTCATACTATGCATGAGAAAAAAAGCTTTTGATTTGGATGTCATTTAACGAGAAGTATTAAAAATTTTTAGGTAGCGCATCTACAAGCTGCAGTGGAAGAGATATGACGGGAAGTGGAACTGTAAGTACGTTTAGACTATATTTACACCGAGTATTTTAGTTCACAACTCTTCATTACCCTGACAACTATCCAGTCGACTACGACCAAACATGGTGTCTCACATCAAGCTTGAAGAAGGTTCAATTGGTTTTCACTGACTTTTTCACCGAATCAAGTGCGGATTACGCGGAAGTGTTTGATGGGCAAGGAGCTCTTCTTGACAGGTTTACACCCAAAATTTTAATACCAACCACTGAAATTTACAGATTGAGCGGACCCGTGTCACCCAATTTCAAGGTGACTTCGATGACAAACAGCATGAGAGTTGTTTTCCACTCGGACAATCAAGTTACTGCAAGAGGATTCAGTGCAACGTTCACGTCTGTCAATTGATTTATTGGGTTAAATGAAGTTTGAACATCAAACTGTTGTTGCAAACTTTCAGTAACACCTGCATCTGATGTCTGAGAGGCTCAAAAAACATTTGGTCACAAAAATTCAAAATGGTCCAATCGGGCTGATATTATGTGTGGTTACTATATAAGACCATCTTACATGAAAAATAACACTGAAAATCGATTATCGATTTTTTGGTTGGGGTACTGTAATTTGACCCCGAGGTACTGTAACTACATTCAAACTAACGAAAACTTAACATATTAGGTATGGAATCGATTGCAAATTGTATGCTGAAAAAGAATATGTAAACTAAAAATAAGCTTATATAAGTATTAAAAATGTTACGTTAGAAAATGTGTTGTTGGAGCCACTTAAATAAACTTTCCTACTTTGTGCCTGAAAAGATAATTCCAGATTTTTTATATGTTGTAGAGCAAAGTTTTCTCTGTAACATATGTTTTTTCCATAATTTTTGCTTAACCCAAGGGCATTGAAAAAGCGCGAAGAAGCCGGCGCGTCACCCATTGCGGCGCCCTTCCGCGGGCTCAGAGTTATTGATTGGCGCACCAAACTGAATCTAACGCCTGTTTAGTTTATATAAAGTGGTATTCAACACTAAGCTGTGTTTGAAACACAATTTTCGAACGAAAATAATTTTTCATCTGGACTTTTCCTTAAAAACAGCAAAACTCCTTGTAAAAGGGGCCAAATGGAGATTTTTTCGGTTTTTAAAAAACTTCAATAATTTTCTCTATGTTTTTGTACCCTAGAAACTATTTTTTGTGTAATTTTAGCCTTTACAGCCCATTTGTAACAAAATATTTCCTAAACGCGCACGCATTCCCGCGAGAAAGCGACTGACAATGCCGCCGCCAGCGGCAAAACATTGAAATGCGGCAACCGCAATTTCAATGTTTCAGGCCAAAAATCGCGCGGTTTTAGGAAAAATTTCGTTACAAATGGGTTGTAAAGGCTAAAATTACACAAAAATACTTGTTAGGGTAGAAAAACACGGAGAAAATTATTGAAGTTTTAAAAACCAAAAAAATCTCAGTTTGGCCCCCTTTACAAGGAGTTTTGCTGTTTTTAAGGAAAAGTCCAGATGAAAAATTATTTTCGTTCGAAAATTGTGTTTCAAACACAGCTTAGTGTTGAATACCACTTTATATACCCTAAACAGGCGTTATATTCAGTTTGGTGCGCCAATCAATAACTCTGGGCCCGCGGAAGGGCGCCGCAATGGGTGGCGCGCCGGCTTCTTCGCGCTTTTTCAAAGCCCTTGGGTTACGCGAAAATTATGGAAAAAACAAATTTTGTAGAGAAAACTTTGCTCTACAACATATAAAAAATCTGGAATTATCTTTTCAGGCACAAAGAAGAAAAGTTTATTTAAGTGGCTTCAACAACACATTTTCTAACGTAACATTTTCAATACTTATATAATCTATTTTTTAGTTTACATATTTTTTTTCAGCATACAATTTGCAATCGATTCCATACCTAATATGCTAAGTTTTCGTTAGTTTGAATGTAGTTACAGTACCTCGGGGTCAAATTACAGTACCCAAACCAGAAAATCGATAATCGATTTTCAGTGTTATTTTCATGCAAGATGGTCTTATATAGTAACCACACATAATATCAGCCCGATTGGACCATTTTGAATTTTTGTGACCAAAGGTAAATTGGCCGTTGTCGATTATCTCAGACAGCGCGTCTTAATGTGTTTTATGTCATTGTGTCTATTCGCCATTTGTCGTTTCTCTTCTCCAATGAATGAAACCTCTAGGTATTAAGGTTTTACCCATTGGTTTTTACCTGCAGCCGCACGGTGCGGTTACAGGTTTATGTTAAAAATCGTATTATGCTTCGTACCTCTGCCGTAGAAAATGGCAAAGATATTTATAGTATCGTAAGATTGCCGTAGAAAACGGCGAAAAGATTTTTAGTTTCGTACCACTGTAGAAAAGGGCAAAAGTTAATTAAGTTTTGTATAATTGCGGTTGAAAACGGCAAAGATATAGTTCGTTTTGTACCGTTGCAGTAGAAAACAGCAAAGAATTTTTTTAGTTTCGTACTACTTTAGAAAATGGCCTACCTGAACGGCCGAAGGCCGTGAACCTCGGCGGCCGCGGGCCGCCTACCTAGGACTGAGGACCGGGCCGTTACTCCTGGGATTACAAACCTAACTGATGTGCTTATTCTACACGCCCCAGGAGTGTAGGACCGCCGTAGGCGTGCCGGAACTCCTGGTTGCCGTAGAAAACGGCATAACTTTTTCTAGTGGTGTACCTTTGCCGTAGGGAATAGAAAGGAGCAAATATAAATACTAGTACAACATACACATAAAACATTTGTCAATAATCTTTATTGCAGGTAAAAATTACAAGCACTTTGGGACGCTAGTCACGGTAGCTTGGAGGTGATTAGCAGAAACATTGTTGTATCCAGGTGTATTGAAGACGACCTTCATAGTGTTTGTAGCAGAGCAAAAGGTTTTCTCGGTAACGTTACTCATGTTTGTCCAGCTAAAACACAACCCTTTTTAAATTGTCGATTGTCTACGTACATTGTAGGTTCGTCATTTGCCGGAAGGATGGTGTTGTACAAGGAGATAGAACTGTAGTTGTCAAGGGAAAGTTGGGAAAACGTTATAGAGGCAATGGTGTTGGCAGGTTCGGTGATTGATGGAAACAAGGACTACAACGAAAAGATGTTGAGCATTGCAAACCAGGTTGATCGTGGTGATGTGCTCTAATTGATAAATAAAATTATTTATTCCACACTGTCTCTATTTTCCCCTACTTACAGATGTTTTCATATTATTGTACACGTATATTTCTTTGTGTTGTGGCATTGTCTAGCAATTCACTCTTCCATAAATATATGTTTGTCTCATAGACAGTATCACAAAAAAACAGATGTGTGCAAAGAAGATGAATTCATCATCGTCTCAATATTACCGTTTTTCTATATCAGTAGGCACAACAAAAAATTTTTGTGTTTTTGTGAAAGATGGATACTAAGTATATGCGCAATTATTACTGTAGGCGCATTGCAAAAGCGCGCGTCTCTTTTCTTTTTTTTTAAACTTTGTTAACTGAGCTCTCACAAAGAGACAGCTTTTTTAAATTTTCTTAAAAACTTAAATATAACTTGTTAAAACATTGTTGTTTTTATTTCCACCATTTGTTGTTTTTATTTCCACCATGGTTAGTGTTTCGGAAAAAAGAAAAAAAGAAGAACTGTTTCGGTTTGCTAGTTCTTTAGCTGATATGGTAGGGATTGCAAAAACTTGTGAAAACACCACCACGCCCTTAATCTTCTGTGTTTGTGAAGTTTTGTGATTTTTATCTTAAGTCTTATCACTGTGTTTTGTGATTTTTATCTTAAGTCTTATCACTGTGTTTTGTGATTTTTATCTTAAGTCTTATCACTGTGTTTTGTGATTTTTATCTTAAGTCTTATCACTGTCTTCACAAAACTTAGAAGGTGTTGAACATTGAAGGTTGAAAAAAAATTATGAAAGGTTGTCGGGATATAGCAAAACTTTTAAACAAATTAAAATATATACCTTCTAAACGCACGACTCACAAAAAAAACATTACACTTACGCAGGCTATATACACCAACAAAGTGATTGTTAGGCGTCCCGAATGGTTTATAACTCACTCATAGGTAACATGTTGTTGGGGTTACAACATTTTTCCGTAATATTTGTGCCCACGACCAAGTTTCGGGCACCTGCGTGAGGTCGATGGTTTTTTTCTTTTGGGTAAATTTTTTGCCGCTCGGAATTCGTTGGTTACGGTATTCGACTTCAGTAATCCGTTGTAATCAACGAACATTTGTACGTTTGGATGGTGCAGTGTTATAATCCAACGCAATTTAAATATGTAAGAAATTTCACATAATGAATTATGACACGAATTCAGGGTAAGTTATTTGTCGTGCAGGCGTAGTCATTGCCTTCTAAACGCTTCGTTTGACTTTTATTATCTTTGTAATCCTTCAAGAATCCGGTTGATTTCCTATAAATTGAGCTAACCACGAGGTTTTTCAACTCATATCTTTATTTAATAATCATGGATTCTGTTTTTTTTTTGTCAGGAAAACGATGCGGTATCTACTGTTCGTCCTTACCTTTTTCTACTTTGGAAAAGCTGAACTAAACTGTCCCGATGGTTTTTATAAGAGAGGAAACATTTGCATTCACACTGGAGTAAGCGCTAAAAATGTTTTTAAACTGCGATTTCGGTAAGAACAAAGGACAAGGTTGACTCCCAGAACTGGTGTATCAGACAAAAAGGACACTTGCCAATAATTACAGATAGAGAGGTAAACACATGTTTTCTCTCAGTATCTATCTTTTTCTCTCTTTAAAAAAACTCAGTTTAGGCAAATGAAGCCTTTGCAGATAAAGTGCGTCATGGAAATGTTTGGCTTGGCATGACTTGTCTAACCGAAAATGCGAAAGACTGCCAGTGGGACGACAGCCCTGATATCCCATCAGTGAAGTCGTACAGGAATTTCATCGGTGGTTAGTCAAGATAATACGTCGTGAAACAAACAAATTAAATTCAGGAGCCCCAAATTTGACAATTGGGCCTTGCGTCACCCTTCTCGCCGAGACTGGAATGTGGTACAGTAGTCCGTGTACTCATGTGAAAAACGTTTGTCAGTACACCGAAATGGAAGATGATCCACGTCAGTTTAACGAATAACCAAATTGAACATTTATTTTTTTCAAGCGAAAGTGTGTCTTCCACCGAAAAAAGTCGATGAAACTGTAGGAAAGAAGGCAGTGGCCGACACACCTGTTGTCAGTTTGTATAGAAAGTGTTATTTCGGCAGTTTTGTGAAAAATTATGCGGATAGTGAAAAGTTCTGCAAAGTTAACTGTGGGGAAGTGGGATTTGTTCAAGGGGTAAAGGGGTAAGTTGTTTTTCGAACAGAAATACCCAAAAAAAAGCAGATAGAGAGAGACAGAGACACAGAAACGAAGAGAGAAAAATAAATAAAAATATTTCAGGGAAATAGTTTCATGCGTGATTTCCCTTCCCCAACAACTGACATAGACTTTCTCTTTATCAAATCTAACTTGACACGTACTGAAGAAAATGACATGTCCGTTTCGAAAAATTACGTTATAAGAGACAAAAGATGGGGTTCGTGCATCTTCATGGCTCTGAAGGATGAAATTGTGAAACGAGGTCAATGGGTTACTTCTCCCTGTGCATCGAAAACTTCCTCCTATGTAATCTGCCAGAAAGGTCAGTTCTTCCTAAAATTCAATTCTAGATCCTGAGAATGAATGTGATCGATCCACTCTTCCAATCACACCGACAAAATGTACTACGCCTTACTTTCTCAATGGAACTGGGACGGTAAAAAAATCTTTCAAAAACAACTATGGGGTTAAATAAATTCAGTTCTACTCTCCCGGCTACCCTGGAGCTAGCTTGACAAATGAATGCGAATATTTCATTACCCAAAACTCTGGAATTGCTTCCATCTCATTCAAAGAACTAGTTCTCGACACAAACAGCTTTATATCTCTCTACGATGGAGTCTTTGCAATAAATCCGTTCCAAACGTGAGGATATTGCAATTATTACTAAAAAAATCATTTTAGGCTGACCAAAGATAACCTGCCCTATTACCTCAACTTTCAGTCTACAGGGAATATGTTGAGAATGGTGGTTTATATAAAGAATGACGATGAAGGCGAAGGAGAAGTACACGTTAACTACTTCAGCTTTACGTACTGTAAGTTTGTCAGTGTATTAGAGCTTTTTTTCAATCAATAACCTTAGCCTCAACCCTAAAGGGACCATAAGGGACCATTTGCAACTTTGGCTCATGTGATAGATAAAAATCAGCTGATCAAAAAACTCTATACAACATGTGGTTCAAAATTCTCCGTTTTTGAGAAATGTGGCTTCAAAGTGCCCAAAACCGGCCGACCGTCTGCAGATTCTGCGGAAGGCCGCAAAGCCTGCATGCACGATGTTTACAAGCCAGTCTAATTTCGAAGTTTCATTCTAATTGGACGAGATTACGCGGAAAATTAGGAGTGTTCCAGACAATTTAGCTTATATAAATAGTTTAATTTTTGACCGTACCCGGTGAAAATGGAAATGAAAAGTTCCCTGACGGTCCCTTTAATAGGTATACTTTTTTTCTAAATTATTAACGTTTTTATCTTAATCTTTATGTTGTCATCAAACCTAAAAATAAGCAAAAAAAATTAAATGTTGTTTATTTTCTATCTGTTAAACAGAAATTTCAGCTAATGGGACAAACACGGCTAAAGATCACGCCAGCGACCAGTGAATGTAGAGTGATACCTTTTTGTAATTCAAGGTGTGATTCATGTCAATAAACACTGTTATGTTTTTTCTCTTTTTTTGGCCAGCAAAATTTTTTGTAGGGCTGATTCTTTGTCAAGGTTGGTTATATCGTAGCCGCACGTTTAATTACGATAAAGGTATACCGACTTATGAAAAGACCACAACGCCCCTGATCTTTTGTGTTTGTGAAGTTCTGTGATTCTTATCTTATGTCTTATCACAGTCTAAAACTTGCGAGGTGTTAAACCATGAACAAAAAAGAATAAACGGGGGTGCTCGGATTACGATCAACTAAATGTGAATACAAATGAACAAATAAGTTTAGAACCATTGAAAACACAAATCTACGCAAAAATTACCCTTAAACAGGTAAAAATGTGTATTTCCAGTAATTGATTAATATTTGACTTCCAGACAAACTGGTGTTTTTGTAGAATTTTAACACGCATGACACGTTACCGTAAGGTGTGGTACATTCAACATAAGAAAAACCGAAATTCATTAGCATACAATACGGGCGCAGTTTGCCACAAAAACGGGATACGGTTAAAAATAGAGACAGCTATCAATAGAAAGCCGTTGAAAAGTCTTGGAAAAGGTTTTCAGTGCAGCTCAGAAAAAAATCCTCTTCGAACAGACGCGCATTGAAAAACCAATAAACTGTCTAACATACAATAAAAATTTAGAAAATTGTTTAATTGATTGCATAAAAATCACAATTTTTGCCGCTTTAACGCTTGTTTTCGAAAACATTGCTGAACTGCAACAAGAAAAGTTTCCAAGACAACTTGTCATATTCTTTCAAAGGGTGTGTGTCTCGGTGGTCCAACAAAATTCTAACCGTATCCCGTTTTTGGGTTTTTGGCCAAAGGTGCCGGCCTGTGTCGAGTGTTAGTGAATTTTCGTTAATTTGTTCCAATGACGATTCGTTTCTAATACGAAATTAAATCACATGATCCGAAGCCATCCTTCGCGCCGAAAAATTTTAAGGCAATGTTTCTACTTTGGCAGCCTTGATTTCGACTGGTATGGCATTCCAGTACTCCAAATGTCTGTAAAATACCTTCAAATATGTTTTATTACGTAATAAGTAAGTAAAACAAGCGGGAAACTAAGAAAAACCCAAAACCATCCGATTTTCTAACCATCACTTTGGGCATGTTTTCAGTTTCCTTCAAAACATAGGGAAACGAAAGCTGTAACACTCAGGTGAATTAAATAATTATACAAAAACAATGTTAATTTTTCATTTAAGACTAAAAAATCTCATTTTCATTCGCGCCCTCGTTCACAATTTTATCTTAAAAATACATTTTAATACAAATTTGGGGACTTACCGCGCTCCAATGCTAGCTACCATAACCAAGCCTTCTTGTAGGGACCGCAGAGGTGCGCACAGCAGTGCAGCCCGAAATGTGAAGAAAATATGGTTTGAATCGCTCTCGCGCGTATTATTTTTTATTTTGTTTTTCTAAACAGTGAATCTGACGTAAAAGAACACGAGAAATCCGATGGAGTTATTTTCAAACCGATACCTCTTTGTCTTTTGGGCCAAAAAGCATGATTTTTCGATTTTTTGGTCATTAAAAACAGGTTGGGCACGGAGCGCGTCCGATTTCAAATTAAAATGGTAACTCAACTTATTTTGCATATACTTGCCCAAAAACACAAAAATCCGTTCGTGCCAAAAAAAGTTACGCCGAATTTTAACATTTGCGGCGCTCCCATTCGTCGCAGAAGCACGTTTGGTAGCATTATTAGTGCGCAATGAACTTATTTAAGTGTTTTTGTTGTTTTAAGATAGTAAAATTTGAGAAAACCACTTTTGTTTTGCAGCAAAAGAATTTTAAAAGAAGTCAACTTTCAAGCGTTCTTTGGATTTCCCTTATGTGTGCGAAATACAGGCCCGGAGCGCTCAAGGTGTTTTAAATTTATAAATTTACTATTAATTCTCTTTTGTTTAATGTAAAATTGAGCCAATTTCATTCGTGCAGATTTATAAAAATATAATTTAAAAGTGAACTTTTTATGAATTTCAACCGGTTTTCGCGCTCCAATGCCAAATCCCCTTCTCACAGCAATTTCGAAAACGGTTAATTAAACGTGTATTTTTATTACTCTGGGGTTCATTTTGGTACCATAAATCGTAGAAAAATACGGTTACTCATTACAATACCAAAATCCTTTCTTTTTCTTCAATTTGAGGGATTTTGCATTCAACCAAGTTTCTGTCCGGTGTTTAGCGGTGCCTGTGCACCCGGCCGAGAATGACCCCGCCCAACCACGGCGGTAGTTGAAAAACGGAATTTTAATAGAGGCATTCAAAATGGAATATCTCGTTTTGTTGTGGATGAAATTTCACAATGTAAAAAGGAAAAGTTTAAGTTGGAGTATCACCTGTTTAAATATTCACATAAAAAGTCGAAATTCTGAAAAATAATTTATGCTCTGCGGTCCCTACCTTCTTGAAAAAGGCAATTTAAACCTGTATTTTAATTATTTTTGAGATAAATTTGGTATTAAAAAAACGAGAAAATTATGAAAAACCATTTAAAAACATATATACACGTGCATTTTCTCAAAAAGAGCGATTTCGCATTCAAGCAAAACTCTGTCCGTTGTTTAGCAGGGCCTGCGCACGTTTGCGCCGATTGCCGGGCATGGCCCGCCCAACCACGGATGCAGTGCAAAAATCGGGTTCATTTTTGTTCATTCAAAGCGGAATATCTCGCTTCGTTGTGAATGAAATTTCAAACTGTAAAAAAGAAAAGTTTAAGTTATGACATTATCTAGCTTTAATTTGCTATTAAAAATGCGAAAAAATAGTATTTAAATATTCCTCTGCGGTCCCTACCTATACGTATTTGCAGCAGTGATATCCCCATCAACAAAGACTGTACTTGTTAATGTGCATTGAAGTACTAAGCGTGGAAGTATTTTTGACTTATCCTTATAAAATTTCGAAGGCAGGAATTTCAACGTAACCTAAACAAAAATAGTCATAGTTCCGTCGAGACCAAAAGGTTCGCGTGCTCTTCTTTGCCGTAAAAACTTCATTCCAGAGAGTTCACATGACCAAGTGACTTTCGGTAATTCCTTTCGGCTACAGTCATTAATAAACCATTTTATAGCTCATTCCCATTAATAATTCCTTGTGGAGGCGTAGTCATTGCCTTCTAAAAAGCCTTGTTTGTCTTTTTTATCTTTTTATTACCCCAGGGATCCGCTTTGTTTTCCATTGAGCTAGCCACAAGGTTTTTCACCTTTAGTCTGTTTTTGTGTTTTTAATCATACATTCATTTTATTAAGGAAAACGATGCACTGTCTACTGTTCGTCCTCACGCTTTTCTATTTTGCGAAAGCTAAATTAAACTGCCCCGTTGGTTACGACTACAAGGAAAACATTTGTATTTTAGCAAACGTAAGCATTGACAAGTAAAAAAAACAGATTTGCCTTTAAGGTGAGGATGAAAGAAAAAGGAGACGCACAAAATTGGTGCATTAGGCAAAACTTACACTTGCCAATAATTGCTGACAAAGTGGTGGGAAATTGAATTACTGATCGAATATCTGTTTCATTTTCTTATAACTTATTTTAGGCTAATGATGTGATTGCAACGCTAGTCATGCAAAACAGGGCTTGGCTGGGACTAACATGTCTAACTGAAAACGCAGATGAGTGTCAGTGGGATGGTAGCTCAGAATATCGCTTTTTCGTGAAGAACTCGTACAGAAATTTTATTGGAGGTTAGTTTTTGTCTCAATCAGCGGGAGAGCGCGACGCTCTATCAATTGATACCAATTTTACTTCAGTTGAAAGGTGTTCCCTTTATAGCAAAGTTCTGGCACGCTTTCGCTGCGAGACCCATTGAATTTTGTCGTTCTTATGTTGAAATTCGAATTCCCTCCATCGACTGTCGTTTTAGTTTATAGAATCTGAAAACCGATAATAAAGTAAAGTAGAAAGAATACACGAGAATAATACGAGAAAAAAGCAAGTGCCAGCATAAAAACTCGGAAAACGCCAATTTTTCCGATTAAAACCACATTATTTAGGTGAACTTTACCTTCCAAAAAATTAAAAATATTTTTTACATCGTATAAAACTAAATAAAACTTTCAATATAAAAAAACAAAAGAAAACAAGAGAAAATAATAAAGAAATATAAAAACCTCGCCGGCTTGCAGGTCTTGGCGTTTTGCCAACCAGGCAGCTGTCACTAACAAGTCGCGGCGGGACCCAACAGCCCTAGACCTTTGAGATTCGGTTCTTCTTTTCCGGAAACGCACTATACCCATGATCACATCAAAAAATGAACTAAAAGTAGGATTGGTGAAAAGTATAGTTGGTTTTGTCCGCTCTATCGATTCGATTGATAGTAATTTACCTTCAAATGAACTAATTTCATTTTAGCAAAGTTTTGGCACGTTTTTGCTACGAGACCGTAAGACAATTTTTGAACTAAAAGCTATTTCCTGAAAAACGACGTATTAAATGAGCTCGATCAGTTCACTGGAAGCTGAGATCTTATGGGCCGGGCCGGGCCGACTTGAAAATAATCCTTGCCACGGCCCATTTTGGCCTGTCTGTTTCTTTCCACCTAGTCGAACTGTCACCAACGAAGTGAGGGAATAACAAATTTTAATTTGAAAAGTTTTAAAAATGAGCCCACGCTTTTCTTGGCCGGGGAAGGCCCGATTCGGCGCCCTTCTCGTGAGAACTGAAGTCACACACAGTCACGGACATTTTTTTAAATTTTCGTTGTAAAACAAAAAAACGACAAAATTTTAGGAGCTCCAAACGTGACCATAGGCCCTTGCGTCACCATCGCCAGAACAGGAATGTGGTACAGTAGTCCTTGCACTCATGTTGAAAACCTCGCTATTTGTCAATACAGTGAATCGGAATATCCACCACGTCAGTTGCCGAAAAAAAAGAGGAAAAACGATTTCAGAAAAAATCTGTTTGCCATCAAAAAGAGTCGAGGAAAAGGCTTTTGCTAGAAAACCAGTGCCCGACACCACTCTTGTCAATTTGGAAAACTCTTGTTACTTTGGCAGCTTTGTGAGAAATTATGCCGATGGTGAAAAGTTTTGCAAAGATAACTGTGGGGAAGTGGGATTTGCATCAAATGACGGGGTGAGCGATATTTTTTAAGACGCTGTCTCTGGAAAACTCGAGCAGAAAAAAATTAATAGTTTCAGAAATTGCTCAATTTCGGTCAGTAACCTTTAAAAGTAAAAAAAAATCCTGGGGGCAATAATCGACTTTTTAAAACTTTTAGACCGAAATCGATTTTTCGACCTGGGTTTGGGTACTATGATTTTACAAAAAAGGGCAAAACAAGTAAATTAGGGGTTAGGTATTATCTTAATCTTACCCCCCACCAATGTCAATCGAGGCCCCCCATAGGGGGCGGTGCAATCTCACCCCCCACAAAGCTCAAATTCATTCCCCTAACGTTGCGTAGGAAATATATTTGTTCCACCACTCGATTTCTTGCGGGTCATTTTTACGATTTGTTTCGCTGGTTGCGGTCGGTCGTGTTCCTACTCATTGTCAGTCGTACGCTTGCCGGTTTGTCTTTTAAGCACTAGCGCAAATTTAACTGTTTTGCAGAATAAAACCTAATGAAACGCACTTCAAATTGTTCTAACAGTTCAATATCCATGGCAAACGCAAGATAATGCTTTAATTTCAGCAGAAACAGGAGTGATATTTGTCTTCGGCTAAGTTTTCTTTCTTCAAAAACATTCATATTATTACGTTAGCACATAAGGAGGGGGGTGATTGGGAGAAATAGGGGAGATCGTGATTAAAAAAAACCGAGGGGATGAGATTGCGATGTGTGGGTGGCGCATCTGCACCGGGCCAAATGGGGGGTGCGATTGCGACTGGTGGGGGTGATGATTGCGATAGGTCCTGGTGTCGCAATCGCGTCCCCCCACATAACTGTGGGGGGTGCAATTACGATATAGATAACCAAATTTTACCTCCCACCAAACGCAATGGCACCCCCACGCACCCATATCAAATGCGCCACCCGCGTCCAATATTGCATTGAGTGGGGGTGCAACAGCACCGCGGGGGGACCAAATGGTGTGGGGGGCGAGATTGCGATTTTACCAAGTGGTTATTCTGAAAGTATTTGACATGAATACTGCAAATATAACAGTCAAATAACGAAAATATTGTGTATGTCATTAAGTGTCGCAAAATGCTTCTATACCAGAAAGATGGGCAATGTTCTGCACTTTTTGAGAACTCAAAATCTTAAAAAAAAACTTTGTGACCATCATGACAAACATCAATCATTTGAAATTGAAGTTTGATTTGATCGGGAAATTTTTCACTTTTGGTATGTTCACTTTTGGTTTGCGCATATTTCTGGTATAAAGGCATTTTGCGACACTTTTGTGAAAACTCTGCGTGTTGCAAACCATAAAACAACGTTGAGGATTCGAACCTAACATGGTCACACGCCGACTGTGTGACAAGCTACTGCATTAACCACTGAGCTATAGGGTCTGAGATTTGGTGTGGCGGAGCCTTTCATAGTCGTTGGTCCGCTCCTATTTTTATAATTACGGCAGTGCGCGCGTAACTCCTGTTGTACATATAATTTAGTTAGAATATCAAAAACGACTTGAAATTAGCAAGGGAACACCCAAAATATTCGAAGAATGACCAAAGCTATGTACCGTAATAATGACAAAAAGCGCGCCCCCGAAAATGTGGTACGCAGTGCCCGAAATCGGAAGGAACTAGGATTGGCGAGGACTATATATTGCCCCTAGAAAGGTTACTGACCAAATTTGAACGAATTCTGAAGCTATGAAGTTTTTCCTAAGATAGTGGCCTCAGGCCGAAAGTGGCCGCTAGATTCTTTCAGAGACTGCGTCCTAAACAAAGAAATAAACACCTAGACCGAGATAGAGACTGAAACTTAAAATTTTCAGGGAAACAGTTTTATGCGCGACTTTCCTTCCCCAACAACTGAAATTGACTTTCTCTATGTCAAACCTGGTAATTGGTCTCCCCCTGCAGTATATCAAATTGGCAATCCGAATGAGAAATATTTCGTTATAAAAGACAAAAGATGGGGTTCGTGTATTTCAATGGCCCTGAAGGACGAAATTGTGAAACGAGGGCAGTGGGTAACCTCTCCGTGTTCATCCAAGACTTTGTCCTATGTGATCTGCCAGAAAAGTCAGTTCCGGAAAACATAATTTCCTAAAATCTCATTTCAAGATCCTGAGAATGAATGTGATCGAACCAGCCTTCCACTTACGGAGACGAAATGCACAGAGCCTTACTTTCTAAACGATACGGGAACGGTAAAACATTTTTTTAAAGTTTGATTTGACATGTCTTCAGTTCTACTCTCCCGGCTACCCTGGACCTAGTTTGACCAACGAATGTGAATACTTTATAACCCAAAATTCTGGAATCGCATCCGTTTCTTTCAAAGAGCTAGTCCTCGACAAAAACAGCTATATCTCCTTTTACGATGGAGTCTTCGCTCTGAATCCGTTCAAAACGTGAGTGCCTTGAAACTGCAAAAATACAACGCTATGTTTAGGCTGACCATGGACAACTTGCCGCGCTACCTCAATTTTCAGGCAACTGGAAACATGTTGAGAATGGTGGTTTCTATCCAGAACAAAAGCGATGGTGACGGGGAGCAAGTGAACTACTTCAGCTTTACGTACTGTAAGTTTTTAAAATACGCTAAAACTTCGCGTTTAACTCTATGAAATGCAACATTTGACCTCCTGTCAACCTTAACTAAGAACAAACCCCAACTCAACCCATTCATTTAACGCAATTTCCAGCTAATGGGTCAACCACATCAAAAGATCACACCAGCGACCTGTAAACGGAAGGCGATTCCTTGAATAAAGTTTCATGCAAAGAGTTTCTTCTGGTAGTTATCTCTCTCGCAATGTTCTATAGATCGATGGACGTCTAGAAGATAAAAATTTACCTAGGATAGAGACAGTCCACTCAGCCTCCAAGATTAATTAACTTTGACAAAAATAAAACATGCTGCAGCAGTTCAATCTCTTCCGGAGACTGAAGGTAGCAACCTTCACTCTTTTCGCGCTTTTCGCACGTTTGAGACGCTGATTCGAGCTAGTTCTTTTGAAGGCACAGGGTTAATTTATATGATTTTGTTCGTTTCCATTCATTTTGCATTACATTCAAACTTTTTCAAAATTAATCTTAGAAAATTTAAGTCACCTATTGCTTTGAAATTTTTGAGAACCATGTAAATTTTTGTGCCGGAAATTCTGCGAAAAACGATTCTCAATTTGGTTTTATGTATTAAAAAAAATCCTGGAGGGTACGCGCGCCTAGGACGCGCACCCTCCTGGATTCGGCCTGCGACCGTATTTACACGCGGCCTTCGACCGCTCAGTTAAGCGGCCTGCAGCCGCAAGTTTGTTTATGAAGTTCGTGGAATGTAGGCAAAACCAAATATTAGAGGGCGGATTCGAACCCGGGTCGCGAGATTTGTAAGCGAGGAAGTTACCACTCTGCTATGGGGTCGGTCTCACGGCGGCGTCAAATTATTTACACGCGCACCCGATGGCACAGGGGTAGCATCCTCGCTTACAAATCTCGACCCGGGTTCGAATCCGCCCTCTGATATTTGGTGGCTACATTCCACGAACTTCATAAAAATAACAAATCGTTTATGGTTTCCATCTGCTCACATTTGCTTTGTGAATATGCTGAACCAAAACAGTCATACTTTTTTTGAACGTATTTTTGACAACTTTGGTATCGACCAATTTTTTGGTTTAAAAAGCAAAGTTGAGCAATATTATCTCCATAATGAAGCTATCATAGTGAGCCGTTTCCTTTTTTTTTTTTTTTTTTTTTTTTTTTTGAAAATTTTTCAAGGATCCGAAAACACACCGCTTTTTTTGCCCAACTTTCCGATTTTTAATGATTTTTTTTTATTATAAATTTGGAAAAATTTGGAATAAATGAATAATTTTCAATACAAATTCATTCAAACTTGATGCAGACGTCTAATCAACAATAATTGAGCTGAACGTTGCATTGAATCCGCGAGCCACATTTGATTGGTCGGTGTGAAACACAACTTTCATGTGTCTTGTGAATGTGGTCACAGAAAGGTTAGTGAAAGGGCCACCGGTCAGCCTGAAATTAGTCACTTTGGCAACTGAAAACAGCGCATACATAGTGATATTTCCTCTGAGGTCGAAGACATTCACATAATCATAATTAACTTCCGTCAAAAAATCCGCAAAAACAAGTTGGATCCCACTTCCACTATTCGAGGTAAGACACCAAGTCTGGTCATAGCTGTTCGGGTAGGCGCTCGGATAATTGGGGCTTGTAAACTAAACTCTTACAAATCTAAAAACTTTAATAAAAGCTCACCCCTCCACTGCCTAACATTTGTGTACCGGTGCACTGAAGTGGGGGTAATCCTAAAAAAATGTTAAAATTAAACTTGGGTGCACAAAAATTACCTCCATACTGCGCTTTGAAGTAATTGGTTGTGTTATCCCCTGCTGTGCTTACGCTGTTGGTGTCAAAAACGACTCGTAGCATATTTCCCGTTGAGTAATAAGACATGTTGGATGAATGAGTGATCCTAAACATAGTAAGACGCAGTGTCTGAATAAAGTAAGCTTTTGAAAAAAAAACCCCGTTTTTGAACAGAAATATTTTTAGAAACAAATGTGAACGGCCTGGTCGGGTTCCTAAGGGCAGCCGACCACTCTGACGCTTAGCGCCATAGCTGTTTCCGTTAGCCCTTGGTACCCTTTCCTTGCTCCTGACCGCGCCGGCTCGCACCTTCTCCCTTGGAAATGAAGGGCGGGGTGCGAGCCAGCAGAAAGAGAGAGAACCCCTACTCTTCAATGGTAAATAGTAGGATGCGTTGAAAATGTTTCGTTTTTGGGACCGGTATCTTATTAAGTTGTTTTGATACTCACCTGACAAACGGGTCTTTTTCAAACAAATTATTAAACAAAAGGATCGAACTGTTCCCGTCGAGGATCAATTCCTCAAATGTAATGAAAGCAATAAGTCCAGCAGATTCGGAAATAAAATAGTCGCAATGATTCGGCTGGCTGCTCCTCGGGTATCCGGGAGAGTAAAGCTTAAATATTTATTGTAAAAGGCAAAAAACAGTAACAAACCGTTCCCGAACCATTTAAACGGGTTGTGCTGCCACTGCATTGTATTGGGGCTAAGGTAGGAGAAGGAGTTGTAGGAGTTGTAACGACAGTGTGGTCACAATCGTTGATAGGATCTTCAAAAAACAAAATTGTTTTCACTTTTGTGTAAAACCTTTTTCACACATGACATATTTTGATGAAATTGCGTTGCAAGGAGAGTTGATCCACTGACCACGTGATACCAGTTGGCTCTTCAAAGCCATAGAAACACAGGGACCAAGTCCTTGGTCTTCATAACCTAACGCAAAAAATGTTTGGAATAAGGGACTACGAACCAAAGTTCCGATAGTTGACAACACTTCTGTCGTCCCAAATGTATGAAGACTGGTTGGAGGTGATGCCGAGAATGGTGTAATCCGTTACCTGGTCCACTGTAGAAAAATCTCGGAGAAAACTGTTCATCTGAAGACGATTTCTCACACCAAAGCTGACTTTCTTCCAGATTGATTGAATTGCTTTAAAAACTTTAATGTATTCGTCATTAAAGGGACAGTCAGGCTGGTTTTTCAACCTCGGCTCAATTATGAGAGAAAGTTTGCTGATCATGAAAATATATTTGACTATTGGTCGAAAATTCACCGTTTTCGAGAAAATACTCTTCAAACTCGTCAAAAACGGGTCTCCGTCTGCAAATCAGCAGACGGGCAATACGCCCTGCATGTCCGCCTTTTACAATTCATGCTAATGAATCAAATTTTATTCTAATTGGCTGAGAGAGCGCTAGAAACGAGGAAGGAGCGAGACAATTTAGCATAGTTGATTCGCATAATTCCCGACCGTAGCCGATCGAAAATGAAATGAAAAGCCACCTTACTGCCCCTTTAATGGGCCATAAGGGAGGTTTTTCCCTGCCCAAAATATATTCCAACGATTATTGAAATGCGACGAGCGGCGCACAACGGATGACTACCTTTGCGAGAGGCGTTGCATTGGTGCGGTAGGAGGGCGCAAATCTCTCCCTGCGAGATGCAGACGACGAGAGTGGCATGCAGCCGCGGCTTCTATCTCCGCACACAATATGTGAATTACAAATAAACATTTTTTTGAACTTTTCGAATTGAATTGTGGCCTTGTGAAAAAACGTTCTGTGGAACCCGTTTGGACACAATATTTTCGGAGGTTTTATGGAATTTTCTCATTTTTAGAGAAACAGTAACAAAAATCACTATTCTTTTTGACAATAACAACAATATATAATCTATTTTAAATAAACATGTGAAAGGCCCATGGTGGCCCCTTTAAGGCGAGGATATTTTTTGTTTTTGCTCTCTCTCTCTCTCTCTCTCTCTCTCTCTCTCTCTCTCTTTCTCTCTCTCTTTCTCTCTCTCTTTCTCTCTCTCTCTCATTCTTTCATCATCTCTCTTTTCCTTTCTTTTTTTTTATTTCTTTTACCAAGATTGTATCTTTTCTCTCTATATCTAAGTCTACTGCGTCTCTTTTTTCTCTCACTTTCTCTCCCCCTATATCTCACTTCTTGCATCTCTCAACACATTCTCCCTCCCTTTTTCTTTCTATTCCTCTATCACTGTGTTTTACCCATTTTTTCTCTTTCTCCCTTCCCTCTCTCTCTCTCTCTCTCTCTCTCTCTCTCTCTCTCTCTCTCTTTCTCTCTCTCTCTCTCTCTTTCTCTCTCTCTCTTTCTCTCTCTCTCTCTCTCTTTCTCTCTCTCTCTCTCTCTCTCTCTCTCTCTCTCTCTCTCTCTTTTTTCTCTCTAAATCGACTATGTCTCTCGAATATATCGGATAGACAGGATCCTACAAAAAAGCGGCTTTATTCTCTGATTCCGCGTTTCAAAGTGTTATCCAAAATTTGACATTGACAACTGTTAGCCTAATTTCATCGCCGTTCATGACACCGAGGAAAGGCTCAGCCCTACACTAGTATTACAAAAAACGTGAAAAAATGCAAATTTTAAACCAACCCCTGTTGAGTGAATGGAAGCCATGTTTCCGCACGTTGAGTTACACTGAGTTCTTGCACTGTCATAGTCCAACGCATTTTTTCCGTAGTAGCACTTTCCACGGAAATAGCTGGCTGTTGCATCTGCACAATTTGCCACTGAAATAGAAAATATAAATTAGCATAAATTATAGGTGTCGCCATTTTTGAACAGGAAAAAGGGTTTATCGCAGCAGGTGTGGGCGGGCAAAAAAGCAATTATTCATTATTTTCATCCCGGTAGGTCTGAATGTCAGTTTTTTTTTCAAGAAAGAGGTCAAAGTACTTTGTATGCCAGAATTGCCGAACGATCAGTAATTGGGCTTTGATGCAAAGATTTCGTCGGAATTCAAAAGCAACGTGATAATTTTTTTTTTAAATTTAAATTTAAAATAAAATTTTGTAATATTCCTGTCCTAAATAATTTCCAACAACTGCTAAAATGCGACGGGCGGCGCGCAGCGAATTCCTAAATGCGTTGCATTAGTTTGGGAGCAGTGCGAGAATCTCTCGCTGCGAGACGCAGACGAGGAGAGCATCATGCAGCCACAGCTTATATCTCTCTCTCTACACACACACAAGATTTATATTACTTATAAACATTTTTTAACTTTTCAAAGCGAATTGTTCCAAATTTTTTAATACTAATTTTTCTAAACATATAAATTTTTAAAAAAAAGACAGCGAATGGCGCTCCATTTGAAAAGTCCAAGGGTCCGTTTGAGAAAAAAACGCTCCATTGATACGATTCAGTTAAACACCGGACAATTAGATTTTGACCTTGTAAAAAACGTTCGCTGGAGATCGTTTGGATAAAATATTTTAGGCGGTTTGCTGGAATTTTCTCATTTTTAGGTAAAAACTATAAAAAAAAAACATAATTGTTTCAGTCATTAGTGAAAATAAATAATTTACTTTAATAAACCCCTTTTTTGGCACACCACTTCACGAAAGTAATGCCTTACCGATAGTACCAGGAGTATACTGGCAACCCATCCACAGGTAGGTGTAAGAACAAGGAGCGCTGATCCACCGGCCGTTGCTGATCTGCATGTAGACGCAAGCTCCAGCGGTGGCGTTTGGTGAACCTGGTTGTAGAAAAGTAGTAAGAAGACAAAATTTTGTCTTTTTATGTGTTTCATATTATTCACCAGAAGTCAAAGCCCGGCTTCGCGGGTCTTCGCCTTTTGGAATCAGCGGCCTTCGGCCGGGTCAGGGTCGCTTAGCGACCCATAAGTAAAACGGCCTTTGGCCGCATCAGACCGGCTCGCGGTTTGACGTTGATTAGTATGTAAACGCTCGGGTCTGGTACCAAAGTGCGACAGTCCACTCTGACGCTTCGCGCCAGAGCGGTTCCCGGCCGCACTTTGGTACCCTCCCCTCGCTTTCACACCCCACCGCCTTCTAAGCTCACCTTCGAAAAAGTTATTATACCCTTCACTGCCCAAAGCTCTGCCATTATCCCATTGACAGGACGCTATGTTGTTTTCTAGACAAGTGAGGCCTAGCCACAGTTTGTCATACTTGCTGCCAAAGGACTGCACTTTGTTGTTCATCTGAAGAAAATTCTATGCACAAACGACAAATTTCAACGTACAAAAGCGTTGGTGATGATGTACATGTAGGCATTGCTGTCAGCACAAATTTTGTAAGCAGTAGTTCTTTCAGCTTCGACGATTACCTGAACGACTTTTAAAATCAGCTCTGAAAGGCTAGAAATGTCTTAGGTCATAAAATTTTAAAATGGTCAAATCAAATTCAACTTTGTTGTGTATACTATGTAGGAGCGAGCCTCTGTTAGTAAAAATTACATCAAAAATCGATTATCGATTTCTGGGGCATGATATAGTAATCGGGCATCGGGGTACAGTACCTACCCGAAACTTGAGAAAACCTAAGATATTAAGGTTGTTTTGATAAGCTGAAAAAGTTATAAGCAAAAAAAAGTTTGAAAACACGCGCGCCATCCATTGAGGCATCCTTCCGCGGTCATTGTTAAAGGGACCGTCAGGGACCTTTCATTTCCATTTTCATCGGGTACGGTCGAAAATTATACTAATTATATATGCTAAATTGTCTGGAAAACTCCTCATTTTCCCAATAATATCGTCCTATTAGAATGACAACTTCAAAATTAGACTAGCTTGTAAACATCGTGCATGCAGGCGTTGCGGCCAGGTTTGGGGCACTTTGAAGCCAGATTTCTCGAAAACGGAGAATTTTGAGCCCTATGTTGTATAGAGTTTTATGATCAGCTGATTTTTATCTTTTACATGAACCAAAGTTGCAAAAGGTCCCTGACGGTCCCTTTAACCATTTGCTAATCAGCGTAACATTTGCCACCGAAAGCATACCTAACATTATGAATTTGCTCCAGTTTGAGGGTAGTTACAATACCCCGGGAGTGGATTACAGTTTCCTTACCCAGAAATCGATAATCGATTTTGTATGTCATTTTTTTATTATTTGGTGGCCAAATGAAATGGCCATGGGCGATTCAATCAGTTTTTGTTGGCGTTTTCAGAGACGAAAATGGCATTTTGAGAGACTCACCGGAGAAAAGCAAGTTCCACTCCCGTCATCGGTATAACCATGGGGACAGTCGATGGCTGATGAGAAGCCGAAAAGGGCGCAAACCAGCAGAGGCAGCCGCATTTGCGAAACTGGAGGGGGAGGTGGCGGGGCATCGGCAAAAAAAAGATAAGAAAAGTTGGTTAGGAGAGATAAGGAAGAATAAAGTGAAAAGGTTTCAACCAACACTCAAGAGATTTTGATAAAGGCAAAAAGGCAAAACAAAGTAGTAGGTCGAATCTAACTTCTGCTTCTTCGCTTTTTGGCCCCAAGTTGCAGCCGCTTTTTACCAAAGCAGAAACCTAGATGTATCGTATACAACAAACTTCGTTCTTGAATACAACATATATATGGGGGAAATTCAAATCCTCCCCTCCAACACAGCTCAAAGAAGTTGGCAAACCCCCCTGACTGTCTCTTTAACCAATTTTAAGCGCCACTTTTCGTTTCACGGTCCTGCCGGGTAAGCACGTAAGCACGTAAGGTACGTGTTTATTGACTAAAAAAAATTTTCAACTTCTCGAAGGCGCTGTTTCTAGTCTTTTCTAAGATAACAAGCACTGACTGTATCGGAACGACGCACACAATACATGCGTTATCTGGCGGGGCGAGACAGCTTATGAAGGCAACTTCCCCAATTTTTTATACGAGGGGTCTTGGAAAGCATAAACGGCATTTTGTCTGGAGAAGGACAAGGAACAGATACGTAAACAAAGACGGTAGTAGGGAGAGGGAGAGAGACAGAGAGACAGAGAGAGACAGAGAGACACAGAGACAGAGAGACAGAGAGAGACAGAGAGACACAGAGACAGAGAGACAGAGAGACAGAGAGAAAGAGAGACAGAGAGACAGAGAGAGAGACAGAGAGACAGAGAGAGAGACAGAGAGACAGAGAGACAGAGAGACAGAGAGAGACAGAGAGACAGAGAGACAGAGAGACAGAGAGACAGAGAGACAGAGAGACAGAGAGACAGAGAGACAGAGAGACAGAGACTTCTCCAATTTGTTACAACCGCTGTCGTTCTGTAAATCTCCATAACAAAACAACTTTATGTGAAAATCTACTAGGTGGTGCTCGTTTCGACCTTTTATTCGCCACTGGCAATCTACTTTTCCTGGACCGCGCGGGTACGGGAACGGATTCTGACGAGGCACTGCTCAGCCGAATCCGCTCGCTCCTCCGCCGTCTCCAGAGCCAGCTGCACCGACCTGTACTTAGTCAGGTGTCCGTTCGCCTGCTCCTCCTAAATCACCCATTACTGCTTGTTTCCTGAATATCTATCTTACCGCATCCTCGAGCTGCTTCTTCTGCACCTTCAGCTTGGCGGAGAGCTTCTCGACGAGCTCCTGCAGCTTGTCGTAGTTCTTCTTGTCCTCAGAGACCTGGAACTCCAACTCGCGCACGCGTCTGTCAGCACGGGAGAGGTTCTTGGAAGCCTCCGTGGAACGACGGGTCTCGGTTTCCAGGTCGGTCTGGAGGGTCTTCAGACGGTGCTCGGCCTTCTGAATGGCCTTGGCTCCACCCTTGATCACCGAAGCCTCGGCGGCATCGGCGCGTTCTTGCATGTCCTTGACCTGGCTCTCTAACTGCTTCTTGTAGCGTTCGAGCTGTTGGCTGTGATCCTGCTCGTGACGGAGGTCTTCAGCCAGCTTGGCAGCGTCGGCCATGGCGCGACGGCTGCGCTCCTCGGAACCGGCGAGCTCGGTCTGAGCCTCGGCAATGTCGCTCTGAACAAATACAATCAAGGGTTTTTTGAAAACCCTCACCTTGAGGAGAGCAATCTCGTTGTCGAGCTGGTTCTTGGCAGCCAAGTAGGAGGTGTTGGAAGAGCTGAGCTCCTTGTTCTGCTCCTGGTGTTCCTTGACAGTCTGCTCGACTTGGCGGCGAGTGCGCTCCACCTAAATTAACCTTATATTTGTTGTTTAAACTTCAACAGACGTTCTCGAGCTTGACGATGAGCTCCTCCTGCTCCTGCTTGGCCACGGCGAGCTTGCGCTCGGACTGAAGCAGACACTCTCTGAACTCCTCGCGGCGCTTCTGCTCCTCGTCGATGATCTGCTGGAGCTCGCGCACCTGGTCGACGTAGCGGCTGAAAAGGAAAATTGTTATTTCGCAATCAAACAGAACTTCAAATTCTTGGTCGAAACTGATTTTCTGGTTACTGTATCTGTGACATACGTATTTAGCCTACCGTAACACCGTACTTAACGGAAAACTACAGTATCCTTTTAAAAAAAACAACAACAACAATGATAAATTTTTCCATGAGCTACCGTAGTACTTTGGCGCGCTACCGTAACCCTGGGCGCGCTACCATAACCCTTGGGCGCGCTACCGTATCCATGGCACCTACTGTTACGAAAAAACGCGCTACAAAAAACGCGCTGACAATTTTTCAAATACTCAAACACCCGTTGTGCTACAGTAATCCGTAAGCACAAGTTGCCTACGGGTGAAAATTGGGGTTCCGCAATGTTGTCTTACTTGTTGTATACAGTGTGCAGAAATTTGCGGTTCAGTAGCATAATATCACATTTCGCCTGCAGTATATTAAAATTCGGACTACTACTACCGTTGCACCGTAGTTTTTGAGCTCGTTTATCCTGGGGCCTACAGTCACCAAAAATTGAAAGCTACAGTAACCAGTTAACTTATTTCGCTTACAGTATCAAAAATGCTCGAAAATAATGTGTTTTCACGTTTCGCCAACAGTATCCAAGAATGAGCACCACAGGAATCCGTTATCATATTCCAATACAGTACCCGGAAAAAATTGCTACTGAAACCCTTTTCCACTACAGTAACATACGACTACAGTAATGCTGAGCTAGATTAGCGACCTTTATGCTACAGTAACCCTTTATCGCATTTTGTCAACAATATGCAGAAACATGCGCTACAGTAAACCACAGTCACATTTTGCCTACAGTATCTACACCTACGCGCTACAGTATTCCATAATTACATGTCGCTTGCAGGATTTAAAACCCCGTTACTGTAACCCCCACAGTGAATACAAAAAGTTCAGCCGTCACAGCCGCCCTTACTCCTGGATTATCTACCTTACAGTAAGTTGTATCTACAGTAATCCACTTGAATTTTTAGAATTTTTTGCTTTGTTACCTACCGGATGTTCTTCTGAGCGTCCTCGTTGGCCTTGTTAGCGTGGTCAAGAGCAATCTCGAGCTCGTTGATGTCGGCCTCGAGCTTCTTCTTGACACGGAATAGGTCGGACTTGGCCTTGGACTCGGCTTCGAGAGTGGCCTGGATGGAGTCGATGGTCTGCTGGTGAACCTTGCGAGAGTTCTCGAACTCCTCCTCCTTCTCCTGGATGCGCTTCTCGATCTCGGCACGGATCTGCTGCACCTCGATCTGGCAACGCAGGCTCTTGCTCTCTTCGGATTCCAGGGCGGCCTCGGCCTCGTCCAGTCCCCTCTGCAGCTCCTCCTTCTCCATCTCGAAACGGCGGAGTTGCTTGGACAGGGCGTGGGTGGCACGGCCTCCCTCCCCCAGAGACTCGGTGAGGTCGCGGACCTCGTCTCCGAGAGCCTTGTTCTCCCTCTTGAGACCCTCAGTCTGGTCAGCCAGGGCGTCGTGGTGTCCGCGGAGCTTGTGGGCCTCTCCAGCGAGAGAGCGAGCCTCGCGCTGAGATCCATCGAGCTCCAGGTACAGATCGTCGACCTTCTTCTTCCACTCGTCGATGACCTTGTCGAAGGCCTTCTGCTTCTTCTCCAGAGAGGCGACGGCCTGGGCGTGGTGTTCAGCCTCGAGGCGGTTGGCGTCGGCTTCGGCGGTCAAGCGGCTGCGGGCGTTCTCCAGGGCGACGATCTTGGCGTTACAAGCGTCGAGGGCGTCTTGGATCTCGCTGGTCTTGGCCTGCTGTCTCTTCTTGACCTCGTCGAACTCGTCGGCTCCAATGAGACCCTCGGTCTCGAACTTGGTCCTCCATTGATCAAGCTCAACCTGGGCCTTCTGCTGCTGGCGGATGGATTCAGCCTTTCCAGCGACCTAAAAATAGTTGCGTTATCGATTCGGATCTGGCGCGCTATCGATTTGCATTTTTCTATTATAATAGCTGCTTGAAATACTCAAAATATCAATAGTTAAGAAGAAAAATTGCTAGTTGGCTCGCTATCGCTTCGGGACCCACTAACAAACAAGCAAACAACCTTTGCTATCTGGCACGCTTTCGCTATGAGACCTGATATTTTAATTTTTTTTAAGCTAAAGCTTTCAACACTTTATTGACCTGTCAAGTTTCAGGCAAAAATATTCAAATGATCAGTAGTTATAACGAAAAATTGCTACCTGACGCGCTTTCGCTGCGGGAAACAAACTTTTCAGCGATTCTTGAAAAGCTGTCCGTTTCAAAAGATTTGTTGCCAAAACTATTCCCAAATCGATTTTTAGCGCTACAATTTTTAAAACGGTATACGCTTAGCGTCACATCTAAAATGCCATACGTGATTACGTATTTCACGTCGCGGCGAAAATGTAAGGATCCAAATTTTGCTATTCGTAAACCTTGTGGTTACGGTATGCGTCGCAACAAAAATGGCATACGTGATTGCGTATTTTACGTCGCGTTGAAAATATCATGGTAAATTTGATACCAGCAGAAACGCTTGTGTACCCTACCTCGTCTTCGATGGACTCCCTGAGCTGTTCGAGCTCCCTCTGCAGGGTCTTGCTGAGGTTGTTGAGGTTCTGGCGTTCGCGGCTCTCCTCGTCAGCCTGGCGCTTGGCGGCGTCAAGTTCGTTGGAGAACTGGAGACGAAGCCTGGTGGCAGCCTGGATCTTGGCGTCGAGCTCCTCAACCTAAATTTCCTTATTATCTCACAATCTTTGATCTACCAAACCTGGCGAGCGAGGTCAGCGTTCTCGGAGTGGATGCGTCCCTTGTGGGAGACAAAGTCCTGGAGCTGACGGCTCTGCTCGTCGCACTTCAGACGAAGCTCCAGAAGAAGCACCTCGTGCTGCTTGGCAACACGTTCCTGGTCGGCACGGGCCTTGGCCTCGTGGTCCAGGGCGGCGGAAGCCTCGTCAAACTCACGCTGCATCTGGCTCTTTTCCTTCTCAGAACGGGACTTTTGCTTCTGGAGCTGCTCCACCTGGTCGGTGAGTTCTTGAACGGCATCGGCGCTCTTCTTCTTCAGAAGCACCAGCTGTTCTCCGAACTTGAGGGAGCACTCCTCCAGGTCGCGGCGGAGCTTGCCCACCTCGGAGTCCTTCTTCTTGCCCAGTTCAACCTGGGTGGTGAAGGCACGGGCCTGCTCGTCGAGCTGGTCAGCCAGTTCGTCGTACTCGGCCTGCTGCTCAGCACGGGCCTTGTCAGCGCGGCCGCGAGCGTCCTTCTCATCAGCCAGTTGGTCCTGAAGGTCGTTCATCTTAGCCTCATCAGCCTGGATGCCCTTCTGAAGCTTGGCAACGGCGGCCTGTTCGTCCTCCAACTTCATGCTCATGTTGTGGAGCTCGGTTTCCTTGCGACGAAGCGCGTTCTCAGCCTCGCTCTTGGCCTTGGAGAGCTCTTCCATCTCCTCCTGGGCGATCTTGAGCTCGCCTTCGGCCTTCCTCTTAGCCTTGTCCATATCGGCACGATTTCTCTTTTCACCCTCCATGGTGGCTTCAGAATCCTCCAGGCTGGTCATCAGCTTGGCCTTCAGCTTGTTCATGGCGAGGTTCTGCTCCTCGGCGGCGGCAAAGTCTTCGCTCAGCTTCTTGTTGGTCTCTTCCTGGTGCTTGCGCTCCTTGCTCAGCTTGGAGATGTGCTCATCCTGCTGGCGCATCTCATCCTGGAGGGCGCGGATCTGGTGCTCTTTGGCGTTGCGCTCAGCATCACTCTTGCGAAGGCTCAGATCGAGGTCCTGAAGTCATTGATTACCACTTTTAGAGAATTATGTGCGTGTGCGTGTGCGTGTGCGTGTGCGTGTGCGTGTGCGTGTGCGTGTGCGTGTGCGTGTGCGTGTGCGTGTGCGTGTGCGTGTGCGTGTGCGTGTGCGTGTGCGTGTGCGTGTGCGTGTGCGTGTGCATGTGCGTGTGCGTGTGCGTGTGCGTGTGCGTGTGCGTGTGCGTGTGCGTGTGCGTGTGCGTGTGCGTGTGCGTGTGCGTGTGCGTACGTGTGCGCGTGTGCGCGTGTCTATCCCCTTACCTGGCAGCTCTTCTTCAACTCAGCGCACTCCTGCTCCACCCTCTTCTTCTCCTTGTTGAGTTCAGCGGCGGCGGCCTCTTCAGCCTCGAGTCTCTTCTGCTGCTCGGCGAGCTTGGCCTCCATGGTGGCCTTCTGCTCGGCCATCATCGCCATTCTCTCTTCGACCTCCGTGTTGGTACCACGGGTGGCCTCCAACTGCTGAAGGAGTTCGTCCTTCTCAGCACGGAGACGCTCGCTGTTCTCAGCCAGGAGAAGAGCCAGCTCGGCCTCCTTCTCCAAAGACTCCTTGAGTCCGGACACGGTCTCCTGCATCTTCTCGTACTGCTCCTCGATCTTGCCGGAGGCGATCAGAGGCTTGACCTGAAAAAGGAAATTATAAGAAAGGTCTGATGTAGCTCACTGGTAAGATAATGCCTTTCAATCAGATCCTACAGTACCTTATCACAACTAATTTTTTAACGTTACTTCAAAAAAACTTATGGTGCTTGAACTAAAGGACGCCATTACTCGTTTTGATATCGTTATCAGGGCAGGACAGAATAAAAATGCCTTATCAGTAGGCATGATAGTGCCTTATCAGTGATCGCTTTGAGGTACCGTAATCCTTTTTTTTGGCATGATAGTGTCTTATCAGGAAAAACACCCTTTGAAGTTGTAACTCTCTACAGCAACCCCAGCTATCCGCGTCGATTAGAATCTTATCACAGACTACCTTACTCATCCAGTATCTGTGACCGTTCTTGTTTCAGTAAACTCCAAGCTAGAGTAAGCTCAATTATACAATTTTAGAGTAACCGTAATAGACTATAGCCATAAGATACACAAGTGTATACTAACTGTAACTTTACAGTACCAAAAGGGCAGGGTTTGCTGTATGTACCATACAGTACCCTATAAGCTGTTTTTTGGTTCTTACCTTGACGTAGAGCTTGAACCAGATCCAGGTGCGGAGGGTGGCCCAGTTGCGGATGTTCTTCTGAAGAGTCTTCATAGCATCGTTTTTGGCGATGAGTCTCTTCTTCTCGATCTGAAACAGTCCTTTAACCCAAGTTTCCTAGTTTTCCCCACCTGTTGGTAGTAGTTCTTGATCTGGGCTTGGAAACCGGTGATTAGCTCGGCGAGACGCGAGTCACGGAGGTCCTCAAGCTTGGCCACGATTCCGGCCTTGAAGAAGACCTTGGTCAGTCCAACTCTGAACTCCTCATCAGTGAGCTTCTTCTCCTTGACCAAGCGGGCCATCATGGCCGTAGCTCCCTTCTTCGGGTCTTCCTTGCCAAGAAGAGCCTCATCCGCAGCGAGAATGGCGTACCGCTGGACAAAGTCGGGGTGGAGGGTTCTGTTGGGGAAACCCTTGCGGCAAATACGGATTCCTTCCAACACACCGTTGCAGGTGAGCTGGTTGAGCACCAATCCCGCGTCGATCATTCCGGACTGCTTCTTCTCGTTGGGGATGATGCAACGGATGAAGTGGGGGTGGGTCTTGTTCAACATAGTCATCAGGTTGTTGAGAGACTCTCGGTAGAGCATAGACACGGTCATGAAAGAGCCAGACTTTCCCTTCTTCTTTCCACCAGCGGAGCTCTTGGCCATGACGGCCGCCTCCTCCTGGGTGGTGTAGTCTTGCCACACCTCCACCAAGAGCTGGTTGGTCTTCGACTGTTTCATGCAAGAGACGACGGTGTCGTTGAGAGGGTCCTTGTTCTTCTCGAGCCAGTTGGTCACGTTGTAACGCACGGTTCCGGCGTAGTGACGCATGGCGAAGTGGGCCTCGGCCTGCTTGCCCTTGGGCGGCTTGGGCTTCTCGAAGTTGGGGTGCTTGCCAAGGTGCTGCTCCAGGAGCTTGGCCGCAAGGGTCATGTCGGAGGCCTTGGGGACGATGCACTCCTCGTCGAGCATAGAGATGATACCAAGCGGCTGAAAATAGAATATTAACATTTGAAGTTTAAAAATTCAATGAACTGAATTTCGTAATAGTGCCGAAAAAATTGAAAAACAAACTTCGAATTTAGCCTACAGTAGGATTTAAGATCTTGTACAAAAAAGACCTAACAAATCAATTTAAAGTTAACTTAACACAACAATTTAACTTAGAGTTAAGATTTTTCCCTTAAAACATAAAGCCTTTTTTCACTAACTCACACTTTAGCTACGTTCAAAAATGCTAAGAGCAGGTAAAAAAATCTAAAGAAGTTGGATACATTTCAGGTATTAGGTATTCGGGGGACCATAAACCTTAACTGCCATAAACATTTAGCCCTATTTATTAGGGTACCTGAGAATTAGGTTAACTAAGAGATCCATTAGGTTCCTCTGATAAATTAAGCAATTTATGGGTCCTAAGCCCTTCTTTGAGTAGTTAAGGTTACCAAATAGAATTTAGCTAATTTAGTCATCTTAAGGTGCTAATCATATAGGTCAGATGCATTAAGTCAGGTAGCTTTTCTTAGAATTATTAGGCCAGTTAGAGTACAGATCTTCACCTTGTTAGTACGTTAATTCTAATAATTGAGGTTCCTTAGCAGCAATACTGCCATTAACTAAGATATTTTAGAGCTTAACAGCGTTAATGTCACTTCTAGTCATTGGTATGGGGGTTCTCAGAGTTCCTATGAAACGTTAAGTTCGTTAGGGTACCTAAGAGGTCTTGCTCCTTAACAACCTTAAAGCGTCGTGCAGAATCTTCCAACCCTCACCTTCTCAATGAGCTCGATGCAAGCCTGCAGATCGAGACCGAAATCAATGAAGACCCATTGGATTCCCTCACGGGCGTACTCCTCCTGCTCGAGGACGAACATGTGGTGGTTGAAGAACTGCTGCAGCTTCTCATTGACGAAGTTGATCCACAACTGCTCGAAGGAGTTGAACTAAATCTTTCATTGCCCTTCTGTTTCTGGAAATCCCTACGTCGAAGATTTCGAATCCGGCGATATCGAGCACTCCGATGAAGAAGTCACGGTTGATTCCCTTCTGGTCAAGGGTCTGGTTGCACTTCTTGACGAGCCAGTTGAAGATGCGGGAGTAGAGACCCTTGGACATGGCTCCAACGGCCCAGTGGACCTAAACCCAACCTTAAGTACCCTAACTTAAGGCCTTAATACCTGTTCGACGTTCTGTCCCTTGTTCACCCACTCGTTTCCGACCTTGACACGA
The DNA here is from genome assembly GCA_964057215.1 of Oscheius myriophilus. Classification (NCBI taxonomy): domain Eukaryota; kingdom Metazoa; phylum Nematoda; class Chromadorea; order Rhabditida; family Rhabditidae; genus Oscheius; species Oscheius myriophilus. Next base: position 27,617,419 of record OZ059906.1, on the reverse strand, counting down.
GGCCTCATCAGAGCCTTCAGGAACTCGTCCGAGTCGATTCCGTACATAGCCGCGGCCTTCTCAGCCTCTGGAAATACAGAAAGTAAAGGACTTAAGTGCCTTAAGGTACCATCGGTTCCGTCGGTTTCGGCCTGTTCCTCGCGGGGACGTTGCTTGAACTTCATGTTGCCCATGTGGATCATGGCGGACACGAGCTTGTAGCAGTCCAACTTCTCATCGGGGCTGAACTTGAGGATGTCGAAGGCCTCATCGGTGAGCTGATGCTCTTCCTGAAATGAGTAAAATGATTATTATGAATCGAAATTTTAATATAGTTTAACTTTTAGCCTTTTATCTGACAGTGCACTTGTTGGAGAACCAAAAAGCGTGTGTAAAAGTGAACTGTTCAAATTTTGCATTTCGACATAATTGTTCGTCAATTCAAAGGTTCCCTGGAAACCGTGAAAACCGTGCGCCAATTGCAAACTGATACGAACACTGCGCGTCATTTGCAGATTTGGCTGGAAATCGCGCACCGTTTCAGAGAAATCCGAAAACCGTGCGATAGTTGCATAATATTTCTTCGAAAACCAGTTGAACACCGTTAATGCTGGTATAATTCTAAGCGTCAATTCATATTTGACCACTGCAACCGTGATCTATTTGCAGAATTACATAAAAACCGAGCATCCTTTGCAGATTAATCCGAAGGCTGCGCGGCGGTTGCAAATTCAACAGAAAACTGCGCCCCATTTGCAGAGTTGTTCGAAAACGGTGCGCCTATTCCTGATTGTCCGACAACTGCGCGCAGCTTGCATATTTGGCTGGAAACTGCGGGCCACTTGAAATTTTACCAATAATTTTTACCAACGTTTGCAAAGTTAACGGAAAACTGTGCACCATTTACATATTTATAAAAAAACCGCGCGCCATTCAGAAACTTAACCGGGAAACTGCGCGCCATTCGCCAGACAAATGGCTGATTTAGCCAAAAATCATTTGCAAATTTGCACTACTGGCAGATTCATTCAAAAACTGCGTGCCGTTTGCAAATCAAACCGAATTCTGTCGTTCGAAAATAATCAAAAACTGCGCGCCCTTTTGATGTTAAGCTGGAAACCGTGCGTCAATTGCAGATTTAACAAAAAACTGCGAACCTATTGCAAATTCACCCGAATACAGCGCGTGTACAGACTCGGCTGAACCATGCGCACTTTGCATATTTATCCAAAAACTGGGCATTGATTGAAAAATCCTCCAAAAACCGTGCTCTATTTGCAAATTTGCATAAAACCATGCACATGTTGCACGTTCATTCAAAACATGCGCTTCATTTGCAGCTTCGGCAGATAATCGCGCACCATTTGCTGATTTTTTGCATGAAACGACGAACCCGTTGCAAACTCAACCGACAACTGCGCTCCGCTTGCATTACAACCCGAAACTGCGCGCCGTTTGGGGCAAAAAAATGAAATCAAATTTTAGCAAAAGTTGCCACAATTTGTATGTTTTTTCCACCAACTGTTGTCCGAAACCGTGCCCTATTTGAAGATTCGCATAAAAACAGCGCGTCGTTTGCAAAGCTAACCGAAAACTGCCTGCAGTGTGCAGAATTGACCAAAAACTGCGCGCCGTTTGCAGACTGAGCAAGAAACCATTTGCTAATTTTCCGAAAAACGTGCGCAATTTGCAGATTAAACCAAAAAGTGCACTCCATTTGCTGAATTAGTTAGATGGAAACCGCGCAAATTGCTGATTTGTCCGAAAACCGTGCGGTACTTGCAAATTTGCAACAAAAAACCGTGCACTAAAATTTGCATAAAACCGTGCGCTGCTTGCAGATTTATCCAAAAACTGCGCGCCGGTTGCAAATTTATCCAAAACATGCGTGCCGTTCGAAAATTGAATGAAAAAACTGCGTGCCCTTTTTGAGATTTGGCTAGAAACCATGCGTCATTTGCATATTTGCATAAAAGTATACGCATAATGCAAATTTAACCGAAAATGTTTGGGGGTTTTAAGTAAAAACCATGCACAATTTGCTAACTTTGCGAAAAACTGAGCGACAGTTGCGTATTTCTCTGCTATATATGTTGCCAAATTGAAATCTATTACGGCCGATTTGGCTGCTTAGGCCGCCTGAGTATCCTATGTTGCACGCATTACTCCAGAAGCAACATTGAAAAAACGGAGCGTTGTGGCGAAGTAGTGTTTGCATCAACTTTAGCGTAATAAATTCATCTCTCCCATCACAAACCTTGTCGTTAACTCCATCGATGGTCAACTCGGCCTGTGCGATGAAGAAGTAGTCCTTCACGGGCTTGTCGAGCTGAAGGGTCTTGATGAGCGAGGGAACGTGTCCAGAGAAGATCTGGTAGAAGATGTGGTAACAACGCTCTCCAGGAGCCTGACGGATGACACGAGACTTTTCCAGAAGGTCTGAATTGATTAATTGGGCAATTAGTGGCAATTAACTTACAGTGCTCAATGTCGCAAGAAGCGACACGTCCCTGCTTGGAGAAGTGGATACGGATGAACTTTCCGAAACGGGAGGAGTTGTTGTTACGCACGGTCTTGGCGTTACCTGGAATGGCCTTTTTGAGCTAATTGCAGCCGGATCCCGACAATTATGCACCAATTGCTCGAAAACCATGCACTAATTGCATTTGTGCCGTAAAACCGTGCACCGTTTGCATGTAGATCACTCATTGCAGCCTTTGTCATACTATGTAATGCAACCCTGCTCCAATGTCAATTTACAGAAATATCCTAACTGCGTCATTTTAACAGCTTGCTATGTAACTCTGCTATAATGCTAAACTACAGTAACCCAAATTACCGAGGACCTCCAAAATGGGGTATTTTTACACTTTTTTATACACATCTGCTCTAAGCAACTAGCAAAAAGGCCTCTGAAGCGGGGCAGTCTTACAGTTTGTTGTGTGAATCTGCTCTAATGTTAAACTACAGTATCCCAAACAACAAAAGAGCTTCCGATTGGGTATTTTTACAGTTTGCAATGAAACTCTGCATTACTGTATCCCAACGACCCAGATGCCTAAAAATGCTGCTTTTTGGCATGTTGTACTGTAATTCTGCTCTAATTTTAACTACAGTATCCCAACTAAAGGAAAGCCTCGAAAGTGCGCTATTTTCACTTTGCTATGAAACTCTGCTCTAAACTACAGTAACCAAAATAACCAAAGCCCTCTAAAGTTGGTGTATTTTAACACTTTTTGATATATATCTGCTCCAACCAACTAGCAAAAATGCCTCTAAAGCGAGGCAGTCTTAAAGTTTGTTCTGTAAATCTGCTCTAAGGCTAAACTACAGTATACATAGCAACAAAAGACCTTTAAACTGGAAAGCCTCGAAAGTGCGCTATTTTCACTTTGTTTTGAAACTCTGCTCTAATACTAAAATACAGTAATACAGTAATCCAACTAACCTAAAGCTCCAAACATTCACATTTTCTCGTGTAACTCTGCTCTAATGCTAAAATACGGTATCCGAACTAACAAAATGCATCCAGAGTGAGTTCTTTTGTTTTTTATGTAACCCTGCTCTAATGCAAATTTATAATATGATTTCAAACAAATGCATCCAGAATGCGCTATTTCCAGTTTGTTCTGTAACCCTGCTCTAATGCTAAACTAAGTATTTTAATTAACCAAAAGCTTTCAGTGTGTTATAACCCTGCTGCAATGCTAATACAGTATCCCAACTAACCGAAGGCCTCCAGCACGGGGTTGGTCTGGACGATCTGGTCCTCGAGGGTGACCTTCTTCACGTTCGGGTCAACAGCCTCCTTCTTTCCGAAGGTCTCCTGTTGGGAAGCACCGACAGCGGCGAAGTAGGCAATAACCTAAAGTCTATCGTAACCCGATGGTATTTGCTAGTTTTCAACCTTCTTGGTGTTTTCAGTCTTTCCGGCTCCGGATTCTCCAGTAATCAGCATAGACTGGTTTTCGCTGTTCTGGAGCATGTTACGGTAGGCCTCATCGGAGACGGCGAACAAGTGAGGGGGCATTTCGGTCCTGGAAAGGATAGGGTTTGGGTGATAGAGAAAGAGAGAGAGGGAGAATGAGAGAGAGAGAGAGAGAGAGTGAGGGAGAGAGAAAGGAGAGAGAGAGAGAGAGAGAGAGAGAGAGAGAGAGAGAGAGATCTACCTTCTCTTTCCCATGAACATGCGGGCGACGGAGTCGGTGTAGATAGGCAGGCGCTTGTAGGGGTTGATCACAACACAGAACAATCCGGAGTAGGTCTGAAAAACGAATTTTAAAATTTTACTTTTAAAATCGTTATTTTTTCAAAGATTATGGGGGTATTCAGTTTTACCCCCAAATGACTAAAATGCGCCCCCACCCAATACCCGCCACGTTTGGCCCCCAGTCGGCAATTCAGTTGAGCACCCCCACTTACTAAATTTAAAATGTAAGAACAATTTGGGGAAATTTTCTGAAACCTCCGGCGAATTCAGTTCTGCCCCGAAAAATACCCGCTTTGTTAGCCGAGAACCAATGCGGGGGAGGGGGTGAATCTATTAAACCCCCATTGCATTCAGTTGCGCCCCCCCCCGCCCCATAATTGACGCTCAGCTCAGTTGGGCCCCCAATTTGGCCCACATCAGTTAAGCTCCTCCCCCCATAAAATTCAGTTAACTATAGTTCCCGCCAATTATAATTCGGTTGTTCTTGGAAATTTGTAAGATTATACTGATCTTGAATTTCAAATTTCCCAATACTACACCATAATTTTCGGCTACAAAAGGGGTGTGGCCTAATTTTGGCCGAAGTAGGATTTGCTAGGAGTCCATTACTAACGACAACTGTTAGGTATTGTTTGTTTGTTCCCAGAAACATATAATTGATATCTTTTCCTAATAGTCCCTTTTATCCCCTCATTCGCTTCGTCTTCCTGCCCTCGCGTTTTCTTCTGTTTGTCCTTGGCTCAAACAAAGCTCGCGCGGCTCTCGAGAATCCGCTGTAAACTGTCGACGCAACTTCTCGGAATCGCGCCCGCTGGTAGCAAAAACTAAGCAAAGAAACGATCGATTCCGGTTGGAAAGTGCACTTTTGAGTGGATTTCTGACAAACAGCGAGAATTTTCCAGAAAATTCCAGCAAGTAAGGTTAGTTACAACCCTTTCATCAACATTTTTATTATTCTTTGAAAAATATAAAATGTAAATTATAGCAATCCTTGGCCAGATACGAGAAAATCGCCTAGGCTGGAACCAATGTGGAACCATGATTTGGATACCACTGCGCCACAGTGACAAAGTTCTATTTAAAGAATTCTAGAAAACATTCCTCTTTTGTTTTGAGACTCGTTCAATTGTTAGCTCAATGAGTGGTGTAATTATGCCTAATTAGCTCAAGAATGTAAATCATTCTATAAAATTCAAATTTCATTACCCGCGGTCTATCTCAGCAAAGTATTCCGTGAAAATCGAAACAGCAGGAAAATTAAATAGGCTATTTGCCAATTTCGCACGTCCCACCACGAATGGATCTGTGAATGTTCAGCCAGAGCACATTCACAGAAAACTAGAGTAAGTTCTCCTGTCAGTGTGTTAAATTTGCACACTCGTTGCTTTTTGGTGGTTTTCCAAATTCAGGAAAACTGGGCGGAGTTTGGCAAATTTCCAGAGCCGCCTTTGAAGGCACTAGAGTTACCAAAACGATGGTCGCAAGCTCAAATCGTCGTTTGTTTTGAGAAAAAAAATTTATTATCCCGGTGGGGATCGAACCCTGATAGGAAAGTGTGAGTCTGCGCCGCCAACCGCTCCACCACAATTGCCTGAGCGTTTTAAGACCCAATAGTCATTAGATTGTAGATCAAATGAATATTGAAGTAGGTCAAAAGTCGGTTTTTAATCCATAGCACTACAATATAATCATAATGTAGGTAAACTAAATCAGGTAGGTCAAACAGTTATAGTAGGTAAAATATCAATTTTTCATTTCGAAGTTCGCTACGGGACCCGAAAACCCGAGATATTAGGCCCAAGATCCATGGAGACCCTCTAGTGACTAGAATGTAGGTCAAATACAGCCAGGTAGGTCAAAAAGTTGGGTAGGTCAAATGCCATTTGTTGGCATTCCAAGTTCGCTCCGGGACCCATTAGACTATATTTCCGCCCAAACTCACGTAGATAAGCATGGAAGCATAACGAGCTCTCAGATTGTAAAGAACGGAGGCGTCGTTGAGGAAAGTCAGGTTGGACATGTCCTCGGTCTTCTCGAACTTGGGAGGGTTCATCTCCTGCACAAGGTCTTTCTTGAATTCCTTCTGAAGTAAAATATTGGTTTTAAATTTCTAAAAATGATCTAGCCTCATTTCCGGGTCCAATTTGGACGGTGCAGACGTCTCCTTCCTTGGTGATAATACCCTCGACGTATCCTTCTTCAGCATCGGGAACCCAGCAGTTTTTCTTCGAGTCGTAGGGACGGGACTGGTCCTGGAACGGAACATAAGTTAATTGACATAATTAAATTATTAATTGATATAAATTTGTCCAAATATCAAATTATTCAGATGAAATTCATAGAATCGCGTCGCAGTTTCAAAACCGCGCACCGTTTGCAATGTAGGATAGAAACCGTGCACCAGTTGCAGCTGCTTTCAAAAGCGCGCGCTTTGTAATAACTTTCTAAGGAAAACCAAAATCGGAACAAAATGGGGGTTAATTACCCCCAATTAATCATTTATCTGGGGAAACCGTGCACCGTTTGCAATGTGGGCAGAAAACCGTGCATCGCTTGCAGTTTGAGTCAAATACGCGCGTTTTTGATAAGGTGTGCTTGTTTTTACTAAAAACTCTAAAAGCTGAAGGTAATTAGAGTTAATTGCGCTATTTAGGCAAGTATCTGCTAGAACGGTGCGCCAATTGCAATGTGGGGAAAAAACCGTGCACCGCTTGCAGTTAGTTTCAAAAGCGCGCGATATTGATAAGGTATACTTGGTTTTACAGAAAATTCCAAAAACTGAACAAACTGGCGCTAATTACCTCCAATTACGCTAATTACCTCCAAGCATTCATAAAACGGTTTCACTTTGAAAGCAGTGCATCTTTTGCAGCGTGGGCGCAAATCTGTGCACCAATTGCATTTGGAGCGGAAAACAGCGCGTTTGGGCATCAAACCCACATTATTTTTTGAAAAAGTCGAACTTTTTGAAAAAATCGCAATGTTACCACAAAACACTGCGTAGTTTAGTCAAAAACTGGTAGACTGTATGAAAACAATGAATTTTCAATGTGTAACTCGGTAAAAATTGCACCTCGAGCATCTGCTCCCTGGAGCGACGCAGGTACTGCCATCCGGGGTCGTTTTCGTAATCCATGGTGATTGGTGCGGAGACGACGCTTACGAGGCTGCGAGCAAGTCTGCCAATCCGAGGGGCGGAGCGTCAAACAATCCGCGCAGGCCACTCGATTCAGGGATCTCGGCAAACAGTGCTCCTGCCACCCCCGCGCGCCCGGATGTAAAGACAAATTCGAGGATTCCGCGAGAGAGAGAGACGGGGGATGGGGGATAATGAAGTGATTAGCGGTTGAATGGAACAATAACTGAAACAGTGACCTGGCTACCAATTTTTTGGCTTTTTCACTATTACAAATTAAGAAAGCGGTATGCAGACGCAGAATTCAGCGATAAACTCTGCGCTCTCCTAATTACGCGTACTGTCTCGCGACATACAGTTACCGCTATTTATGACCTACGTCCTTCGTTGCGAGACCTTGGCTTTGTAAAAGTTACCTACAGTACTGGTCATAAACATATTTCAGTTGTTTCGCAATTTGAACGACCCGTTGATATATAGGGGGGGGGGGGGGGGGGTCAGGGTCAACAGCGCAATATAATTGGTGCTCACACTTTATAGTGCGTTTCCTAAAAAGAAGAACGGATTTCGGCCATTTCTTAAAGGACCGGGGGTTGGGTCCCGCAGCGGCAAGTTAATGACAGCCGCCTGGCTGGCAAATTGTCAGGTTCTGCCAGCCGGTGGCGTTTCATTTATTTTTTTTCTTCATTTTTTATTGTTTTATTTTATTTAGAGTAGTTATTTTTTGTTTTATACGCTGTAAAAATTATTTTTTGTTTTTTGGAAGGTCAAATTCACCTAAATAATGTGATTTTAATCCTCAAAATTGGTGTTTTCGGAGTTTTTTTTCCCTTTTTCTTATTAATCTACTTTATTGTCAGTTTTCAGATTTAGAAATCTAAAGCAACTGTAGACGGAGCCCCAGGGAGCGCTTTGGACCTCGCCTGTAGCAGTATTCGGCTTTTTCCCCCCAGGTTCAGCCCTTTTAATTATTTTAATAGTATATTTTCTTTTTTTGTTATGAAATTGTTTTAGGGTAAACGCCAATACTAAAATATACCGAGTTTCATGATCAAGCGCTTAGAAGCGGCGTAAAACTGGCAAAATTCAGCTTTTTAGAGGCTAAACTCAGAATAAATAAACAAATTTCTCTATTTTAAACAGCTTTATATTTTATAACGAAGACCTATTTTTTATTTTATGTCCGTTCTTATTTTCATTTCTTTTAAGCTTTTAGAAAACCATGAAACCCCTTCAGAAATGTGGCTTTACATTTGTCTGAATTGTACTTCTCAGCGTATTATCACGTTAATCTTCTTGCAAGGTGTCGCCAATATCGTGCCTTATCGGCGACGGTCTGCTCACAGTCCCTTTATGGGTTACGGTAGCGCGTCGTTGGGGCCGCCTGCGTAATCTTACGTAAGGCGGCGCCGAGGCCCCGCCCCCTCGGGCGGCGCCCCGAGCTCAGTGTTGCGCTTTGTACGGGAAGAGAGTGGTGACGCAAGTTATCAGCTCCGACTCCGGAATGGTGTATAACACGTGACAGAGTGATTGGAATGGAGCGCTAGCGCTGCCATGGCCATGACCCAGTTCACAAGGCATAAAGTATCCGGAGTCTTCGGACAATCGGGCAGAATACTTTGGGTGACCTGCTACCGTAGAGAATCCCAGTTGGCTATGCTACTAGGGAGCCAAACGGAGCAGCATTTACTCCCTCCTTGCGCATCAGGAGACTGAAACCTAGGAGACGCTCATTGAAGACCAGCCCCGAACCGTCTACCTAGTGAAGGTTTGTTGGCTGGACAAGTGATCTATGTCACTTGACTATCTGTGTAGTATGTTGGAGTAATCATGTCACTTTCAGGCCATATCGCAAGACCAGGAACCTGGGACAATGTTGGTCGGAGAAGAAGCCCCCGCTGAAGACCACTCATCGGAGGCCGCGGCAGAAGCTTCGCACTAACCTCTCTCCCCTCATGGAACCTCTTCGAGTGATCCTCATTGCGTGTCCGTTAGGATAAAGCTGTCTTACATCCAGTCATGAGTCTTTGGTGGTCAAAACGAGCAAGTCCTGGTTACTCTTCAATCTGGAGGGGATGCTACCGAATAGCTTCCTCATTCCCCAATCGCGTGGCACTTCCTTTTGGTTGATAGGAGGTTATGGGCGAGCCCAGAGTACAAATAGAGGAGGAAATCGGCGACACAAGGCTTATTTTATTGCCTAATCTGGTTTTTCTTATCTTAAGTCTCTTTCTTTCTAGCCACTTCTTGTCAGCATTGCCAATGAGGCGCCTTCTGCTTGTGGTCGCCTTTTGTGGCATGTCTTTCGCAGTTTAATGCCCTAACAATTTCAATGATGATGGAAGTGGAGTTTGCTTTTCACCGGTGAGAAGGGATTTTGTTTCTCAAAAATATAATTTTAGATTGTTCTTGAGGCTCAGCAGACTACAGCTTATCGCCTCTGTGTTCAGAACAACGCAACCTTGTACATTATTAACAACGCGTTTGTGAGTTAGTTTTTCATGTTAATGGTTTTGTGATGATAAATTTTTATGTTTTTTTAGATGAACAACCGGGTGCAGGCGTTGGCTTCAAATGCAGACAGGGTTTGGATCGGATTGACTTGCATCAACGGCACTATCACTTCTTGCACATGGGACAATGGCAACCATGTCACAACTGCAACTTACACCAATTTCCAGAATGGTTCGCCTTTTGTAAATGTTAATAAACATTTTTTTTTTCAGGTAAACCTGATCCTACTGCTGGGGCTTGTACCTATATGCAAGTCAGCAACGGCAAGTGGTTCAGTGCGCCGTGTTCCAACACACCGGTATGGATGGGCTGCCAATACACACCTGGATCATCAGCCGGTAAGCTGTAATTCGTCAAAATTTAAAACTGTTTTCAGTATTTCACTCCTTTGACAAAACTTCTAGTTACTTCAATGGAAAGTGCTATTTCGAAATTTCTTCTTCAAATTACGACAGTGCTTCTAAAATGTGCAAAGCTGCGTGTGGTACGGTTGCTTCAATTCACAATGATGGAGTTTGTACCTGTTGTCCGCTTTATATATAAATGTTATAGAGCAACAGCTTTGTTCGCGATTTTACGCCTGGAAGCCAGGATTCCCTTCTTATCGGTCTCACTCGCAATGCAAACAAAAATTATTACTGGGAAGATGGCACCAGCTACGATTACAGCAACTTTGGTACAGACTTTTGCGGTATTTTTTAATTGCATTTTAGGCCGTGAGGATGGAACACTTGGAGACTGTGTTTCTATGTCGTTGAAGGACACTATTAATGTAAAAAGAGGACAGTGGACAAATGCGCCATGCAACTTGACGACAACCAGCTATGTTCTATGCGAAAAAAGTTTGTTTACCTAATTACGATCAAAACGATTTAAAGACATTGACAACCTTTGCGATCAACTGGCTACCGCTCCCACGCAAACACCGTTAACATGTAACGGAGTTCAAATGGATGATAATAGTGGAACCGTAGGTTAATTAGTTTTATAAAAACTTAAGATTTACAGATTTTTTCTCCCGGTTTTCCACGCAGCAGTGAAAAAAATTCTTGCGAGTACCGTATAACACAAAACGGTGACCGACAAGCCTACGTAAAATTTACCGATTTGTCCCTTGACGCTCAAAGTACAATTCTGTTGTATAACAGTTTCAACGACACTGATGCACCGTTTGCAACGTAAATGGTAGCTCGTATTGAAAAATGTACGCTGTTATAGATTAACAAATCTGACAAACAGTACTGGATACTATTACTCAACTAGATCCGATCTTCGTATTGTGTACAATACTGACGGAGCTCCAAGTTCATCGGGAATTCCTATGAACATTTTTCGAGCAGACTACGGTAATAAAAGATTTCAAAAAAATTTTGTACAATTATTACAGGTTATTACGCTAATTCACAGTGTAGCTCATCTGCAACAGCTTATTATAACGCCGCCTCGGTCAGTTTTGCCACTTGTTGAAAATTTGCTTTTTCAGTTTTCTACAGTGTACTATCCAAACAGCTACAGAGTTTGGTGTTTCTTTTCTAGCAAAAAAAGGATCCAAGTGACATTTGACGATATCATGCTATATTTTCCATCTAGCACTCTGACAGTGAGAGACGCCTCCGGATATCTACTACAGTTTGTTTTTATTATTTTAAAAATTATATTCCTTTTTCAGGCTGAGTGGAGGTCCTCTCTCCAACATTGTTGTGACATCAAACTTAGATGTCGTGACTGTTATTTTCGATGCTAATAACGAAATGGCTCGAGGATTCTATGGGTCATTTATATCTATTGACTGAAAGCATTGTTTTAAATACATAAATTGATTCATTTGTTTTCAAGGTGGTGTGTTTCAAAAATATGATTTTAGACAAGAGGTTTTTTAGGTTATGATTTTGGTTCTGAGGTGAACATGCGAAAATTTGAATTACGCTAAAAAATGGGTCCTGGCACACAAGAATTTTCTACTTCTGGGTTTAGCCTTCTGGGTTCGGCGGCCGAAGGCCGCCTTATTGTATTCTCACGGCCTTCGGACGTTCGGTTTCGCGGCCTGTGGCCGCTCATTTTTGCGGCCTTTGGCTTCGCGCCAGAGCGGTTCCCGGCCGCTCTTGGAAACCGTATTTACGATTCTGAAACATACCCATTTTATATGATTTGGACTGCAACGGGCGCATAGACTATTGAACACTGTAAATGATGCAGGTGTACACGGCAAAGAAAAGCAGAACAAAACTACTCCAAATAATGATTTCGACAAAACGTCAGGCGCTCCTAATTTGGTTCATTTTGCTCCAACAAAAAAAACATATGCTATCATACCCTAACAACTGTCAAAATTATGGCCTAAACATTTGCTGTCCTAAATATTTTCAAATTACCTATTTCGATAATAGAAGGATTACTGACAGTCAACTATTTCTTAAGGCGTTCTCGAGTCTATCACAGACGATGTTTTACAATATCAGTTATCAGAACCGGAATCTAATTAATTTTCTATCAGACCACCTCAAAACTCAAGAAATCTGATTTTGTTCACGTGCATTAGTATCAGTCGATAGATGGGGTGGCACTTTATGCAAAGGAAACTTGGGAAGTAACTCCAAAGATGCCGTAGAAGCCTGATGTGTGAACAACTTCTACATTGCTAATAATAATAATAATATTTATTACGCTGGCTAGCAACGTGCTGACACTTTATGAACAATGGAACTATGAGAAAAACTTAGAAAGCGATTTAAAGGAGAAGGAGGGCTGTGGCGGGGGTTGGCGGGACAGCGGGGGTCCCTCATAAGGCTTTGGCAGATTCATGCGATACTTGTTCATAGCGAACCTATGTACAAACCGCTGATGGGTCTCAGAAAGGGCTTTATACATGCTAATGGCCTCAGGTTTACCATCGATGGTACTAAAGAGATAACAAATGCGCTCGGCGAGGGGGTTTTTTGGGTCTTTTGGGCCGCGGAAAGGTCGAGATCCTGGGACTCGGCGTTCTGGGCAGACAGCGGGAGGTCAGCCGCTGGTGTCGTGAGGTCAGCCGCGGACAGCGTGAGGTCGGCGTCTGGTCGATCGATGGATTACTGGTTATTGTAATTGCGAAAAAGCCCAGTGTATCTAAGCTAACTGAAGGAAACAACAATAAAAACGATGCTAAGTGGCATCCTTTGAAAACAGTTTCAAATAAGTGTTTTCCAGGGACATTAAAGGGACCATCAGCCTGCTTTTCGAAACGGAAATGAGCCATATGCTAATTGCGCCATTCCAATTGAAATGTTATTTTCTAACACCGCTCCAGGAAACGGTTGTTCACAGAATGCTTGCCAAGTCCTCATTAGCATATGATTTGCATGAGCGTGAAAAACCCCCCTTATGGTCGCTTTAATTAGGTGTTTGAGACACAGAAATAACGGACAGATAGGCTCGTAAAAAGATTGTCAAATCTTTTTTTTAACAACTTTATTGAATAGATGACGTTGCAACGATTCTGAAACATACTCCAGTTGTAAGTTTTGATCGACAACCGGTGCACGGGATTACGGCCGAACAATGCAAAGAGTGCACAGTTACACGGCCGAACAATGCAAATGGTGCACGGTTACACGGCAGAGAAAAGCGAGAGAGCGCGGGAAATCGAGAGATGCCAGAGTGGCGCGCAATTCAAACTATATCTTACCCAAAATTTCAAGCGCTTTGATTTTGGCTGAAATTGCTCTAAAAGGGGAAAATGAGGTACTTTCCCCTTCTTATTTTATGTGTTTCGCTATTTTGACCAAACCCCATTGTGAATGACTGCTTCACATTGGATCACAAATAAAATACTTTTGTACTTTTCTAAACACCGCATTTCTCTTTATTTTTGTTTCATTGTGTTATCTCACATCCATAAACAGCGTGCTTCTTCATCACTGCAGAAAGCAATGGGGTAAGAATTTCTGTAGCAGCAATCTTTAACTTCGGGATTGGAGCGTCGTCCGGAATTTCCTTTGCAGGCGTAATCACATTCCGGGCGATGTTCACCTTTAACAAATAGTTTTTTCCCTTGAAATTTTATATAACAGACCAGCAAAGACGAGGGAAATGAGGAAGGCGAAAAGGATGAGTTTCGCGAACATTTTCAGTTGAAAACGACTGAAGCAATATTCGCCCAGGGCTTATAAACAGTCTAATCAGTTATTTATTAGATACAAAGTGTCGCCACATAAATCGACTATTGTTAAGACGCATGTATAAATGTCAGATTTCATCACTTTTAGATGGTCTGATTGAACTTGGCATAATATGTTATACAAATGTATGAAAGAACAAGGGCCAAGAAAAGCTAAGTTTTTGAAACATACCTCTTTTTAAAAATTTGGACTGCAACCGGTGCACGGTTTCACGGTCGAGCAATGTAAATGATGCACAGTTACTTGACAACAAGGGTGGCTACAGGCCGGCCCGGGCCGGCCCGCTCTCCAAACATTCACGGCCCGGCCCGGCACGTTACAAAAGTTGAAAAAAAAAGTTTTTCACAATTTATGTGCATGAATTACCGTTTCTATTGTACCTAATGTAAATAACAACTATGGCAAAAAAGTTTTGTCGGCGGGGGATCGAACCGGGGCAACTTCGGATTACCAGTCAGACCTCTTAGCCACTCGGCCATGAAAAACAAACAAAATTTATATAGGGTAGTTCGAATGCTCCTTCACACAGTATGTTTTGCACAATTAGAACAATGTTTTGCAACAAACAGAACTTAAAAATAATGACTTTGGAAAGAGTTACATTTAAAAATAGATTTTCAAGAAAAAGTGGGGCCGGCCCGTTCCTCAGATTTTTTCGGCCCGGCCCGGCCCGGATCGCTTGATCAGCCACCCTTGCTTGACAAAGAAAAGCGAGACACTGCGGGGATCAAGAGAGAAGTCCTTAATTTAATTGATATTTTCACCAAATTTTCAGGCGTCATAAATGCAGAAAAAATTATACGACAAATGCCACATTCTTACGTAGTCCTTCTTCTTCAAGTGTTCTGAGAATATTTTCTGTTTGCTGAATATACGACTTATTTCCAAACCTACAAAGGTAATTTAAAAAATCAGATTTATGATCTCCAACATTTCATCAGCCGTGTCAATGAGTTGAATACAAATTCCAAACCATCTTGAATTTTTATGAGCTTATTAGGATTCCCTTCGTTTGGTGGGACATTTTGATGACCACAAATCTGAAGTTGTAAATATAGCTACCGCCAAATTGAAATCGTGCCAATAAAATTAGAATGTTCAAGTGATTCTCTGTCGACATTGAAATTCGTAGTCTAATGACTCGTGAACAGAGCATCATTTGCATGTTCTGCGCAATTAGCATAAAATTTTTTTTAAAAAAATTATTGCACGGTTTTATTTTTTTACAAAAACTGCACTTTGCAGTCAATTTTTCGGCAACACTGCCGATTGCAGCTACTTTACAAGAAATGTACGGCGTTAAAATGTTTTCATTGATATGGTGATAAATGTGTAGATCTCATTCTTAAAATAGGATTCCTTGTAGCTATTACGAAAACGTTGTTTCATTGGCGCGTCACATTAAAGAACGGGAAAAACTGGAACCAGTTAAAAAGATTATTCTTGTATTCAAACTTGTAATTATTGTTTTCAAACTTGTAATCAGTCAAATGGTTTATTTAACAGTGTGTCTGTACTAAAGACCACAAGCGCTTCGCGGGTCTTCGCCTTCTGGTTTCGGCGGCCTTCGGCCGCCTCAGGGTCGCTTAGCGACCTAGAAGTATAACGGCCTTCGGTCGCATCAGGCCCGCTTTGCGGCCTTAGGTAGATTAGTGCGTGAACACTCGGGTCAGGCGGTCCTCACTCCTGGCTCCTCGCGGCCTTCGGCTGCTCGTCAGGGGCTTCGCCCCTGAATGTACGTCAAGCGGCCTGTGGCCGCATAGGTTCGCGGCCTTCGGCCCCTACTGATTTAAAATGCGTTTCCAGTTTGTTTTTTTGTTTACCTTTAAACCACAGTTTTTTTTAAAACTGCGAAATCTTGGAGTACTATGGTTTTCCAACTTCGAATTGAAAAAAAAAATTGTTGCTTTGCAGAAAAAAAATGTAGTGATTTTTGGTCAGCCTAGCTCAAAAGTGATGAAATCTGATGCTTAAACACGTGTACAAGTATCTTTCGATGGAATGGATGTCATTTTTTTCTAATGAATATTTTATTAGACTGTATTTAATCCCCTGTTCAATTCTTTCTTCAGTCGTTTTCAACTGAAAATGTTTGCGAAACTCATCCTCTTCGCCTTCCTCTTCATGACCGTCTTCGCTAGTCTGTTTTCTAAACCCTAACCAGAAAACTCGTTTATTTAAGGTCGAAATTATCCGGAATGTGATTTCGCATGTAAAGGAAAATCTGGACTAACTTTCAATGACGCTGTTAAACGATGCTGTGACGAGATAGGCGGTTTTGGTGTTTGCTCTGACGACAAGTCCATTTGTGCATGGTAACCGGAACAACCAAATTAAACAAATGCGTTGTGGCAATTGTTTGCAATAAACGAATTGATGATTTTAACGTAGTTGTTACTGAGTTTTCTCACAGACAGTTGTTTTTAACCAGAAACCAAAGCCCCGCTACGCGGGTCTTAGACTTCTGGGTTCGGCGGCCTTCGGCCGCCTCAACGCTTCGCACCAGAGCGGTTCCCGGCCGCCCTTGATACCCTCCCCTCGTTCCCCACCACCTCACCACCCCTCTGGCCCTTGGAAATGAAGGGCGGGAGTGCGAACAGAGAGACAGAGGGACACCATTCCCCAATCCCTTATAATAAAACGCTATGGTTTCTCTCTGTGTGTGTGTGTTTTTGTTTTAGCGATGAAAATGCCCTTCTAAAAGGGTAAAGACTCTTTAAAATGAATATTGTCAATTCTTTTCAATAACGCTTGCTTAAACAGATGCCCGTTTCCATGATTCTGAAACAAACCCTTTCTGCATGATTTGTTCTGCAACCGGTGCACGGTTACATGGTCAAACAATTCAAAGGGTGCACGGTTACACGGCCGAGAAGACGAGGTAGCGCAAAAATTTAAGAGAGCTGTCGCCAACGCGGCATCCTGCCAAAAAATGGCCTTAATGCACGCTGAAATCGTGCGATACGCAGGCGGAAAGAGTGTGCAATTGGCCGAGACGCAGAGAAAAAGCTGCTTTTTTCCAAATATGCGCGTTTGGCGGCAGTTATAACTTCTAACTCTTATTTGGGTTCATTTTGCTCCGAAAATGGAAAATAGGATACTTTTCTGAATTTCCCATTACGTTGTTGCGTATTGTATCCAATTTTAGCCGATTTACAACCATAGTTTTCACGGGCCGGGCCGCTTTGGCCCGTCCACTCGGACCACCCAGTCAAACTGTCACCCACACGACCAAGGTTCGATCCCGGTCGGGACACTTTATTTTTGCTAACTTAAAATTAGGTAATAAAAGTATAATGAAAGTGTTTTCGGGGTTTAAATAATTTGACCTAAGCTAAAATTTTTTTAACAATTTTTAATTTGACATGTTTACAAATCGGGCCGAAGCGGACCGGAGGGCCGACACTTTTCTCGGCCCGGCCCGGCCCGTTTTGGCCCGGCCCGCTTCGGCCCGCGGGCCGGCCCTTCTTTTGAGAACTATGTTTACAACTATTTGATCTAACGTTAAATTGGATAACTTTCAATGACTGCTAAGGTATTAACTGAATACTTTTGTACTTTGTTACTCAACACATCATTTATCTTTATTTCCGTAGCATTCCGGTATCTTCGGTCTAATTGCAGTTAGCCTCTTTGTCTTGACAATAACCAACAGAGTAGGCTTTGCTGGTACAGCATACTTCAACGGTGTGATTGTAGTGGTTTCCCCAATTTCCTTTGCATGCGTAATCACACTCCGGACGGCGTTCAGCTTTAAAAAGAGATTTTTCTTTAAATGTGGTTAAAACATACCAGCAAAGACGGTCAAGAAAAGGAAGGCGAAAAGGATGAGTTTGGTAAACATTTTCAGCAGAAAACGACTGATGAAAGAACTCAACATGGGTTTAAATACAGTTTAAATGGATATTCATTAAATACAAGATGGGATTCCATCAATCAACTGATAACAATACAAAAATCATATTTCATCACTTTTGAGGTTTTCTGATCGAAAATCAACTAGATTCGGTTTTTCATCAATGATTCTTGGGTCACCCTGTAGATGATTACAACTATTAAAGTTTAGTTATTAATTGATTAGTTATACATATCGTCATTTGGCGAAGTGAGAATATATCCTTCGCTAACCGACCTTGAACCGACTCCCTCACCTCTCCACGAGGTGTTTGGGCTCACCTGAACCCTAAATTCCGGAGAGAGATCCCCTCAAGGTCCAACGACACCTGTGAGAGATCTTACGGTTCCAACCGGTCTGAATCGGCGTACTATGCTATAATGAGCTCAAATCGCCGCGGCCGGCGACGGGGTCAAAGGTGGCTTGGCAGATCAGACGCCTGCCGTAATCTCCCGCAACCAATTGCATTGTGAGGAGCCATGCGTCATGATACCGTTCGTGGAGACAAGTTTTACTATTTCCAAGAATTCCGGTCAAATAGTGTGTGATTCCAAGAAATGATGGAAATTTGCTTCGTGCCCTTCAAAATGTTTTTGAACAAAAGCCTATGATCACCAAAATATTATCCACTGTTTCAATGTACGGAATCCTAACTCTTATCCCTGATGCATTTTCATGAGGTTATTAGTAGTTCATGGGATGTGACAGTTGATGATCACAAATCTTTCGTTACAACAAACGTAAATTGGAAGCTACTAATACTGTAATGGCTAGTTGATAATTTCTACAATTGTCTTTGTAAAACGCAAAATTTGTTTTGGAACATTTACAGTTTTAATTTTTTTAAAAGCAGTATTCCGACGCTGTTCTTGGTGATAAACTCTGCGCCCCCAAATTACGCGTACTGTTTTGCGCAAGAGAGAGAGAGAGAGAGAGAGAGAGAGAGAGAGAGAGAGAATCGCAGGGTGGATTCGACGGTCGAATTTCGACCCCGGACCGCGAGATTTGGAAGCAAGAACGTTACCATTCGGCGGAAGGGAGATCGGAAAATGGGCGTGGTTCAACAATAAACTGATAACTGCCTCACTTTTTTCAATGTTAACTATTTCGCATCCTCCCCTGGGAAAATTCTGCATCTTCGTCTCTAATTGAGACCGTACCCCCCCCCCTTCCCCAAAAGAAACAAGTCAAACAATTCGTTATTTTCATTACGACGAACAGCGAAAGAGGAAAAAAGAGAGAGAGAGAAGATCATACGACGACACAAAATGTGCAAAACTAGGGGGAAAACACGGGGCGTCATCATTAGCATAATCATCATCATCGAGAGGGAACACGGTCTCACGCACACACGCGCTCACATTATAATAAATAAACCACGCACACGACGACAGGAAGATCTCGATCAATCACCACGCTTAATGACTAAAATTGGCCTGTACACAATACAGAGAGAGAGGAAGGGAACAAAACACAGAGTGTTCCCTGGTGGAAAAAAACAAAAAGCTGCACCCTGCTTAGGGGTTGATGAGTGGGCTAAGGCCGCGCCGACAGGCGGTCCAGGTGCCGCATAGCGGCCTAGGCTGAGGCTCCGTTGCTGGGCTGCTGACCGCCGGAGGAGGGACGCTTCATGTCGCCGCGGTCGTGATGGCCACCGGGGCCAGAAGGAGCACCGCCGCGAGGACCTCCCTTCGACATGTTGCCGCCGTGCTGAAAAAAGCAGTATTGAAGAAAAAATAAAGAAAATAATTATTTTCCCAATTATAACACCGGACGAAAAAGAGTGCGCCCGCACGGGAAATTCTACTACAAGCTATGACTAAAAAATCCGTCACAACAAGTCAGAATTTCGATATTGTTTTGGACGGGAAATAGGATATTCAGGCAATGTAAGAAGAAAAACGAGTGAAATTTTTTAATTTTTTCTTTTCCTTCGAAAGCAGACCTAAAATATGGCTTCCCAAATAAACCATACACAGGTACGGAGGGTGCTAAAAAAAAAGACCTCCCAAAGGGTGGAGAACACCAAAAAATCAAGGTCCGTTATTTACAAGGCCTCAAAAAATTTAAATTTTAATGATCTTTTTTGGGCTGAAAATACACTCCCTCCCTACTATAACATCCGTCTGGGAGCGTTTTCACGGTAGGCGCTTATGTAAATCAGACCGTATAAAAACAACACGTTGATCCAAAATCACGTAAACGCACGTGGTAAACATGCGACATGGTGACGAGTTGGTAGGCTTACTCGGAATTCGAAAACTTTGAAAATCGGGTTTACAAGAAAATAAAGTTTGTCTATACTCTTGTCTACACTGCCAACTACGCAGAATTTGAAGATACAATAACGGATATCTTTTCCTCAAGTGCCCATTTTCTAGCCCAGAAATCTACGGGCAATGGCGTCAAGGTATGATTTTCCCCAAGAAAAAAATAGGTACATGCTAAGGAAAGAAAATAGTTAAGGGTGTGGTTAGGGGCTATTTTTTGTCTCAACCGGCCCAAAAAATCGTTCGGCCTGGCCCGTCATTTGAGAGCCCCGGTTAAGGGGAGCTTTTCGCAAAATATGCCTCAGGCAGAAAACCCACCATGCGATGGCCAGCGTTGTTGTGATGGTGGTTAAATGTCTGGATGGGCGCGTTCATGTTGGCCCAGACGTCGTTACCCTGCAGCGGCATTCCTCTGTTCATCGGCGGCTGGCCGCGGAAGTTTCCCCCCATCGACGGCTGCTGAGAGGCGAAGTGAGGCGGCTTGTTCGGGTGGTTCCACGACATGTGGTCATGGCCGAACGGAGGCGGCGGCTGAGCGAACCTGGAACGACGACTAAAAGGAGGTGAAGTGGGGGCACGGTTTCTGAACGTGAACGCAAAAAGTGCATGGTTTTGGACCAAAAAATGCAACTGGTGCACAGTTTTTGACCGGATATGAAACTGATGCACAATTTTTGATAAGAAATACAACTGGTGCGCAGTTTTTGACCGGAAATGCATCTACAGCACAGTTTTTGACAGCAAATGCAACTGGTGCATAGTTTTGGACCAAAAAATGCAACTGGTGCCCAGTTTTTGACCGGAAATACAACTGGTGCACGGTTTTACTTAAAAATGCAACTGGTGCACAGTATTTCTCCAGTTACAAACCTCATATCGGGAGGAGGCTGGCTGAAGTGAGGCGGAGGCTGCGCAGGAGCGAAGGAATTTCCCATCAGAGACGCGAACGGCGGCTGCGGACGGTCGTTCCTCTGGCTGCCAACGGCTCCTGAAACCATTAATTTGTTAAATTAAAAAAAAACACTGCAAATCTGCACGAACACGAAAAAAAGGAAGAAAACTCACCCAAATGAGGGTTTCCGTGCGGTGGCGGAGGCATGTTCATGCTCATCATGTCCATCGGAGGCATCTGCGGCGGGGCGAACATCATCGGAGGAGGGCCTCCGCCCATCTTCTGCTGACCGCCGGGCATGCTGCTAGGGCCGTAGCCTCTCTGCATCTGAAAAAAAGTGAGTTACTACAGACTTTAGCTAAGCTCTGTAAAAGTTATAGTAACGCTTGCGATTTCGGTGAAACAAAAAAAAACATGCACTTGTTGCAGCTTGATATGAAATCATGCGCCACCTGCAGTTCTTTAAACCAAAAACAAGAACCAGCTGCAACTTTTTGGCAAAAACCACGTCGCACCTGCAGTTTTGACCACACACGTGCATCACTTGTAGTTTTGAAAAGAAACCAGGCACTAGGTGTATTTTCAACTAAATATCGTGATTTTGCACTTTGGCTTAAAAAACCAACAGTATTCCGTTTTTTAATACAAATGTGCAAAAATTAAATTTTTTATCGCAATTTTCCCTGCCAACTACCTCCTTTTTTTTAAGTCGCACTCCAAAAAAGTAACAATAAAGGTACAAAAGTTTATTTAAGGCACACCCATCGTTTGTGTTAAAAATTCGCCCATTTCTCTCAATTTTTTGTTGTATAAAATCGCGTTCCAGCTTCTTTTCCCCGACACAACATCAAAGAATGACTGACTCTACGACTGAAGTTCTGGCAAAAAAACCTATTTTGTTAAAACTACCGTTTTTAGTTCAGCGGTTGCAGTTACAGCAATCCCTACAAAAGCCGCAGTTTGGCAAAAACCATGCACCTGTTGCAGCTGAGATGAAATCATGCGCCAGCTGCAGTTTTTTTTAACCAAAAACCAGCGCCAGCTGCGAATTTTGGCAAAAAGCGCAGCTGTAGTTTGGGCAGAGCTTGTGCGCCAGCTACAATTTTGGCAAAAACTGTTTACCACTTGAGTTCCAACAAAAGAAAAATGAGAAAACCGCGCACAATCGGTCACCTAAAGCTTTTTGTGCATAAAATCGCGCCACAGTTGCTGTTTCCTCCCAAAACTACAATTTTCTTTAAACCATTTTTTTCCGCAAAATAATGTAAATGAAAAGAAAAATATACCTGCGGTGGCGGATGATGGGGGATATTGCCTCTGTTGTTAAAGCTGAACTGTCCCGACTGGTGCTGCGGCATCACCGCCGGCGGCGGCGTGTTTCCAAACGGCATCACGTTGTCCACAGCGGCGTTGGGAGCCCACATGCTCGGCTGCCCTAAACACAACTGCGTAACTTTGGCACTTTTGAAACAATAGTTGTTTAAAGGCCTAATCCCACTTTGCTGAGAGGCCATCGGGTTGTACATGTTGTTGTCCATGAAGGTGTTACGGCCGGCGGTCGGCCTCTGCTGCATGTAGGGCGCTCCAACGGGCATAGGCTGAAACTGAATAAATTAAATTATTAAATTTTTGTTGATAAAATAAAAATTGACCGTAATGTTCAAAAATACAAAAAAAAATAAACACTCACAGCTGGCGGGCTAGTTCCGTTCGAAGGAGGGCCGACGGAGGCTCCGGCGTGAGAAGCCGGCACGTAGGGGTTGCCCATGTCGTGGAAGTAGTTCGGTAAACCGAAGGAGGTAGTGGAGAAGGGAGCTGGAAAATGTTTTTTTAGAAAGGTTTTTTTTTCGCGATTTTTCTTGATTTTTGATTCAAAATGAACTATGTAGAGAATTTCAAAATGAAGCAAAAAAAAAACATTTAGTGAAAATTGTAACAGACGGCCGAAAATTCGAACATTTTTTGTTGTTATACAAAATTCACAAGGTTTATTGTTGATTTCAAAACTACTGCGTCCCAATGTGTCTATTTCTATATAGACCTATACGTGTAATGTAGGATCACGCTCAGGACATATCCGCAGCCAAATTGTCCGGGGTACATTTGGCGAGCAGCAAGGGTGGCTGATCAGCGGGCCGGGCCGAGAAAATCTGAGGAACGGGCCGGCCCGGGTTTTTTTGAAAATCTATTTTTAAATGTAACTCTTTTCAAAGTCATTATTTTTAAGTTCTGTTTGTTGCAAAACATAGTTCTAATTAAACAAAACATACTGTGTAAGGAGGATTCGAACTACCATTTTGCAATTTTCCTGGCCGAGTGGCTAAGTGGTCGGATTGGCAATCCGAAGTTGCCCCAGTTCGATCCCCCGCCGACAAAACTATTTTGCCATAGTTGTTTTATACATTAGGTACAATAGAAACGTAATTCCTGCGCATAAATCGTGAAAAACTTTTTTTTTCAACTTTTGGAATTTTCGACCTCGAGCCGCGTGCCGGGCCGTGAATTTTTGAAGAGCGGCCCGGCCCGTAGCCACCCTTGGTGAGCAGTAGTTTTGGTAGATTACGCAATCTTCCCGCGAATTTTGCTGTAAAAATGCAACTAGCGCATCTTTTTTTGTACATTAATATTGACTTGTATGTTAGTGACAAACATTAATTATTTAAAGCAGTAAAAAGAAATTATTGTACCAATTTATACAAAAATTCAAATTTTTTTCTACCCGGGCCGTCTCAAAAAATTCCTTGGCCCGGTCAGCCCGTCATTTGAGAACCCAAATAGGGGGCGCCGGTGGTCCAAAACATCGACCAATACCCCAAAAATCGATCGATCTTAAATGAAAGTCAACCTACATCCCAGGATTTGTTAAAATTATGCCCGTAGGGGGACGTGAGGTGCTTGCGGTCGGTACTTACGCAATTCGGCGTTTGGTTGAAAACAGTAACAAGAAATTAAGGGGGGCTTACATTGCTTCCGAGGCACCATTTAGCTTCCCAAGCGCTCCCTGTCAAGGGCAGGACAAAAAGAGTTCCAGGGGTTTGATACGCAAATCCTCAAAATGGTGCTTCGGATGCAACGTATGCAACCAGCCACTTTACATTTTGTTACCATTTTCCACCCAACGCTGAATTACGTGGGTACAGAAAATCTAGATATGGGCGTTGCAATATAATCAACTGCAAATTTATGATCCATCCCTGCGAGTGAGACAACTCAAAAATCCTAGATAACTGATTGATAATTAAAATGAAAATCCAGTGGTAATTAGGCCGCGCGCGGCTTCACTCTCAAAAACTCACTAATAGAAGGACTCCTCTGCTGTACGGCAGGCCCAGCCGCTCCAGGCGACAGTCCCTTGCTTGGATCCACCGAAGGCTGGTCTCCTCCCTGCGGCTGAGGCTTCACCTTAGCCACGTTCGAAGGCAACGGCGCCGGCGTCTCGTTCGCCATTCCCTCTCCCCACAGATCCTTGACCTTGTTCAGCTTCTCCTTCAGACGGAAGTCTTCGGTGATGTTGCCCGACTCCACGGTCGAAATGACCACATTCGACATGTTCGACGAAGTGGAGGATTTTTCAGCTTGCTCGCGAGTTTGAGCCTGAAATTACATATTTAGTTCAACCTTACAAACATAGATAACAAAATTTTCAGAATGCATTAGGCCGCTCTAGAGCATCAGGACCGCAAAGCGGCACCCCGAAAACTTGAATATCAAACCGTCTTACTATGCAAACCTTAAGCCATCTGATGATAACTTATGCTCCAAAAACATTCGGCCGCATTACTCAAGCAACCTAAGGCCGCCTTGCTCTAACAACGTTAGGCCGCCTAGCTCAGGGGCAACCTTAAGCCGCCTTGTCCCAGCAAACTTAGGCCGCGTTGCTCTAAACTCTAACAACGTTAGGCCGCCTTGCGGTCACCCTTGGGCCGCTTTGCACGGGGCAACCATAGGTCGCCTTACTCTAACAATCTTAGGCCGTTTAGCTATGATAACTTCAGGCCGCCGTGCTCCAGCAACCTTAGACCGCTATATTCTGTCAACCTTAGGCCGCTGTTCTATAACAACGTTATGATGCCTTGCTCTGGGGCAACATTAGGCCGCCAAGCTAGGGCAACCTTAGGCCACCTTACTCTAGAAACGTTAGGCCGCCTTGCTCTGACGATCTTAGACCGCTCAATGGTAATAGTCGCCCGCTGTGTAATGCAGCTTAACATCAAATGTCAGTTTATTCTACGCCGCTTTTAGGCAACTAAAGTCCGCCCACCTTTCGAGCAACCAAAGGCCGCACGGCGGCATATCTTAGACAACCTCAGGCCGCTTTAAAGCAAAAACTTTTCTATAAAACCACGAGGGTTACAACTAAAACAAACCTCGTGGATGTGAGGATCGAAGGTGAAGTCGTACTTGTCACCCCTCAGGTGGTTATTCGAAGAAAGAGACACGGGGAGCTCCACAATACTGAAATTTTCGATTAAAGGACTGTGCCAATAGGGCCTTACGGGTGGTGTTCCTCTTGAGCGACGTCGGATTTCTTGGATTTGGGCGTAGGGCGGGCAATCGGCGACGGTATGTGAGAAGGCAACTGAAATTTGCCATATTTCGCAGAAAATAGAAGTTTTAAAAAAAATAGCCTAAAATTCAGCAACTGGTGCAGATTTATGCGGTAAACGGGGTCGAATGGTCTTGTGCGGGGCGGAGATACGGCGCCGCTTACCAAAGGAGCGCCGAGGAATGACTGGGCCCCTTTCTTTCCCGCGTGGGAGCCTACGAACTCACATGACCCGCAAACTGGCACGTAAGCAAGAAATTGGTTCAATTAGGTCACTTTGTAAAAAAAAATAATAATAAAAATCTTTCAATTGGTTTTTTTCACATTCATACAAATCGTAAGCTCTTTAATACATTTTGCATTTTGGAACGCATTTTGCGAAAACGCACTTCGTGGAGCGGTATTGGAAAGAAATTTCAATTGGAATGGGCCTCGAGAGCAAGCA
Organism: Oscheius myriophilus; assembly: GCA_964057215.1. Taxonomy (NCBI): domain Eukaryota; kingdom Metazoa; phylum Nematoda; class Chromadorea; order Rhabditida; family Rhabditidae; genus Oscheius; species Oscheius myriophilus. The sequence goes on along the minus strand of OZ059906.1, from coordinate 27,591,375 downwards.
TGGCAAAATTTGGGCCGTGCCCATAAAATTTCGGGAACGGGCCGGCCCGAAATATTCTTTTTTCGTTATTTGTCATTTTTTAATTGGAAAAAGGGCATAAATTTTTAGTCGGGCATCCTGAAATTTGACTCGAGATTCGGAAAATTCGAAAATGCCAGCAAAGTGTATTTCTAAAATATTATTGTTTTTATCTGGTTATTTTATTATTAAAAATGATGTGTTTTTCCAAACTTAAATTTTTTGATCAAGCGCAATTTAGAAAAAAAATTACATATTAGAGCAAAAAACATAAGTTTACCCAATTAGTTTTTTTGTTGCGCTGTTCAGACAATCGAAATATTGAAACACAGGCCAAAGAAAAGGGACATTTTCTAACATTTCGAGCCATACAAAGGGCGAAATGCCTCTATTCCGGGGGTATTTTCTATTATTAAAAAATTCTTTAAACGAAAAGGAACCTTTAAATAGCAACTTCATTGAAATAATTGATGATTCAACGATTTTGACGCATATCCCTTTTATGATTTGTACCGCAACTGGTGCACAGTTGCCGGGGTTCTCAAATGACGGGCCGGGCCGAGGGATTTTTCGGGACGTCCCGGCCCGGTCGGCCCGGGTATGAAAAATTAAATTTTAATTTTTGTATAAATCGGTACAATAATTTTTTAAACTGTTTTAAATTACTTTATAATGTTTGTTACTAACATTTAAGTCAATATTAGTTGTACAAAAAAGAATGTCACCGACCGGGATCGAACCCTGGTCGTGTGGGTGGCAATCTGACTGGGTGGTCCAGGGTAAAAGGGGCCAACCGGGCCGACCAAAATTTTCCAAATGGCCCGGCCGGCCCGTGAGAACCCCAACAGTTGCACGGCAGAGAAAGGCGAGATAGCGCGGGAAATGGAGATACGTCAGAGTTGCGCGCTTTTCAAAGGATGTTCAAAACACTAAAACTCATACCTCGGGAGGGTATTGTCAGCTTACTCCAGGTTACAGGGGGTGAGACTCAGGAAACAGAGGTTAAGGGGGATCAGGCACTGTTTTCGATAAAATCAGCCCTGATGGCACAAAGTTAAGGGGGGCTACAGCATTTTAGGCCCCAAAAGTTACGGATGGGTGCGTCAAATGACGGTCTCTCCCGAGGTATGCCAAAACTTCAGCTATTTCGGTTTATTCCACTCCAAAAAAAGGAAACCGCGTTACTTTTCTGATTCACGAGAATGCGATCTGCACATTCATCACAAATACAGAAAACGTATTTCACGCGCTAATGGTCACATTCATTTTAACATTATTTTTGATAATTTTACTAAAACTGACCATGGCAGACTCCTCCTGTCGCTGTTTGTCCATCGCCGCCACATGGGCGCTGTTCCAAACGGTCGTAACGGGGACCTCCTTCTTGGCCGGAAGGGTACCCTTTGCACTGGCACTCGGCGCCTGTTTCTCCACAACCGGCTGAGCCACATTCTCCTTTTCCTCCTTCTTTCCTTCGGCCAGCTTCTCAAGAGAAGCCTGCTTCTTTCTCTCCGCAGCGGCCTTCTTCGAGTCCTTGATGGCTGCCGCACGGGCCGCTTTGCGAGCCTGCAACTTGTCCAGGCGCTCCTTCTCCTTCAAACGTCTCTTCTCTTCAGCTTCCTGCTTCAACTGGAGCTCCAGAGCCTTCTGCTTGCGCATCTTCTTGTTCATCACCTAGAAAAATAACAATTTTCAGATGATGAAGAGCCAATTGAACAATTTTTGCGGAATTTTTACTCAGGCACTCGTTTGCGGAATTCAACCTGTTTCGTTTTGGAATATCTTGTGCCATAAAGAATTCCACTGAAATCGGTTGAATGCTGCTGAAACCGGCATTTTGTATTCTAATTGGCAAATTTACACAATTTACGGCAAATTTACACGGTTTTCACAATGTAAACTAAATCCGACGAAATCTGTTGAAATCTATTTTCTTTTGAATTCCGCCCAAAAAGGCCGAAATCTGCTGAAATCCGCTGAATCAGTTTGGATTCCGCAGCTGAATACCTGAGTACCAACGGATTTTTCACCAAGCGAAGGCAAGAATTCATGCAAAAATTGGCAAAAATGCATTACATCCGCTATTTTTTACGTTGGGAACCGAATAAACTGGTTTCCAAAAGTGAAGGGAGAATTGCGACTTAAGAAAGTCAAAAGTAGAAGGTTTCCGTGTTTTTTTTTCACCCAATTAAAACTATATAGCCTTATAAAGCTAGGTATCCGGCAAATTTGAAAAAAAAAATCTAGCTATTTTAATGCAGAAAAAGATGCTTTGTTTTTTTAAGTGTATTTTCGTACCAACTGACTGGCAGCAGTATTTTGTCGATCAAACGGGTTAATTTTGGGCAGTTTTGAAATAAAAACACTGAAAACACTACTAAAATAATTTGCCACCTTTAAAATAAGCAAAAAAGATGATTGCTGTTCAAATAGAAAACTTGAGTGCGAACTCATGCCTTTCTACATTTACTCGTTGAATTTAAATAGTAAAAAAACAATAGCATTTTTTAACGTATTTAAAAAAAATGCGGAATCAGGTAGGCTTAAAAGGAAAGTTTAGGTTAGGATATAGCGATATGCGGGGCCACGGTATTCAGAATCTATTTTAAATTACCATTTCGGAAACCCTTTTATCTATTAAGAAAAAAACTTATATTTTACAACAAAAAATTGCATTTTGTCGAAATTTCTTGAACAAACCTCCTCAAACTCGGCGCTGGCTTCTGCGGAAACGGTCTCCTGAAGATGTTCGTCGATGACAACCACGCTGGCGATGTTGTTGATATCCAACCCCGCCAGACCGTCCGAGGACTGAAATCGCCCTTATTTTCTTCTAAAATCAAGAGAACTACCTTATCTGTGCTCGGTTGCTTCGCTTTCTCCGACGATTGCTGCCTCGAGTTTCCGTCGGATGGCGAGCGGCACGTACGTCTGGCGGGTTGGGCGTTTTTTGAGCGCATGCGCTCCGTCGAGATCGAAGAGGACTTTTCCGGGCCGTGGTGGACAAGCTTTTCCACAGAAGGCCTGAAAATTAAGAAATTGGTGAGAATTTTAGCAAATTACATATGGCGCGGTTTTTTTTTCGGGAAAATGCAATTCGTGCACTGGTTTTTGACAGAACATGCAGCTAGCGCACGGTTTATGCCAATAAATGCAACTTGTGCACGGTTTTCACCAAAATTGAAGTAGTGCACAGTTTTCGACACAAAAATGCAACTGGTGCACGGGTTTTGGACAAAATGCAACCGGCGCACAGTGTTTGACCGGAAATGTAATAGATGTACGGTTTTCAAACGGAAATGCAACTGGCACACTGGCATGGTTTTAGACACGAAAAAAAGAGAAAAAAGGTGCACGGTGTTTGACCGGAAATGCAAATGGTGCACGGTTTTTGATAGACAAGGCGATGAAAAAAATCCAAAAACCCACTCCTTTTCGTCGTGTCGCTGGAACCTGTTGCTGCTCTCGCTGGCCGTCTCCCACTCTTCGTGGCCCTCGCTCGAAACCACAGGGCTCTTCAGACGGTTGTCCTCAACACACACTGGCTCCTCGGAGCAGCGCGCTTGGGGCACTCCCCTCGTATTCTGGAAATACAGACATTTGAGGTGACCTATAATATAAGTGAAATCTATAATGATTTGAGACTATGTATTTGACCATCATTTAAAAAAAAATTTCGACGACTCAAAAATAAAAATAAAAGTTTACCAATTTTGAGTCCAAATCGATTGCAACTATTACAGCTCAATTGGGCCCGGCCCGGGCGGGCCGGCCCGTTATTTGAGAACCCCGGCTTTCGAAAAAAAAAAAAAAACCAAACTCACCCTGGCACCAACGTTCCTCTGCTGTCCACGTCTCGCCCTCTGCTGAGAGTAGGCTCCCCTCACAAATCGTCCTCCTTGTTCTCCCTGCTGCTGTCTCTGCTCTCCTCCTTCCTCAACATTCTGCCTCTGCCTCCTCTGAGGGCGTTGCTGCTGCTCTCCCTCCTGTTCTCCTCCCTCACGGCGTTGCTGAGGTACGTAAGGACGGCGACGATCCTCTCCGCGGATGCGACCTCCACGACCCCTAGAAATCACCGAAAAATTTCCCCAATTTTAGGTCGAAAACCAACCTTCCTCGGAAGCCGTTTTGGCCCCTCTCCATTGGCTGCTGCTGACGGTGGTCGGGAGCAGAGTCTCCGTTGAAAGCGGTGGGGACGTCGTTCTTAGCCTCCTCTTTGGGGACAGAAATCGGAGTAGTCGATACTTCCAGCACGGGAGCGGGCTTCTGCTCCTGAGAGACGGTAGTGTTGGAAGGAAGCTCCTGTAAAAGAAAAATTTAATTCGCTATTATAAGGCTATTATCGGTGAAAGCCCTAGACCAGCTGAGCCGAGCTAGTGTTTGGGGGGGGGGCTCGATGCGGAAGGCTCCCAAATGGTGCCTCGGAGGCAACATAAGCCCCCTTTAATTTTTTTTGCTATAATTTTCTCCGAACGCCGAATCGCGTTTTTCACCGCAAGCACTTCATCTATGGCTGATTGACCTCTTAAAACTTCGTTTAAAAATCGGTGCTATAGTAGTTGGGGGCAAGGATGGCTGATCAGCGGGCCGGCCCGGTCCGAGAAAATCTGAGGAACGGGCCGGCCCCACTTTTTTTGAAAATCTATTTTTAAATGTAACTCTTTTCAAAGTCATTATTTTTAAGTTCTGTTTGTTGCAAAACATAGTTCTAATTAAGCAAAAAATACTGTGTGAAGGAGGTTTCGAACTATCCAATATAAATTTTGTATGTTTTTCGTGGCCGAGTGGCTGTGGTCGGACTGGTAATCCGAAGTTGCCCCAGTTCGATCCCCGGCCGACAAAACTTTTTTGCCATAGTTGTTTTATACATTAGGTACAATAGAAACGTAATCCATGCACATAAATCGTGAAAAACTTTTTTTTCAACTTTTAGAATTTTTGACCTCGGGCCGCGGGACGGGCCAGCCCGGCCCAATTTTTCTAAACGTTCGGATTTTTTCTACAGATCGGGTAATCAAGCCGGGGAATTTAAATAACTTTTAAAAACTCGATTATTCAAAAAAAAAGTAGCCTGCTTTTTTGATTTGCACATTTATCCATTAAAAAGAAAAATAATGTTACGCGGTCCATCCCCTTTCAGACATATATTTTACGAATATAACAGGCAGTTTTTGCACCCTCAGGGCACAAAAAAGACAACCGCTTTTTTGTTCTATTCGAGAACCCTCAATCGATCAAGAAGACAAAGTTTGGTAACCTCAGGTCGCTCCAAGCTCTCGAAGATATATCATTTTAAGCGCATCTTCCGACAGTTTCAGGAACACTGGCTTCCCCAAACGAAACAGAAACAACCGTACCTCGGCAGAAGTCTCCTCCTGTTCCTGGTGCTGCTGAGGCCTCCTTTGGATTTGGTACTGCGGGTGCGAACGCGTCGTCTGGTGGTGATGCACCGTCGTTGGGCGGCCACGTCCACGGCCCATGGCAACCTTCGGCTGGCGAGCACCGCGCGGCGCGTACGTGCCCCTCTCTGCAAAAACGTAGTAAGAGAATTTTTCGGTTTAAAGGTCTAAAAAGAACTCGATTTGCAGCACTATAAAGACAAAGGGGCTTCTTAAAGGTTAATTAAAGGTCTGAAACCAACCATGATGGTAAGGAGCCGGCTCCCTCTGCTCATTCTGGTACTCCTCCTGCGGCCTGCGCTGGTCTTGCTGCAGATCCGGGTTGTAACGGTTGTCACGTCCTTTAAAATCAAAATATTATATAAAACTTATTTAAAAGACTAACCATTATTACGAGGTTGTTGGTTTCTACTGTAGGTGTTACGGTAGTCTCCCAAATCGCTGTGCTCGCGAACGGGGCGCTGTTGTTGTTGTTGGTAGCGCTGGTTGGAGTAGTCACGATCGTTGTCGTCGCGGCTGTACTGCCTTCTGAAAACAAGAAATTAGATATTTTAAAGGACTTCGGTGACAGAACGAAATATTGGCACTTTAATTCCAAAAAAACAAGGCAGTAATAGAATATAAAACACAATTCCTACTCCAAACACGGCTCGCCGTTCAATGGAAACCGTGGGCGCTCGCCTCCGGATTCATAGGCGGACATAAGGTGTTTGTGGTACCTACGTAATTCGGCGTTTGGTTGAAAATGGTAACAAAGATTTGATGGGGACTCACGTTGCCCCCCGAGGCAGTTTTGGGGGCTTACGCATCAAGCCCCCCCCCCCCAAAAAAAAAGCTCACTGTCCAGCCATGTAGGAAATTCATTTTTTTAATATACTTTTTTCAGGGTTTCAATGTACGTTTTCATCCAAAACTGACAGAAAACCATAGCTGGACAGATGACAAATTCAAACTCTTGATGCTGAAATTTCTGTGCGCGCGTTGCAAACAACCATGCGCAACACGGCATGCAATCGGCACATAGACTTCCCCAGCATACCTTCGGAAACGTTAAACACCGGGGCCACTGAAAGCGCTCAGTTCGGCTGTGCACAGACCCCCAATCATAAAAAAAAATTTCCCGTTTCAAGTGTTTTAATACACCCTACAAATCAAAGCGCCCACCTGTCATCGTCCCTCCTCATAATGTTCCTAACGTCGTTGGAAACGGGCGCCCGTCGGGCCCTCATAGCCGCTCTGGCAAAGTCCGAGTCCGTCGGTCGTCTGGCCGAGTCCTTGTCGATCTTGAGGGCAGCCGTGTCTCCAACGGTGGGGAAGTGGTGCTCAATCGCCTGCTGCATGGCCTTGTTCATGCGGGACTGAAAATGTTACACGATTAGTCGTAAATGGCTTTAAAAATAAAATTTAAAAAAAAAAAAAACTACCTTGTCCTTTTCCTGAGATTCGCGTTCCTCCTTCCTCTTGGCCCATACGTTTTCGGATGGCGGAGGCGCGACAACGACATCTTCCACAGGAGGTTGCTGAAAAGGGAAAGTTTGATTTTGAAACCTTTGGGAGAATCGCAGGCCGCCATGAGCGCCGCTTTGAGAGCACAGTTTTCGACACAAACGCAACAGCTTCATAGTTTTTAGTTTAAAATGAAACTAGCACAGTTTTGACCGTAAATTATTAAATTGGTGCACGGTTTTTAATAGACAATGCCACAAGTGCACGGTTTTTGGCCGAAAATACAACTAATGCATGGTTTTCGGCGGGAAATGCAACTGATGCACTTTTTAACCGAACATGCAAATTGTTTTTCAGTTTTAGCCTGTTACTGCAACCGATGCACGATTTTTGACAGGAACTGCAACTGGGGCACGTTTTTTGATGGGAAATATAATAAGTGCACGGTTTTCTTGCCGGGAATACAATCTGAGCGTGGTTTTCGGCCAAAAATACAACTAGATCACGGTTTTGGCAGCGAATGCAACTGGTGCACTGTTTGGCAAAAATGCAACTAAGGCACTTTTTAACTAAAAATGCAATTGGTGTACGTTTTTCGACCCTAAATACAGCTAGTGCACGACTATGTATAAGCGTGCCTGCAACTGGAGCACAGTTTTCGACAGAAAATGCACCAATTGCATATTTTAACGCCCATCTTACCTTAATCTCCACATGTTGAGCCCTCTCGGGCTGTCTCGGCATTTCCTTGAAGCTAGGCGGTCTCTCCTCACGCCTCAAGATATCCGGCTTCCTCTCTTGGTGAACGGGAGCCTCCATCTAGAATTTTTCACATAAAAAGTTTAAATATGCTAATTATGTAATCAAAAGTTCAATTAAACACTAAATCACCTTTTTCGGCTTTGGCGACTGTTCGGCGACGAATTCCGCGAAATCCTTGCCCTCCGGCTCGTTTTCGTTTCCAACGGCGACGCGTTTCATTATGCGGACGGAGGGTTTGTTGAGTTTCGTGAGTTGGATGTCTGAAAAATGGAATGTTTTAAACGAAAAATCGCGGATTTGGAACAAAAATTGTTATACTTCAGTTAACGAATTTCGAACCGTAATTACCCAAAATTAAAAGGAATTCCTACCTTCTTCATCGTCGCTGCCTTCTTCCGGCTGCTCGACGCGTTCAGGTCTCTTCAGAAGACGGTACTCGGGCTGAGGCGGGGTGGAACGTTGAGCGGAGTGACCGTTTTGCTGAGAAGCCTCGGCCTCGCGTTCCTGATCCTCGGAGACTGACTGAAAAAGTTAGATTAGCAAAAAGTTGCTAAAATCTGGTAACCAGAAAACAAATCTTTGCCAGCAAAAAAAACGAATGCGTGACTGTACAACTCATTTTACAGGAAATTCGATTTCACAAACATTTGTAATGAACCAAAACCAGAATGCCCAATATAAACTAAGTTAAAATGTTGCTAATAATCTTTTATTACTATACTTGCTCAAAAATATGTTTGTAGGTAAGTTTACACATGATGACCGAACACATCACCTTCACTTCTCAAGCTATTTTGACAACGGACCCGCGGGCTCAAATCGGGCACTGTTGGGACAGGCGGGCCCGAGACCAGCCCTGGCCTTCTGCGATATATAGCTGTCGCCAAACGGAAATCATATGCTAAATGCGGAAACATGCAAAGCATGCTCTGTCGACGACTGATTAGACTACTAATTTCAATATTAACAGAGGATCACTGGGACATTCTAATGTTATTGGCATGATTCCAATTTGGCTAGAGCTATATAGTGCCCGCCAATCCTACTCCGGCGATTTTTGGAATTATTCTGATGTTGATATTCGAATTTTCCTTTATCACATCAAAATGGGCTTCAAAAGGGGCGTGGCAGCTTTTTGGCCGAAGTAGGATTGGCGAGCAGTATATACTCCTCTAGCGAATCCCAATTCGGCACAAATGTGGTCACGCCTCTTTTGTAGCCGACCGCTTTGATGTAAAATGGGAAATTGGAATATTAACATCAGACTAATTTCACTCATTCCCACGAACCGCCGAAGTAGGATCGGAGAGCACTATATAAAAAAAAGCTTTTTCGATTCTTGCCGAAACTGTCCTTACAGAGAATGAACAAATCCATTAAAAAAGCACCCATACCTTAAAGTTCATCCTCTTCTGACGACTCCTCTCCACAGCCAGATCGCGGTCCTGATCCACGGGTGCGTCCTGGTTGTTTCGTTCGTTGTCCTCGTTGTCGAAAGTTTCGGAAGCCTGGCGATTCCTCACATCAGACGAGTCCGATCGGCCGCCGACCGATTCGCACATCGAGTCGCCTGGAAATGGGGCGAAATGAGGCATGCCTTGCGCAGAGCAGTGAGAAACGGACGCAGCGCCACGCGAAAACAGTGAGAAATAGGGAAATTTCACCATTTAAAAAAAAACGAAAAACCCCAATTTCAGGGTAAAATTAAGGCGAACGATAGGGTAAACCCCTAAAAAAATCTTAAAACCTTACCTCTCTCGCGACCATCCATGCGGTTGTAGTAGTTCGGCTGGGAAGCACGAGCATCGCTGCTGCCTTCTGAATCGGAAACTTAAGGGAGGCGGTAACATGTGTCCTTCGTTTAGGGGAAACCGTGTGGCAAGCTGGTTACCGCACGGTTTTTACGGCACGATTGCAATTGGAGCGCGGTTTCCGGCCACAGGCCGCTTTAAAATCTAATTAACAACCTCAGGCCGCGTCAGAAAACCTTGCAGTTGTGAACCGCTTCGAGCAGCCACGGACCACTTTAATCTCTCTTGGCAACCTCAGGCTGTCTCATGATCATACATTGTCAAGCTCGACCATATGCGGCGGTATGGCCGTCGCAATTTTAAGTGTTCGTCAAATTTTGTTAAAGAAGGGGATCCGCAGCAAATTTTCGACACTTTTTGTAATAGAAAGGGGGCTGTCGCAAAACTGACCCCCGCGGTGGGCTGCCCAAGTATGCTCATGATGCTTCATAGAGAGGAGGTGAATCGTGCACTGCGCTTAGCGGAAACCGTGCGGCAAACTGGTTACCGCACGGATTTCACAGGAAAATTGCAACGGTTGCACAATTTTCGGTCGGAATTACCGATTGTCGCACACTTTTTGAGGTAAAAATGCTGATTTAAGCAACAACAAAAAAATAGGCCAATTTCCGCAAAGTGTCTATAGAAAATAGCAATTTCCGTACGGCTTTTCGAAAGAAATCACCGTTTTTCTCATATTTTTCGTCAAATACTGCTAAATTTTCTATATTTCCATAGGCCATGTTTTCTGCCATGTTTTCTGTCAAAAACTCACGGAATCTCGGGCGATAGGCGTTTCCGCTGGGCTTCGAGTCGTAGTACCTAGAAGGCAACTGGCGGTCGTCTTCGACGCTTTCAGAAGTAGACAGAGTACGACCAGGGAACTGAGGAGCACCGGCGGTCCAGGCATCTGGAAAATTGATTTTTTAGATGTTTTTTTTTAATTTGTGAAAATTAGTAATTTTGCAGCCTTTGCATTCCACATAGTTAGGCAAATTAGGGGAGACCTAGGTGGCCTCGGGTCACGTTGATAGCTGTATGATCGTTCATGGCATAGTTCTCAAATGACGGGCCGGGCCGAGAAAAGTGTCGACCCGGCCCGGCCCGTTTGTAAACTTGTCGAAAAAAAAACTTTAATCGTTATTTTAGCTTACGGCAATTTTTTAAATCCCGACAACACTTTCATTATACTTCTATTACGCATTTAAACTAATTCTAAGTTAGCAAAAATAAAGTGTCCCGACCGGGATCGAACCTTGGTCGTGTGGGTGACAGTTTGACTGGGTGGTCCGAGTGGACGGGCCGGGCCGAGGATTTTTTTTAAAGTCAGCCCGGCCCGGCCCGTGAGAACTATGGTTCATGGTATAGTCTTCGCCAATTCTAGTTCCTTCTATTTGACGCAATAATAGAGGGATACAGTAAACTTTCGCGTTGCAAATGATATGTCCAATACTTAAAACCTTAAAATGATGACCCAAGATTCGAACCCACGGCCTTGGTAAGACGTCTGACTAATAGGCGAACTCGCTACCGCCTGCGCTATTGCGGCACCTGTCCAAGGTGCCGCGGCGGAGGCTGAAAAAGCCGCCGGTTTTCTGATTCAGCGGCTACGCCTTTTAAAAAAGCCAGTTTTAAAAGAAACTGAAAAACAAACAATATTTTAGAACATTATCAATGAAACATTACGAAGCAGTAAAAAATTGATTTAACCAGCCAAGTTGAGATACCATAATGAAGGAAAATACCGTGCCACCGAAAATGGAGTACGTAGTGCCCAAAATGAGGAGGGACTAGAATTGGCTAGGACTATAACCGTATGAAGCGTATAAATTAACTCAGGCCGCCTGGAACCGCTCTTGCAACCTCAGGCCACGTAGGACGGATTTTGGCAACTTCAAGTAGTTTAGGACCATTCTTGTTACAGGCTGATCTTTGAACTCTATGACCGCTTAGGAAGGAGCTTCGCATCTTCAAGTCGGTTAGGACCGCTTTTCGCAACGGGCCGCGTAAAATCGCTCTGGCAACATCAGGCCGCGTGGGACAGGATAAAATCATATTTTTCTGTTAAAAGCCAAAAACACTCACTGGTAGGCGTTCCTTCCTTTCCCGGTGCAGAATTGGCCAATGTGGGGAACTCCCTAGCAGAGGCTGCAGGCTGATGATGCTGATTGGTCGGCTGGGCCACCGGTTCGGCCACCTGGCTCTTGGCCCACGTGGGGCGCATGTCCGATCCACCGACGGGTTGGGGCGCAGGGGCGGGACGCGCCGGGCCCGACTCGCCGCCCTCTCCTTTGCTCCAGCCAGAACCAGCTGGAAAGAGAGGGTTTAGACCTTTAAAACATACTTTTAATTGTTAGTCCTTTAAACTTTTTTTTTCTTTTCGTTCGAGGCTCTGTTAGACCTTTAACAGGAAACGTTTAGTCCTTTAAACCAAAAAAAAATTGACCGCGTAGGTGGAGGTGGAAAAAATGGATGCATAGGTGGTGAGATGGTCGCGGCAGCTACTTAATCATACTTGGCCAACCTCCGGGAGCCGCGGCGGTGGGGGGGCCGCAATTTGACGTTTACCCAAGTTTTGTAAAGGGTTGGAGCCCACCGCAAATTTTGAAAAGTTTTTCTAATAGAGTGGGCTGTCGCAAAATATGCTCCTGCGGTACGTTGGCGAGGTGTGCACTTAATGCGGCGTTTGGTTGAAAAATGTGGTAAAAAATAAAAGGTTTACGCTGCCTGACTTCGAGGTACCATTTGGGGGACTTACGCACCGAGCCCCCCAAACGCTCTCTGTCCAGTCCACGATGAATCCCGCAATCTAACTTGCGGCAGTAAAAATTTCCTTGTCAAAGTGCCAAAAAGAAGAGCAAAAAAAAATAATGGTCCCGAGACGATGACACCAAAATTCAGCTTTTGACATCGGTTAAAAAGGACGACAGTAATTTCAGAATCAGAAACCGAGGTTTTCAATGAAATCGTTATTGAGAAACGATTTGAAGAAGAAAAAAACCAATTTCACGAGGTCATTCTCCCTTAAAGGACTAAACATCTTTCTCTAAAAAAAAAAAAAGGGAAATACAAAAAATATATAAAGACTAACCCTGGGGAACAATGTTAATGGTGGGGTCCTGCCCGTTGTTCTCAGCCTTCAGTGAGGGAAGGGTGGCCGGCGGCGGCATGCGACGCACCACGCCGAGGTTTCTGCCCACAGATTGCATACCATGCTTGCCTGAAATGGGTTAATTAAGGGTAAAAAGTGAAATTTTTGCGTCAAAAATTGTCTTTTTGGATATAAAAGTTTATCAAAAATAAAAGAAAATGATAAAAAAAAACGTACCGGCGGGGCGGTTGCCCGCGGCAAGATTGCGACCAGAGTACACGGAATTGACGTTTACTGGTTTCGGCTTGCCGGCGCCCGTAGCGCCTCCTCGATATGACGACATGCGAACTGAAAAAGGAATTAATAGATTGTACGGGATCGTTGGTAGGCTTAGGCCGCTTTCGACCGCTTCTGGTAGCCTCAGGCCGCCGCTCCATTTGGCGACAAACTCGGGATGCATTTGAAAGTATGTTGTAGCGTTATAGTAGCATATTCAGACAGGAATAACCGCTCCTATCAGGTTCAGGCCGCTCCTAGTCGCTTTGGGATACAACAACAGCCTCAGGCAGCTCTTGATAACCTCAGGGCCCATCTTAGCCGTTTTATTGTCATTGAACACGTTAGGCCACTTTTATCAACCTCAGACCGTTTCTAGTCAGGCTCGGATTAAGTCATTTCTGCCAGCCTAAGGCCGCTTTTAACGACCCAATGACACTTATTTCTGCCGCTGATCACTTTTGTCCTCTTGTAACTTAGCCGCCTTTATCAGCCTAGGCCGCATATAACAATCAAAGCGTCCTTTTTGTGGTATTGACCACGTCAGGCTGCTTTTGCCAACCTCAGGCCGCTATAGCCGCTCTTGGCTGCCCGAGAACCGGATTCAGCCGTTTGCCAGCCTAAGGCCGCTCTTAACAAGCCAAGGGCATTTATCATTGGCCACAATTGGCTACTTTCGGCAACCTCAGACCGCATCGGACCGCCTTTGGCATCACATTGTTGCGTCAAAACAACCCTAACACTGTTCTAGTGCTACTGGTAGTCTCAGGCCGCTTTTGATTTTTTTTTCGCAGTCTCAGGCCGCTCCTGGTGCTTTGAGATATTCTAAACATCCTAAGGCCGCCCCTGTCCGCCACAAACCGTTTAAAATCGTTCAAACAGCCTCATGCCTTTAGCAGCTCTCTCCAGGCCCATATTGTCCCTTTTTGCCAGCCTAAGGCCGCTCAAACAACCCAAGGGCACTTTGCCTAAATCAGGCCGCTTCTGTCAACCTAAGGCCGCTTGGTTCATCTTTTAAGATTTAAAAACATAAATAGTAAACAAATAAAACCAACCTCAAAGCGGGTAGGGTAAAAGTAGATAAAGGAAAAAGTGGTGTGATCGGGTTGAGGATGAATTTTCGTTTTCTTTCACTGTTCAAACGGCGAAGAATTAAAAAACGACGCCCAAAGGACGAAACCTGGAAACGAAATATTTGTTTGTTTTTTTTTTTAATAAAAATATAATTTAAAAATAAAGCACCCACCTCAAGCCGGGAAACTTAGGTCACAGGTGCTGAGACGAGAGAACTCACACCGGACCCAAACCTGCAAAAGTGAAGAAATTAAGAAAATCGGGCGATTAAACGACGAAAAGACCAAAGTCGATGGTAAAAAGAACGACAAATGAGAGAAATGACGCACTTGGAACACATTACAGTCACGGAATTTCCACGGGATAAAGGGATTCAAAAGAAAACAGAAAAATCGGTACTATTCCACCTTTCCCCCCCCCCCAGACCCAAATTTTTTTTTTCGCGTCCAAATGACTTGAAAACATGTCAGAATAGGTTTTCGAGTATGGGGAATTTAAAAAAACACTTTTTAGAAAATAAAATTTTTTTTTCAAATTTTTTTAAAAAAATTTTTTTGCTTAAATTTGACCCTAAGGTCATATTTGACCTCCTGAACACGGATATGATGTCCGTTTTCAGTTTACAGGGCATATTTTTTTTCATTGTTTGGGGCACCTACCATAACCCAGGCACGTTATTTTACTAGTTTCTTTTATTTTTTTTCTAAAAAGTGTTTTTTTAAATTCCCCATACTCGAAAACCTATTCTGACATGTTTTCAAGTCATTTGGACGCGAAAAAAAAAATTTGGATCTGGGGGGGGGAAGGTGGAATAGTACCGAAAAATCAAGTGGTGAAAAGCGAACTGAAGCGGCCTAACAGTGCCAAGAGCGGCCAGATAATGCCAAGCGCGGCCACAGATTACCAGGAGCGGGAAGAAAGTGGCCAGGAGCGACCTGAGATTGCCAGGAGCGGCCTGAGATTGCTACAAGCGGCCTGAGATTACCAGGAGTGTCCTGAGATCGCCAAGAGCGGCCTGAGGCTGTCAAAAGTAGGAAATGAACGGATTGAGAATGTGAGACGATGATTATGGCAAAAGCGGCCTGAGTTTCCCACAAAATACGAAGAAGCGGCGCGCAGACAGCGGCCTACGCCTACAAGAAGCGGTATAAATTGAACACACTTGATGAAAAATAACCTGAAGCGGTCTAATCCTACAAGGGACGCTGTGAAGTGACCAAAGCGTACCAAAAGCGATAGAAAACGGACAAAATCAATAAAAACAACAAGAGCGGCCTAAGCCTGCCACTAAGCGGTTTCAAACGTAAAATTCCACTTCCCAGCTTCAGTTCCCCTGGTGGGTAGTTCCCACGGGTCGCAATGCGACCAGCTGTCAACAAGGGAAGAAAACATGAAAACAAGGCTGAATGGGCTGTACTGCTACCAGGAAAACAACTAAAATAAGTTCCTTATCCGGTTTAGAAAGAGAAAAATTGAGTATTATTGCGAAATAAAGATGTAAAATTGATCAAAAAGCAAGAAAAACACAGAATTTAGCCTCAAAATGAGGCACATTGAAATACCCCCATTTAGAGTCTTCAGTGTTTCTTCATTTTTTTGAGACAGTTGGCGATAATTGTTTTTTTTTTCGAATAATAACCGAAATTTATACTCTTACATTAAGAAAAACAATATTTTCCGCCCAAAAAGGCAAAATTTCAGCGCAAAACAAAGATAAAATGATGAAGTCAGTGACCGAAATGAGATCACCCGCTGAGTTCGATTTTTCGGCGGATTTTATGAACTTTTGATCACAACCTAACAATTTTGATTATGTATAATACGAAAATACAACAAAACAGTAATTAAATTTACATTTGAAAGTGGAAAACAAGTTGACTCGCGTTTTTAGGCATCTTGCACCACTTTCGGGTTAAAAAATCGTACTAAACTTGTAAAATTATGTATGTTTGTTATTAAAGCACTTACAAACGACTAAAACAGGGTAAAAAAACAATTAAACGCAAAAAAAATAAGCGTTGGGTGGTCCCACAAGTGAGCACGCTGTTTACAAAACTCCGTGCGCTTGTTTTGCATAATTCTGTGCACTTTTGAGTTTTCGTTTCGGGACCCACAAAAACAAAAGTTTTGGGAATGTTTTTCGATTTTTCAAAGTACATTAGTTTAAAAATACGCATTTTAAAAAGTTTTAAAATAAATTTTCGTGTCGATCCAAAAAGAAAACTAAACAAACCAAGCTTTGTGCACAAAATAGCTTTTATAATGAGCAAAAAAGCGAAATATCGCGTTAAAAAAGGTACACTATATAAAAAAAAAACTAATAACTTGTGTATATTCCTAGTTTTTTTTCTAAATTAAAATTATATAAAACAGCCCTAAAATAACAGCGAAATCCGGCAGATATGATTTTTGCTGCTCTGGGCAATTAAATTAATTAATCATGCATTGCTTTAATTGCAAACGTGAAGTAAACAGTTGTTTTGGGGTAATAAAACTGTAATCTTATTGATTTTTAACGGTATTTATTATTGTAGCAGGGTATTTGTAAGAACCAGTTCTCCCTGGGGAAATGTCTGCTGTCGAGAAAGTGAAGTTACACTGGCTTTTCTCCAGTTTTAAGGCATTTCTGGTATTATTTTCGAATTAAATTTTTAAAAAATGGAATTAATTTTGTAATTTATACGAGAATAAAACAAATAAAAAGCGAGGAAAGGGGCAAGAAGGGCGTTCGATTCCACTTTTCCGGGGGCCGCGTTCGCCATTATTGAATTTTCTCTGCGCCCTCCGCTCGCTCAGCACGCGCTGGGGTGTGATACTCAGTCGGAGCCAATTGGTAGAGACGCCGGCTGTCCCGGCGTTTACGGATTCGCAGATGGTCAGCCGGAGCGGTCAGCAGCTGGCGCCGGGCGAACAATTTGGGCAACGGGCGGGAGTTCGAATATTGGTTTTTCTTTGACAAAGGAAAAATGTTCGATTTGTTAGAGGGAGAACTTGACTGAGAAGGCGTGGGAATTGCGTTGTATTTCGAAAGTCCGAAAATCAGGGAGATATTATTGGGGCGACAGTGTGAGAGAGGGTATGTGTGCGCGCGTGTGTGTGCGTGCGTGCGTGCGTACATGCGCGCACGTGTGTCCGTGTGTCCGTGTACTTTGACAAGGAAATTTTTACTGCCGCAAGTTAGATTGCGGGATTCATCGTGGACTGGACAGAGAGCGTTTGGGGGGCTCGGTGCGTAAGTCCCCCAAATGGTACCTCGAAGTCAGGCAGCGTAAACCTTTTATTTTTTACCACATTTTTCAACCAAACGCCGCATTAAGTGCACACCTGGCCAACGTGCCACAGGAGCATATTTTGCGACAGCCCACTCTATTAGAAAAACTTTTCAAATATTGCGGTGGGCTCCAACCCTTTACAAAACTTGGGTAAACGTCAAATTGCGGCCCCCCCCCACCACCGCGGCCATACCCTAAATTGGTGGGTGCGGCTGGGTCCGGGCGGAGCCCCCCGAATTTTTTAGCGGGTCCGGTGGGCCGGCGGAACCCTCCGTTTTTACGCGTTTTCGAGGACAATTTTTGCCCCCCCCCCCTGCGGACCCCCCCGAAAACCCCTCTCCTGACTCAGGGTCCCGATTTTCCCCGGCGCACCCCCCCCCCGCAGATCTTTACCCCAATTTAGGGTATGACCGCGGCTCCCGGAGGTTGGCCAAGTATGATTAAGTAGCTGCCGCGACCATCTCACCACCTATGCATCCATTTTTTCCACCTCCACCTACGCGGTCAATTTTTTTTTTTTGGTTTAAAGGACTAAACGTTTCCTGTTAAAGGTCTAACAGAGCCTCGAACGAAAAGAAAAAAAAAAGTTTAAAGGACTAACAATTAAAAGTATGTTTTAAAGGTCTAAACCCTCTCTTTCCAGCTGGTTCTGGCTGGAGCAAAGGAGAGGGCGGCGAGTCGGGCCCGGCGCGTCCCGCCCCTGCGCCCCAACCCGTCGGTGGATCGGACATGCGCCCCACGTGGGCCAAGAGCCAGGTGGCCGAACCGGTGGCCCAGCCGACCAATCAGCATCATCAGCCTGCAGCCTCTGCTAGGGAGTTCCCCACTTTGGCCAATTCTGCACAGGGAAAGGAAGGAACGCCTACCAGTGAGTGTTTTTGGCTTTTAACAGAAGGGAATGGCTCCAACCGACCTCCGGAGATTCTGAACGAGGTATACCTTATTCGATGAGTTATGGAGAGTTCACAAAAAATTTATAGCTGCTGAATGGCCTTTATAGCCGAGAAATCATCGGTGCCGACCATTTTTGGAAGCCGGCGGCACAAAAGCGGCGCCGCGGCCGCAAAAACCAGCAAGCAGCTCGGGGGTTCAGTGCCAAGCGCCTCCCTTCTTAAGCAGGCGGAAATAGTGTGCGAGAAGCGCAGACGCAGAGAAAAGCGGCTTTTAATAGACGATGCTCGTTTGGCGACAGCTATACGTATTTCTTTTTGTAATTTAGAGAAAGACAAAAAACATAAAAGAAAACAGATTTATTGCACAACGAATTAGGATACGGTAAATTTGTAGTTTGCGTACCACGTCCCCCTTGCAGCTTTCAGCCAATTTTCCAGACTATCAAATACGCGAATAGTTACTGAATGCCAATCAAATCCGTTGGTATCCACTGTAACTCCAATAACACCGCCGTTTTTCATTCGTATATGCAATAATTCTGTCGTTCTAACAATCCAATGCTGGAATTACTTGGTTGATGTTCACAAAAGAGAAGGACATACTTTTTTATGTGC
This sequence comes from Oscheius myriophilus, assembly GCA_964057215.1. Classification (NCBI taxonomy): domain Eukaryota; kingdom Metazoa; phylum Nematoda; class Chromadorea; order Rhabditida; family Rhabditidae; genus Oscheius; species Oscheius myriophilus. The sequence goes on along the minus strand of OZ059906.1, from coordinate 27,572,739 downwards.
AGCTCGTCCGAGCCAATTCTTTTTCTGTAGATTCCACGTAGGTTCAGCGTTGAAATTACACTTCAAATTTTCGGTAAACTTGACTGAATCGTTGCGATTTGGTCGTTCTGTAGTGAGGTCTATGAATTTGAGGAATTCTAGACGCCCATTGATAATATCCTGAAAAGTAGAAAAGTACAAGGGAATACAGGAGAGACAGAGAAGTGGGAGTGAGTGTGAGTGAGAGAACAATACCTATAGTGCTCGATAACCCTACTTCGGCGGTTTTTGGAAATGAGTGAGACTATTCTGATGTTGATATTCGAATTACCCATTATCACATCAAAATTACATGCTAAAAAATTGGCTTGGTCGCTTTTTGGCCGAAGTAGGATTGGTGATGAGTATACCTTGATTATGTGTAAAAATTCCAAAAACGGAATCTCTTCAACGGAGCGTAGTCGAACTGCTTCCGTGTGTTGTGTAACGAATTCCAAGTTTGGCTTTTCAATCAGCCCGAAGTGAAGGAATCTTTTAACTTTCCTCATTGCAGGGTGTAAGAATACACGTTCTCTAAATTGTTTCCTCAAAAAGAGTTCATCAAATAATGTATAGTTGTCCAATACGTAGAACACGCTTGTTTCTTCGAGATTTATTGAGAGCCGTTCGGTATGAATACTGTAACGCACAAGTAAATCGATCAGGGGACGCAAAAACCTTTGTTGAAGGTTTGCCTAAATTGGAGGAATTTCTGGGGGTTGGGTTCTTTCTCTCTCCTATTTCATTTGCTCACTCACACACTCACACTCACACTCACACTCACACTCACACTCACACTCACACTCACACTCACACTCACACGCACACTCACACTCACACTCACACTCATACTCACACTCACACTCACACTCACACTCGCACTCACACTCACACTCACACTCACACTCACACTCACACTCACTCACACACACACACACACACACACACACACACACACACACTCACCAGTTCTATACAAACAAGATGCATTCCCATTAAATCCTTTTGTTCAACATTTCTCGGCCGTAAACGTTTTCCATTGGCATCAAGAGTTTTAGAGCTTACATGTGTTCCATAGCAGTTGTTCACGTAGTTGACCTTTAAAATCTACAGAAAATCAAGGTAACCTCCGAAAAAGGGACTAACCTGTGTGTGTATGTCGAAGAATCCACAACGTAAATACTGTAATATTGTTTCTAACACGAATCGATTCTCTCTTTTTATCAATAAGTTTGCTCAGCCATTTGTTAGTCCTTCTGCATCTTGTAAATGCTGTGAAGTCCATCTAAAAAGTTGGTTTATAATGTGAATTTGTGAAGAATAAAACTTTCCTTTGACAGAATGGCTATAATTTGCGCGTCGGAGAGATTTTTAAGGCGTAACATTGTCAGAGGAGATAATGACGAAACTAGTGAAAGCGCCGTGCAACAAAAAAGCCATTGGTTTTAAAGCGGGTCAGTGAATTTTAAATTTTTGGGAAGCGGCTAAGGTGCCTACCTATTAGCGTCTCACCCTGGCCGCTGTAACCTTCGAAATTATAAAACTCGCCTTGCAGTGGCCGCTGTGGCCATCTTGATTCTAAACCTCTCTTTCCCGTTGCCGCTGCGTCTTCAACCTCCGGTGGCTTTTGAACCATCACACTTTGATTGTTTTGGCCACTGTGGCCTTCGATGACATAATTTTCAACCTGTGGTGGCTGCTTTGGCTCGGTTTCTGCGCTCTTTCTCATGCAAACTTCACAAAAATCTGTGCACATGTTTATTGATCCCGGAATTACTGTATTTGTAGTTTGATGTTCACAGAAGGAGGACGGTCTTCCTGTTTCTCTGAAATATCGATTGATTCTTTGATTATCGATTGATTGCATACGCGGGTGTGGAAGTTCCAGCGGAGTCCGCGGTGGTGGGTCTTCTTCTTAAGGAGCAGCATTTTTTGGGTTGTTTGGGGGACCACAAAGGCCCTTTTTAAGCCAAATTTTATCTTGTTTGTGTGTGGTTATCACTCAAAAAAAGTTCAGCTGTTTGGCCAACTACTTATTTCGTACCTGGTACGAACAGGAGCAAAGAACACTGTTTTGGAGTGATAAAAACAGATAAACAAGATAAAATTTGGCTTAAAAAGGACCCTTGTGGTCCCCCAAACAACCCAAAAGATGCTGCTCCTGAAGAAGAAGACCCACCACCGCGGACTCCGCTGGAACTTCCACACCCGCGTAAGAACTCAATCGATAATCTTGAATTTAATCGATATTTCAGAGAAACAGGAAGACCGTACTCGTTCTGTGAACAAACTACATGCTACAGTAATCCCGGGATCAATAAACCATTTGCACACTTTGTTTCACTATTTTACGCTTTGTTTCAACAAAAGCAAAATATTCTCCCCGGCCGGGAATTGAACCCGGGTCTCGCATGTGACAGACGCGGATACTCACCACTATACTACCGAGGACGCAAGTCTGTTAATCTGGCGCCACCTTATCCCTGTGTTGTGAAGCATTTGCGGAAAAGTCAATGGATGCTCCGCAGCTCACACTCACAACTAACAGTGGCCAACAAGAAAAATAAAACTCTTGATTTCTTCGACTTTCAATTTAATTCAAGTAAATATCTACATATTATTTCTCCTTGTACCCTTAATAATAGGCACTCTTCGTCCGGGGATCCGTCTTTTTCGGCCGCACCGACATCTCCACCTTTCGCTCGGCTTCCGGCTGGTTCATATCCGCGTTGGGGACGTAACACTCTTCTGAAACTGAAATTTATTGTTTAAAAACCAAAAATGGATTAGGATACCTTGGGTATTAGCCAGATCCATGCGTCGGCTCTTCCTTGTCCTTGTAGAATCAATCTGTGTCTTGTTCACAAAGTCCGGAGTGATGATTTTACTTTCAGTGATCACGACAGTTCTTTCAGCGACAGTTCTTTCCGTGGTGGGAACCCAAGTGCGGAGTTTTTGTTGGACGTGTTTGCAGGCCAAGGGGTTGTCTTCTTCGATTGAGGGGATCTCGGTTACCTTGAAGAGAGATGTCTCTGTCTCTGTCTCTGTCTCTGTCTCTGTCTCTGTCTCTGTCTCTGTCTCTGTCTCTGTCTCTGTCTCTGTCTCTGTCTCTGTCTCTGTCTCTGTCTCTGTCTCTGTCTCTGTATCTGTCTCTGTCTCTGTCTCTCTCTGTCTCTGTTTCTGTCTCTCTCTCTCTCTCTCCTACCTGCTCCTTCTCCGACTCCATTGGCGCATCGAACACCAGCGTCCTATCCGTTTTAATCTCCTTCTCTTTCGGTTTGATTAATTCTTTCTCCTTTTTCTTTGTGGTCTTCCTCTTCTCATTCTTGCTCCCTCTCTTTCCACTCGCCGATTTGCTCCTCGACGATTTCGATTCAGGCTTTTTCGGAGACTTTTCCTTAGTTTTGGTCTCTTTTCCTCCTTTTCCGCCTCCAGGAGTAGTTGTGGCAGTACCCGTCGGCATCGAAGAACTGAGAGGAATGCATGTGGGAGGCGGTGGAATGGAGCGCCTACTTTTCTTCTCCGCCTCATTCTGTAATGCCTTCTACATTTCAAAAGCGTAAAGAGAACGAAACCATTCTAGGTGTAGTACAGGGAACCAAGAGGAGGAAGACAACAGCTGGGACCATGAGAGTGGAGAGCAGCCATATGACCATTCCGTGGGAGAAAATGGTGAAAGTGAGGGCAGATAGAATATTGCGGGGCCTCACGTATTTTTGTATTCACGTATTTAGCGGGTTTTGAAAATGAGTGAAAGTATTCCGATGATAATATTCGAATTGAACGTTATTACATCAAAATTGTGTGCTAAAAAAGGGCGAGGCCTTGACCGAAGAAGGATTGGCGAGCAGTACAGCAATCCCGGTGCCACCAAACCATTTGTACACTGTTTTCTACTAGTTTATGTTTTGTTTCAGCAAAAGCAAAAAATACTCCCCGGCCGGGAATTGAACCCGGGTCTCGCATGTGACAGACGCGGATACTCACCACTATACTACCGAGGACACGGGTGTGTGGGCCCGGCGCCACTTTATGTTCCCTGTGCCGAAGCGATTGCAGAGCTTCTGATCATGGACCCTATAGCAAAGGAAGTGTCACAGCGAGACGGTAGGGTTGTACTCCCCTCTGAAATTTAATTTCACACACTTAGCGTAACGTAGATATTTCTTCTCGAACATCGCATTACTATTCGTTCACTTTTACTCTTCGTACTCCTGGTTGACGGTCGATCGCTATGTTTCCAACTTTTCTCCTGATCGGTGGATAAGTTCAATTTGAACGATTTACGTATAGCAGTCGCCAAAATGAAATCATATGCTCATCGCCGAAATGTGCAAAGCATGCGCTGTCGTCTACTGATTAGACTACGTACTTCAATGGCAACAGAGGATCACTACAAAATTCTAATTTTATTGGTATGATTCGAATTTGGCGACAGCAATAAAATTATAGCTTTTTCTAATTTTTGTTGTTAAAACCGCTCAGAAGAGCGTTCGGCAAAAGCCAGCCAAAAAGGCCGGCTCGCGGTCCTCAACGCCGAAGCGTTCTTCCCGCTCGCCGAGCGCCCGTCTCCCTTTCATCGCGGGATCACCGGTTGTCGGTTTGTTAGGGATTGCGAAATACAAACTACAGAAAGGATTCTGTGAAGTATGATTTCAATTTGGTTTGCGCCGCCGCTGGACTACCCCTGGTGCGGGCGCCGATTTGGTACGCGGGTGAATCGCGTTCCTATAACCTCGGCAGAGTGACCAGTGTCGTCCTCTGCGTCTCTGCCCGCCGCCGATTCCGAAATTGCTTTTAATTTTTGTAACGCTTTTATTTATTTGTTTTCCATTATTTTCATTGTTTTATAGTTCAAAAATAACAAAAATAGTTATTTTTTCTTTTTAACATTATATAAATTGTAAAATATGTTGTATTATACTCATAAAATAGCCAGAAACCACCTCAAATTCCCCAAATTTCATTTTCCCCATTTTCCTTGTGTTTTTTCTCGTTCTAAAAATTGTATTTACCTAATTTGAATTACATTTCCTTTGTTTAACCCCCATATTTTCAGAAAAATCACCAATCATGGCGATGGCAGCACGTGTTAATCGCGGAACTCGGCTTCCGCCCGAGGTAAGGCTCTTTCGCTATTTTAAAATCAATTTAACGCCACTCTGTTAAAATTTTACATTCTTTTTGTTATTTTCAGGTTAACCGCATCCTGTTCATCAAGAATCTGCCCTACAAAGTCACCGCCGAGGAGATGTACGACATTTTCGGGAAGTTCGGAGCCATCCGCCAGATTAGATTGTAAGTTTTAGTTTATTTTTTGTTAGTTGACTCTATTTTTAATGGGGGGAACCGTGGATTTTCAGAGGAAGCACGGCAGAGACGCGTGGAACGGCCTTCGTCGTCTACGAGGACATTTTCGACGCCAAGTCCGCCTGCGAGCATCTGAGTGGATTCAACATCTCCAACAGGTTGGAATTTTAGTTTTTTTATTTATGTATTTTTAAAATGGAATATACCTTTAAAATTTTGATCAGACAATGATCAGCCATTCTTTTAAAATACCCCATTCATTTGGCTGCAAGTTGAAACTATGCCGAGATTTTAAAGGACTATGAATATGTTGTAGGGAATTTGTTGAGTATTTGAAGTCAGGAGAGGTTCGATTAAGCCCCCACCATAATATAATCCCCTCTGCTGGTTTGGCCCATACATTAAATGTGATTTTTTACGAACGCAAAGACTTGGGGGTTTATTCGAATCCTAATCAGCCCCCCACAGCAGTTGGAATGGGGGCTTGCCTACTTATTTTTATTTATTTATAATGCAATAAATTTCGCTAAACAGAGTAAAAACAACGATTATATTAAAACAACAGAATTTAAATATTGAAATTAATATAATTAGAAAATTAAGTTCAGAAAATCCGACTTTACGGTTAGTGTCTTGTTATAAAGCGCGCAAAATTAGATACTCAGCTAAAATTAGATACTCAGCTTATGTTAGGTTGGGGCCTATCTTTTAATTTGGAAAGTCAAATTCCGATACAGTCCTCTTTTAATTTGAAAATCTGTCAAATTTCCAATGTAGTCTACGAATTCCTATGTAAAAATGAGCCTCTGTTTGCTAAATTTGGGTTTTCGTTAAAAGACCAATTTCGAAAATACCGCCGTTTCTGCCGTAATCTCCATACATTGTCAAGCTCCGCCAAAAGCGGCAGTAGGGGGCGTCGCAATTTTAAGATTTCGGCAAATTTGTTAAAGAAGGAGGCCCGTCGCATATTTTTGAATTTTTCGATAATTATGGGGACCGTCGCAAAATGAACCCCCGCGGTCGGGTGCCCAAGTATGCGTAATCTCATGTAAATTACTGTAGAATTTTACTAATTTTTCCCATGCCGATCTTCCAAAATCTCCCGAAAATTCCGTAATTTCTGTGGTTGTATGTGCCAGCCAGCCAACTGTTCATAAAAATGTCTATTTTTTGTAGTTCTGAAGGTAATTTAAACAGCTTGTACTGTAAATAATTTGTAATTGGTTTACTGTAAATTTATGTACAAAACGTTGTAAAATTAATATTAAAATGCTCTTTTTTCAGGTATTTGGTCGTGCTCTACTACCAGGCCACCAAGGCCTACAAGAGGCTCGACACAGAAAGGGTATGTTTTATACGTTTTTTTGTTTTGTTTTAAATACCGCTTCTGTACAATTTTCGCTAATTATTTTATTTTCAGGCGAGAGAGAAGCTGGAGAACATCAAGAGCAAGTACAACATCGGCGGAGACCTCACCAAGGTCAAGGAGGAACTCGCCAACGCCGCCCTCACCCCTCAAACCGTTCGTCGCTGAATTTCGCTGTTGTGACCGAATGAAGATCTCCCACTGTACATTGTTTCTTTTTTCGTGAGCTGTCAATGCGGCCTGAGGTTCTGGGAAAGTGTGTTGAGAGCGGCACCTGCTGGTCGGTATTACGGTAGATGATCCATTATTTCCGAAATATGTATTAGCCTCTGTGCAATGTGAATGGCGGCCACAGCGCAGAGTGAAACTTGGTCAGGGTCACAGCGCGCAACATGAATTCTGAGCAGGGCCACAGCGCACGGTGTGAAACTTGGGCAGCACGCCGTGTCCGTTATGAGTAAATACGCGAGTGGGGTCCAATGGTAGCCATCTGCAGCCGCGACACGACCGCTCGCGGCTGGTCCCGCCACGATATGCCTGGAAGTCAAGTTGGCAGCTATCCAAGTCAGGATTTGTTTTTTTTTAAATCTACAAAACCAGCATTGCCTCGAAGCCAACTTGAAGATCAGGGTAATCGTGTCGGGACCGGCCACACAGTCTGGCAGACGGCTTCCATTCACTTTTACTTGTGCGCTGAACTTACCGTGGCAGGGCCACAGAGCGCAACATGAAATTCCTGACCGAGGCCACAGTGCGCAACGTGAAATCCTGGCGAGGGCCACAGCGCGCAATGTGAATTTCTGGCCCAGGCCACAGCGGTCAGCGTGAAACTTGCCGGGGCCACAGCGCGAAACGAGAATTTCAGCAGGGCCACAGTGCGCAACGTGAAATCCTGCCGGGGCCAAAGTGCGGAACATGAAAATTCTGACTAAAGCCACAGCGCGCAACCTAAAAATGCTGACCAGGGCCACAGGAACATGAAATTCTGGCCGGGGCCACAGCGCGTGCTGTAAAAAGCAGTTCTAAACCGATTTTCAGCCGAGTTCACGCAGCAAGAGATGCCCGAGAACGCCAACGAGCCCGTCTACTGCATCTGCAGGAAGGTATGTTCGCCTTTGAAAACGGCCCGGGTTCGATTCCGGCCCTGTATTCCTATTTTTGTAACAGAACTTCTATTTTTTGAAGCGTTAAGCACGAGCTATCTGGGCATACCCAATTTTTAGGTCTCTTACGGCCAGATGCTCGGCTGCGACGACTCCAACTGCGAGTTCGAGTGGTTCCACGTGGGTTGCATCGGGATGGAGGCGAAGAAAATGCCAGAAGGTATACTGTATTTTCATTACTTTAACCAGAACCAATTTAGGCGCCTGGTTCTGCGACGACTGCAAGGAAAGACACAAGGCGGCGAAGAAAAGTCAGAAGAAGATGAAGTGATCCCGGCAGAAGCAGCCATTTGATCTCTTCCTCGGGTTTTCTTCAGATTCTCCCCCGTTATTATGTTGTTTTGTTGGTTGACATTTTCATAAATACTATTACTTTTTTTATTTTGGCGTGACAAATGTGGTTGAATTGTACCAAAACATGTTTCTGCCGCAGTATGGAACGCGAAACTTGGCCTAGGCCACAGTGCGCAACATGAATTTTTAGCAGGGCCACTGCGCGCAACATGCATTCTGAGCAGGGCCACAGTGCGCAACATGAATTTCGAGCAGGGCCACAGCGCGCAACATGAATTTTGAGCAGGGCCACTGCGCGCAACATGAATTTTGAGCAGGGCCACAGCGCGCAACATGAATTTTGAGCAGGGCCACTGCGTGCAACATGCATTCTGAGCAGGGCCACAGTGCGCAACATGAATTTCGAGCAGGGCCACAGCGCGCAACATGAATTGTGAGCAGGGCCACTGCGCGCAACATGAATTTTGAGCAGGGCCACTGCGCGCAACATGAATTTTGAGCAGGGCCACAGCGCGAAACTTGAAATCCTTGGGAAGGCCACAGTGCGACACATGTAAATCCTGGCCGGGCCACAGTGGGTAACACGAAAGCCTTGAACACGGCCACAGCGCGCAATGTGAAAACAGACTATTTTCAGCCGAGTTCAGGCAGGAGGAGATGCTCGTGAACCCCAACGAACCCGTCTACTGCATCTGCCGGCAGGTATGTAAGCCCACAAAATTTTCTTTTCTTTTATAAAAATGCTTTTCTCGAAATTTCGAGCACGAGCCAGCCGGTCATACCCGATTTTTAGGTCACCTACGGCCAGATGGTTGGTTGCGACGACCTCAACTGCAAGTTCGAGTGGTACCACATGGGCTGCATCAAGATGGAGACTGTCCCGGAAGGTATTACGTACTTTGGGGTACCGTAACCAAGTCAATTTCAGGCAGCTGGATCTGCGACGACTGCAAGGTAAGGCACAAGGCGGCGAAGAAAAGTCAGAAGAAGAGGAAGTGATCCCAGCAGAAGCCCCCGTTTGATCTCCAGCGATCCCCAGGCTCCCTCCAGATCTCCCCGTTGTTATATTGACATTTTCATTAAAGTTTTTGCTTCCTCTGTTTATTTTTTGTTTGAAAAGTGGTTAAAATAGCATGAAATACCGTTTTATACTGCAATTAAACGTGCTCCAGTCCGAATTCCTTCGCCCCACGGCCATTGTTCGAAATTTCGTGATTTGCACTTTCAAACAACACGTGTTCGGAGCCATTTGTCCTCTTTTTGTTGTTTTGTCACCTTTTCATCGCCGACATGATGACAAAAGTGTACTTTGTAGTCATTTCGCGGGTCCGGGCGGGTAAACAGCGAGTTCGCTCATTTGGCGGGAGGCTGGGGAAAACCCGTCCTCTTTGTTAATTCGTTCTCCGCCAGTCATGTGATTATTATTTTAACTACCCCTTTCTCCGTTTCTTTCTCACTCACTCCCTCGGTTTCCCTCGCTCTCTCTGCTATTATTTCTCGAAATCTCTCCATTTTTCCACGAGTGGTTCGATATCTGTCCATTTGATAAGAATGATCGGGCGACAGTTTCATCGCACTGATACCACCACGTCTGGTGTGGCTACTCGTTCGACCCCTGTTCTGGAAATTTCCGTGTTTTTAGTGATTTATTCATCGTATTTTAGCCTATTTTTGTATTAATTTCTAATTTAGAAACGTTAATAAAGTAGAATTTATCCGTTAACGGCTGGGGCCACAACGCGCAACGTGAAACTTGACCGGGGCCACAGCGCGCAACGTGAATTCTGAGCAGAGCCACAGCGCGCAACGTGAAACTTGACTGGGGCCACAGCGCGCAACGTGAAACTTGACCGGGGCCACAGCGCGCAACGTGAAATTGGACCAGGGCCACAGCGCGCAACATGAATTCTTGATCGGAGCCACAGCGCGCAACGTGAATTTCTCTGCTGAGCCACGGCGCGCAACGTGAAATTTGACCGTTCTTTGCCTCATTTCTCCACGATATCGTCTTTTTCTCTCATTTTTTATTAATTTACATTGTTTTAAATGATATTTTTGTTATTTTTCTTTTTATAATGACGATTTTTCAGAGAATGTCCGTGCTCGAGCAGCTCAAGAAGGTCACCACCGTTGTAGCCGACACCGGCGATTTCAAGGGTGAGAGTTTTTGAAATTGTTTTTTGTGACTTTCATAACGTTCTGGTCAATTTTAAAGGATGCATACATTTGAATTCTCCTTGAAAATCGATTATTCAGTAATTTGGTCTTGTTCTGTCTCATAATTTGTGATTTTAACGCGATTTTTTTCAGCCATCGCCGAGTTCAAGCCCACCGATGCGACCACCAACCCCTCTCTCATCTTGGCGGCATCGAAGATGGAGCAGTACTCGGCTCTGATCGACCAGGCCATCCAGTACGCCAAGGAGCACGGCGCTGGAAAGAGCAAGGAAGAGGTGGGGATATGCTAACTTTATTGACTTTGTTTCTATTTTTATGCCAAATTATTGTTGAAATCCCAGCTTTGGTTTATTTAAAAGATTTAGATCATCACCCTGGCCATGGACAGGCTTTTCATCGTCTTTGGAAAGGAAATCCTCAGCATTGTCCCCGGCCGCGTGTCCACCGAAGTCGATGCCAGGTAGGGAATTGTGTTGCTGTTTTCTGTTCGTTTGTTTGTTTTTTAACAGAAACTTTTCAGACTCTCCTTCAACACCGAGGCCTCCGTGGCCAAGTCGCTCTCCCTCATCGAGCAGTACGAGAAGGAGGGAATCTCCAAGGAGCGCATTTTGATCAAGCTCGCCTCCACCTGGGAAGGAATCCAGGCCGCCAAGATCCTCGAGTCCCAGCACGGAATCCACTGCAACATGACGCTGCTCTTCAACTTTGAACAGGCCGTAGCCTGCGCCCAGTCCGGTACGTTTTTGTGGTTTTTTTTTAAAGTTTATATTTCTATTTTGCTTTTTCAATTTAGTTTAGACATTTTATGAATGTTCTCCATTTCGCCCGGGGGATTCAATTATACCCCCAATTCTCTTCCCCCCAACGTATCCGCTCCGTTTGCCCCTCTCCATTTGACGATTTATTTGAGTCACGCCCCCAACCACTATTTTAGTTAAGCCCCCCTCCATTGCTGTGTAACTTAACCGAACATTTCTTATGGAAGCGTAACTGCTTTAATTTGCATTTTGAGCTGTAACCGAATTAAAGAGAGGGGTTGATTACATATCTGTTTGAGGGCATAACCGAAATAGAATAGAGCGTTAAGCCCCCCATTTCAATTTAGGGGGGCTAAAATCATGGGAGCGTGATATGCGTGCTGTACCTATTTACTTTGGCGTTTGCTTGAAAATTGGTACAAAAACGTAAACGGGGAACTATTGTTCTCTCTATGGCATCGGTGGCGCTAATTAGGGGCTTACACTATGCGCTTCGAGTCCCCCAAATTCAGTGGGGGGGAGGGCTTACGCTAAGCGCTTCGACCACCTTCCCACCAACTCTACATGTCCATTCATGATAAAAAATGAATTCAGATCATATTAAAAAAAAACTTTCGGTTGAGGGGGTCGCGCCGAGCCGAATTTCTTACTTGGGTGGCTTGCGCCATACGTCGAATGTGTAATGGCGGGGGGGGGGGGGGTCGCGTAAATGTGCCCCACGGGTAGTATGTTCATGTATGATACCTCGAGATACTTCATTCAATTACACTCCAACATTCGGGCGTTCATAAATTCGCAGTGACTGGGGGCAAACCAAGCGTAGGGACCATATTATGGTGGGGCTTAATCGAACCTTTCCCCGACTTTGGCCATTCTTATCTGGACCCAATGTAAACAATCGTATTTCAGGAGTCACTTTGATCTCCCCCTTCGTCGGCCGTATTATGGACTGGTTCGTCAAGAACACCGAGCAGAAGAAGTACGACAGGAACGACGACCCCGGAGTCAAGGTAAATCTCTCTCTCTCTCTCTCTCTCTCTCTCTCTCTCCCTGTCTGTCTCTCGCTCGCTCTCTCTTTCTAACTCCCTCTTTTTCCAGAGCGTCACCCGCATCTTCAACTACTACAAGAAGCACGGTCACAAGACCCAGGTCATGGCCGCCTCCTTCAGAAACACGGAGGAGATCAAGGGACTGGTTGGATCCGACCTCCTCACCATCAGGTAGATCAACTATTGTTTTTTTTCTTCAAAGTGCTAATTTAAGCCCCGCCCTCTTGAAGCAGCTGGCTGAGGATACCGAGACTGTGCCCGTCAAACTGGACGCCAAGAATGGTAGGTTTTTAGACTTTTAAAGGACCGCGAGCGACTTTTTTTTTGATAATTTAAACCAACGACAACTGTATCAACGCCCTTGGGCTCTCTGAGTTTTGTAAACAACGGACACGCGAGAATGCTTTGTTGAAAACGTACGCATTGAGAAAATATTTTGGGTTGTTTTATTCGAATTACGCGACATACCTGGACCTCCCGTGGGGTCCTTTCTACGCAACCCCCCACATTTCACATTAGACGGCGTAAGTCCCCTAAGTGAGAAATTCGGCTCGGCGCGACACCCTCAACCGAACCTTGCCACCCTCAACCAGCCTTCGATTTTTTATACTTTTCCCGCAATTTTTTTTTAGATTTTAGTCAACTTGAAACTGTTTTAAATTGTGTGAAATTTTGATTCCTAACGAAATACTCATTTTGTGGGTAAATTATCCCTAAGGTCGCATAGAACTTTTGGCGAAATGCCACCGTGCCGTTTTGCGCACGCTTTTTATGTAAAACCCGCGTTGAGCCAGTGCGCAAAGTCGTATGCTGAAACCCGTTGAAAAAAAAAAGATTTTTGTTATAAACATGTAAATATTTATTTACGCGATGCAGACAAGAAAAATGGCTGTTTTACTAGCAGTTTGAAAAAATATAAGTAAAAAAAGAAAATGTACCCTTATGGTGCCTTTAATTTCTTGTTTTTCAGTGGCCTCCCTGGACATCCCGGCCGTGAACGTGGGCGAGAAGTACTTCCGCTGGGCCATGAACGAGGACGCCATGGCCACGGAGAAGCTGGCCGAGGGAATCCGCAACTTCGCCAAGGATGCCCGTCTTCTGGAGCAGCTCATCGAGAAGCGATTGTAAAATCGCCCCCCCCCCCTGCTGTCACATGTATTTGGAGCGTTTGAAGCATTTTCCCCGCCTAGGTTGTTAGTAGCTGTGATATAATTAAGCCCCCCCCGTGAGTATTCTTGTGCGAAAATGAATCTATTTGTTCCACAAAAATCACGATTTCCCGGCTCCCCGAAAGCGAACCTGCCGAGGAAGATGCACTTCTTCCTACACCACCTTTTCTCGCCGATGACCCTCCTTTTTGCGCGCCGCTGCCCACTCACAAGCAATTACCTCGTCTTCTGTGTGCGTACCGCCGCGGGCGCACTGCATTTACCGGTTGTCCGAACACATTTCTCGGACATCATGTCCTCCCTGGTCGTCCTCTTCCTGCTTGATCAATTAGGACAATTGGAGGCTATTTCTGCCAATATGCTGGAAATGGGTGAGATTTTGATTTATCGTTTTGCCCGTTTCCGTCGGCACGCGAATGTTCTGCGCCTGTCACGCCCTGCGTTTAACACAACAGTTCCCATCCATTCAATCACGTCAAGCGGCCCGAAGATTTTCAACCAAAATCGTGAAAACTTCGCTTCTACATGATGTACCCTACGTTTACTGCACGCGGTTAAACAGAATTGGCTCGAATTCGGTACTTTCTTGTAAAAATAGATTTCCGATCGACTCGATGGAAAAATAAACTCTTAAGATCAGTTTTCGTGATGATAGAGTCCAGACTCTTTTAGTTGTATCCTGAATTCAACACGCAAGGAAAATGCAGTGAAAATGTAATTTCAAACGAAATTTTTTTTTATGGTTTTCAGGTTCCTGCGCGGAATACACTATACTTTCGTAAATTGGGTTCTTTGGTGATTGCTTTACATGGCACAACTTTTAAAAAAAACACGTCCAATAATTTCGACAAATTTTCCATAATTTTTGTAACTTATATTTAACAATAAGGTTTTAAGCAAGAACATGTTAAATTTGATGCTTTAGATCAAATTTTCCGCGGTTTAAAAGTAAATGTAGAAAAGTGCGATTCCAAACGCAACTTTTCACATGTTTGAAGTTCGCAGAATCCTGCGAGGAAGTAGCAGTATTTCTGGTGTTTTAATGTTAGATGAGGTCAATTCATGACAAAGGCTTTCAAAATGACACTCCTTTACATATTTAGCTCAATTTTGAAAAAAGTAACCAACGCCCAGGCCAAAAATCGCTCTTAACCTGAAACTGTTTTAAAAATGGCGTTGAAATGTTCCAAAACCGCCTTTTTTTTTACCAATTCTGAGACAACTGATTTCTAAGACGAGTCGCATTTGGAGTCGCTCGATTCAAACAGAGACGGTGTCTTATTGATACTGGCTTATTAGGGTTGTAGAGTTTTTAATTTCAGACTATCAAAATGTTGCCCTCCCAGATGAATGGAATGATTTTGGAATCAAACGGATAAAACAAGGAGAAATTGAAATCCCCATTACTCCTCGCCCAAGAAGAATTGACCCTCCCCAACCTAAGAAAGAAGAATTTTTCCCAATTTCAAGAACCAGAGGACTCAAATCCATAGGAAAAGTTTTAGTTTATAACAGTACTGTGGAAAAGAAAGTGGAAGTCCAGGTGACATGTTTACCTTCTGAATCAACTGAAAGATTAAGGTGGTTCAAATAAAGAATATCAAGCGAATCGGAGGGCAGTACCCTTATGGACCGCGTAATGGTACTATTGTTGAACTTAAAGAACCGATTTTTGTTGTTCGACGGATGTTGAGTGAAGTTGTGGAGCCCAACTATTGGCAGAAGTTTCAGAAAGCTAGAGGTTAGTTAGAGAGAGAGAGAGAGAGCGAGAGAGAGAGAGAGGTATGAAGTGAAGGGAGTGAGTGAGTGAGTGAGTGAGTGAGTGAGTGAGTGAGTGAGTGAGTGAGTGAGTGAGTGAGTGAGTGAGTGAGTGAGTGAGTGAGTGAGTGAGTGAGGTGAGTGAGTGTGAGTGTGAGTGTGAGTGTGAGTGTGAGTGTGAGTGTGAGTGTGAGTGTGAGTGTGAGTGTGAGTGTGAGTGTGAGTGTGAGTGTGAGTGTGAGTGTGAGTGTGAGTGTGAGTGTGAGTGTGAGTGTGAGTGTGAGTGAGTGCGTGAGGTGAGTGAGTGTGAGTGTGAGTGTGAGTGTGAGTGTGAGTGTGAGTGTGAGTGTGAGTGTGAGTGTGAGTGTGAGAGTGAGTGTGAGTGTGAGTGTGAGTGTGAGTGTGAGTGTGAGTGTGAGTGTGAGTGTGAGTGTGAGTGTGAGTGTGAGTGTGAGTGTGAGTGTGAGTGTGAGTGTGAGTGTGAGTGTGAGTGTGAGTGTGAGTGTGAGTGTGAGTGTGAGTGTGAGTGTGAGTGTGAGTGTGAGTGTGAGTGTGAGTGTGAGTGTGAGTGTGAGTGTGAGTGTGAGTGTGAGTGTGAGTGTGAGTGTGAGTGAGTGAGTGAGTGAGCGAGCGAGTGAGTGAGTGAGTGAATGAGTGAGTGAGTGAGGGAGACATCCGGTGACAAACCCTCCTAACTCGCTTAAACTCACCTCAGCTTAGTTCCCGTTTTCCAGAATTTGAGGATTTTCTCTCCTGGATCCCGGATTCCCCCTCATTTCATGTCAGTACCCCCAAACCAAACATTTAATTTCTCTTTCTCAGGCTCCCCGACTGCCCCTTCGAATCATCTCAGCCGATCTTCGTTGTCGTTACTGCTTTGCATACTGGGCTCGTCAGATGGATCTTAAGCCAGCCAATCTCTACGATACATGTTGTTCCCTTAATAAGTACTAATAAAAAGTTCAAGCTCTGAATAACAATTCGTTGATTAGATGCCGTTGTCCCTATTCTAAAATATTCCCCTTTTGTGTGCTTTCGACTGCAACCGGTGCACGGTTACACGGCAGAGAAAGGCGATAGAGCGCGAAAAAGCGAAAGACCCAGAGTTTAATCTATATTTTTGCCAAAACTTATGGCGCTCATATTCGGTTCACTTTGCTCCAAAATGTGACAAAATAAAACTTTATTAAACCAACTGCATAGCAGATACTCTCAAAACGTTAACAAAAGAAAGGGGATGGTTAGCAGAGTTTACAACTCTTTCCACAGAACTTCAGCTTCTGGCGAGTGGTGTAGAGGGTACTCTCACAGAAGCCTTCAGAAGCCCACTCGGCGCAGTCAGAACGGCGGTCTCGGCATTCTTGCTGGAGTTCTGAGCCCGTCTGAAGGCACTTTTGGCTAATCGTGTTATTCACTTTTTACTGGAAAGAGAGAGAGAGAGAGAGAGAGAGAGAGAGAGAGAGAGAGAGCGAGGAGAAGAGGGTACTCACCAGATCAATGAGATGACAACGAGCACAGGTTCGCGCACATCCCTTTGTCATGAATTCCTATGAATATAATTGTAAATATTTTGCTGTTGTTTTTGAAAACTGTACCTTGTAGCCTCGTTTTTCGCAAAGATGGGGCATACAATTACTCAGAGTGTCGGTACAGTTGATTTGAGGGGTCAGGATACCTGAAATAGCGTTTCGTCTCCCTCCCTCTCTCTCTGTCTCTCTCTCTCTATCTCTCTCTCTCTTTCTCTCTGTCTCTCTCTCTCTCGCCCAATTTCACTCACACTCACACCCAGTCTCCAAACTCACAACAGAAGTTCTGGAAGCAGGCGTGTCCCTCCGGGCAGTGACCGCTAACACACTCTGAAATCATTCTAGATTCATAATTTTATCCATTTCGCTACCTCCAATCGGCTCCCCCACGGGGCAACCCGTGTCAGGGGCTTCTGTGGTTACTGTAGTTGTGGTCATGGTAGTAGTTTTCATAGGTTCAGTTGTCCATTCATCGACCTCATTTTCTTCTTCTTCTTCTTCGGGTTCAGGGGTGGTGGTTTTTGGCCTCCTGGTCTGAAATATTATGAATTTAACGGGAAATTCGGGAAATTTGCCTTATATCTCTTTCTGGAGCTCATAACTGGGGTACTGGAGGTTGTGGTGGTACTTGTTGTGATGTCGTCTACTTCTTCTCGTTCGCTGATTTCGTAATCCTCTTCTTCAGCTGTGGTGGTTTCGATGCTGTTTGACTGAAATGAGAGAAAAGTGAGATATACTCACTGAAATGAAGCACCTCACCTCTCTGTGTCTCTGTGTCTCTGTGTCTCTGTGTCTGTCTGTGTCTGTGTCTGTGTCTCTATCTCTGTCTCTGTCTCTGTCTCTGTCTCTGTTTTTCTCTCTCTCTCTCTCTCTCTCTCTCTCTCTCTCAAAACTCACATCTCCATCTATTCCACCTTTCTTCAGAAAGGAATTCTTGATACTCTCAATCTCGTTTTCCTCGCTTTCAGCTTCCGGAATAACAGTTACTATCTTCTTTTTAGAAGTCGTCGAGGTAGATGGATACACTGTTGTTTTAGTTGTTGTTTTCTTCGTAACCTCCTTTTCAACTGGTATAAGAGGCGGGAGGTCGGGTTCTGAAAACAAAAAAGACTTTTTGCGGCCATTTATATTTTTAGAGGCCAGTGCAGGCGCCAAGCGCGGAGGTGTCAATCACCCCCCACCGCTTCCATCCGTCCCGTCGATAGCTCAGTTGGTAGAGCGGAGGACTGTAGTTTGAGCAGCTATCCTTAGGTCACTGGTTCGAATCCGGTTCGACGGAATGTTTTTGCTTTTATTATTTTGATCTTATTTTTTGATTTATAATGTGAATTTAACCAGAAATCAACTTACTGCAACAGAGTCCCTTCTCACATCGGTATCCTTTGGGACAAGATTCAGAGATACATTCCCCAATGGCTGGAGCACCATTCTTACACCTCCCAAATTCTTCACTCTCCTCTACAGAAATGATTTCCGGAGACGCTGTGGTTACGGTAGTCGTGGTTACTGTAGTAGTTTCCGAGTCCTTTAATTTGCAGCAGTATTGATTGATACATTCTGAGCCAGCTGGGCACAGTCCTGCCAAACATGCTGAAAATATGGTTCAGGTAGATTTATTTTTCGAATAGTTACGGTATTTTTTGCTATGAAAACAGGAATACGGTACAAAAGATTACGGCACAGGGGGTATACGGTGATTTTTACGTCCACAAAGTGTCACAGTACTCATAAGTGTAAAAAGGCATAAGGCTAGTTTTAGTATGAAGGAGTTATGATAGAGTTTATGGTAGTAAATCTTACTGTAAGTACTAGGGCATACAATAGTTACGGTAGATTTATTTGTTAAAATGGTTACTGTGAAAAGACCTACCGTAACCTATTCGAAAAAGTTACGTAACTCTTTTTAACGGGTAACGTTTTCTCTTTTTACAGCAACCTTTTGAATCAAACCTACCGTAACTATTGTAAAAAGAACTACCGTAACCCAATAAAAATACTTACGGTAGTTTTTTATGATCTGGAGGGTATGTAAGATGTACGGTAGGTTTAATCGTACTGTGAACTTTAAAATAAAAACAATGTTGATTTTGTGTTAATAAGAGTTACGCTAAGGACCTTAGCCTAAGGTTTATGTTCAAAAGTGTTACGGTATGTTTTAGACCCTTAAAAAGTTACGGTACTGGTTTGTAGTGGTTACGGTGGGTTTAAGGATTTGAGCGATTACGGTAGATTTTAGGGAGACAAGGTACAGTACGGTTACGGTAACAAACGATACGGTAGGTTGCAAAGCCAAATCGGTTTCTTTCGGATTTTAGGTTATACTTGTTACGGTCGTATCTTTTGTTGTTAACAATGTTTTAGAGGAAAATGGAGATCTTGGGGTTACGGTAGCTTTTTGTTAAAATAAGGTGCAGTAGGTTTTCAGGAAAGCTTTGACAACAGAATTTTAGAAAAATATGTTTACGGTAAGTTTCAAGTATCAGAAAAAATGCTGCTCACCTCCAATCGACTGTCTCCTAGAGGGGCAGCTGTCAAAGAATCTAGCATTGGCGGCTGTCACTAACAGAAGGAAGAGTGGGGTACAGTAACCGAAGGAGACCATCTGGTAGGAAGCTCGTATCGGCTGTCACGAAACGCTTTTATATGATTACAGCTGATGATAATTACCTCAAACAGAGTGTGTCACGCCTGAACCAGAGTAAATAATACGGGGGCAGCCGGGTGGCGCAACGCGCACTGGGGACAGCTGGCTGGTGTGAAGAGCACTCGATCCGGGCGACTTTCAGGAGGGCCACGCACTCACGACAAATGGTCAAAGAGACACTTTTTGAGAGCACACGCCACGAGGGAAATAAGAGAGAAATGTCTCTGTCTCTCTGCCTCTCTGCCTCTCTTCCTCTCTGCCTCTCTGCCCCTATACCAATTAAAGCGATAATCGCTTTTTTGGCTGACCCACTTTTCCTCATTAGCATCACTTCCTTCCACTATAATGTCGTTATCGATCGAAACCCTACCATTTGAACTCCATCGCTTGATTTTGAAAAAGGTGGGTAAATTTTTTTAAAAGCATATATCCAAGGCTGAATATATTTAGCTCCAACCAAGAGCTCTCTGTCGCTATCGTCAGACTTGTAAGAAAATTGAAGATTTTGTGGAGGCTCAAAGAGACTGGCTCAGAGTTTGTGAGGCTGTTGGGCATTGGGTTGTTCTCATTCGTGTTACTGCGAATACTTGGGTAAGAGAGAGACAGAGACAGAGAGACAGAGAGACAGAGAGGCAGAGAGACAGAGAGGCAGAGAGACAGAGAGACACAGACAGAGACAGACCTGCATTTCAGTTCCTATATCCACCGAAAGCTATTTTCGAAGTTCGCTATCAAGCAAGAATAGACGATAGTTTTAAAGATTTCGACGATGAGCAAGCTTTCTTAATTACTGACCCTTTTATTCAGTTATCAGGAATCAGGATTACTGTAGTTCAAGTGGTTGGAGACATTTTTAGCAATTTTTGAACCTTAATTGAGGCAATCGATTTGCAATTAGATTTATGGGGAAGTCCCCAATCTCAACAACAAGTTGAAGTATTTTGTGGAGTTGTGCTACCAGCTTTGAAAAAAGCCAGATTTGATTGTGAATGGCTGCTGTGTAAAAATATGCTTTGCTACCAAGCAATTGAAGTTATGGTCTGTTTTCAAAAAACGGCACCAGGAATTTAAAGGTCCGGTTGACCTGGTCCCGCCGCGGCAGCTAATTTCCTGTTTTGGAATTTAGCCATGGAATCTTATTGGCAGCCGCTTTAAGTCCGAAAGGTGCGGGGATCGGCAGCGGGTACTTAATCTCGTTTTTCCTACTGTCTTCCAAACTTATCTGTCGTTATAGTACCCGTCCGTTGGAAACGGACTATATCCGAAATATTAAATTTTCACGACTTCATATGAGAAGAGTACCAGTGGAAGCTCGGGATTTGCCCCACTGGCCATTAGAAGTGAGTAGCAAAAAGAGAGAGGAGAGAGAGAGAGAGAGAGAGAGAAGACACAGACAAGTGAGTGAGTGTCTTTTTTCAGCGTACCAAAGAATTGTACGTCTATGGAATGCAGGGCAATCTAAAACCCTTAGAAGTTATGAACCTGAACACAGAAAGAACAGATTTTCACTTTGAAAAAGAAGTTAATTTATTTAAACTTCTTGAAGATTATTTGAATGTCAGTTGCTTGAATTGAACATTGTAGTAAATTGTTTTAGGATATCTGTATCGGAAAAATCAGCTTTGAAAAAATGAAAAAGATTAAAATTTGGAGACGGGGTTTTGTACCTCGAGGTGAAACTCTAAATACCCCTGTTATCAAAATTGTGTGGAGAGGACGAGTATATTCCGGATACAAATGGATATTTTCGGAATATTCGACAGGATTATTGGTATGAACAGGCACATTCACGCACGTGCACATACACGCACTCACACTCCCACTCACACTCACACTCACACTCACACTCACACTCACACTCACACTCCCACTCACACTCACACTCACACTCACACTCACACTCACACTCACACTCACACTCACACTCACACTCACACTCACACTCACACTCACACGCGTACTCACACTCACACTCACCCTCACACTCACACTCACACTCACACGCGTACTCACACTCACACTCACACTCACACTCACACTCACACTCACACTCACACTCACACTCACACTCACACTCACACTCACACTCACACTCACACTCACACTCACACTCACACTCACACTCACACGCGTACTCACACTCACACTCACCCTCACACTCACACTCACACTCACACTCACACTCACACTCACACTCACACTCACACTCACACTCACACTCACACTCACACTCACACTCACACTCACACTCACACTCACACTCACACTCACACTCACACTCACACTCACACTCACACTCACACGCGTACTCACACTCACACTCACACTCACACTCACCGTCACACTCACACTCACACTCACACTCACACTCACACTCACACGCGTACTCACACTCACACTCACCCTCACACTCACACTCACACTCACACGCGTACTCACACTCACACTCACACTCACACTCACACTCACACTCACACTCACACTCACACTCACACTCACACTCACACTCACACTCACACTCACACTCACACGCGTACTCACACTCACACTCACACTCACCCTCACACTCACACTCACACTCACACGCGTACTCACACTCACACTCACACTCACACTCACACTCACACTCACACTCACACTCACACTCACACTCACACTCACACTCACACTCACACTCACACTCACACTCACACTCACACTCACACTCACACTCACACTCACACTCACACTCACACGCGTACTCACACTCACACTCACACGCGTACTCACACTCACACTCACACTCACACTCACACTCACACTCACACTCACACTCACACTCACACTCACACTCACACTCACACTCACACTCACACTCACACTCACACTCACACGCGTACTCACACTCACACTCACACTCACACTCACACTCACCCTCACACTCACACTCACACTCACACGCGTACTCACACTCACACTCACACTCACACTCACACTCACACTCACACTCACACTCACACTCACACTCACACTCACACTCACACTCACACTCACACTCACACTCACACTCACACTCACACTCACACTCACACTCACACTCACACTCACACTCACACTCACACTCACACGCGTACTCACACTCACACTCACACTCACCCTCACACTCACACTCACACTCACACTCACACTCACACTCACACGCGTACTCACACTCACACTCACACTCACCCTCACACTCACACTCACACGCGTACTCACACTCACACTCACACTCACACTCACACTCACACTCACACTCACACTCACACTCACACTCACACTCACACTCACACTCACACTCACACTCACACTCACACTCACACTCACACTCACACTCACACTCACCCTCACACTCACACTCACACGCGTACTCACACTCACACGCGTACTCACACTCACATTCACACTCACCGTCACACTCACACTCACACTCACACTCACACGCGTACTCACACTCACACTCACACTCACCCTCACACTCACACTCACACTCACACTCACACTCACACTCACACGCGTACTCACACTCACACTCACACTCACCCTCACACTCACACTCACACGCGTACTCACACTCACACTCACACTCACACTCACACTCACACTCACACTCACACTCACACTCACACTCACACTCACACTCACACTCACACTCACACTCACACTCACACTCACACTCACACTCACACTCACACTCACACTCACACTCACATTCACACGAGCACTCACACGAGCACTCACACGAGCACTCACACGAGCACTCACACGAGCACTCACACGAGCACTCACACTCACACGAGCACTCACACTCACACGAGCACCCACACTCACACTCACACTCACACGCGTACTCACACTCACACTCACACTCACACTCACACTCACACTCACACTCACACGAGCACTCACACTCACACTCACACGAGCACTCACACGAGCACTCACACTCACACTCACACTCACACTCACACGAGCACTCACACTCACACGAGCACTCACACGAGCACTCACACGAGCACTCACACGAGCACTCACACTCACACGAGCACTCACACTCACACGAGCACTCACACTCACACTCCCACTCACACTCACACTCACACTCACACTCACACTCACACTCACACGCGTACTCACACTCACACTCCCACTCACACTCACACTCACACTCACACTCACACTCACACTCACACTCACACTCACACTCACACTCACACTCACACTCACACTCACACTCACACTCACACTCACACTCACACTCACACTCACACTCACACTCACACTCACACTCACACTCACACGAGCACTCACACTCACACGAGCACTCACACGAGCACTCACACGAGCACTCACACGAGCACTCACACGAGCACTCACACGAGCACTCACACTCACACTCACATTCACACTCACACGAGCACTCACACGAGCACTCACACGAGCACTCACACGAGCACTCACACTCACACGAGCACTCACACTCACACGAGCACTCACACTCACACGAGCACTCACACTCACACGAGCACTCACACGAGCACTCACACTCACACTCACACTCACACTCACACTCACATTCACACGAGCACTCACACGAGCACTCACACGAGCACTCACACGAGCACTCACACGAGCACTCACACTCACACGAGCACTCACACTCACACGAGCACTCACACTCACACTCACACGAGCACTCACACTCACACGAGCACTCACACTCACACGAGCACTCACACTCCCACTCCCACTCACACTCACACTCACACTCACACTCACACTCACACTCACACTCACACTCACACTCACACTCACACTCACACGCGTACTCACACTCACACTCCCACTCCCACTCACACTCACACTCACACTCACACTCACACTCACACTCACACTCACACTCACACTCACACTCACACTCACACTCACACTCACACTCACACTCACACTCACACTCACACTCACACTCACACTCACACTCACACTCACACTCACACTCACACTCACACTCACACTCACATTCACACGAGCACTCACACGAGCACTCACACGAGCACTCACACGAGCACTCACACGAGCACTCACACGAGCACTCACACTCACACGAGCACTCACACTCACACGAGCACCCACACTCACACTCACACTCACACGCGTACTCACACTCACACTCACACTCACACTCACACTCACACTCACACTCACACTCACACTCACACTCACACTCACACGAGCACTCACACTCACACTCACACGAGCACTCACACGAGCACTCACACGAGCACTCACACGAGCACTCACACTCACACGAGCACTCACACTCACACGAGCACTCACACTCACACTCACACGTGTACTCACACTCACACTCACACTCACCCTCACACTCACACTCACACTCACACGCGTACTTACACTCACACTCACACTCACACTCACACTCACACGCGTACTCACACTCACACTCCCACTCCCACTCACACTCACACTCACACTCACACTCACACTCACACTCACACTCACACTCACACTCACACTCACACTCACACTCACACTCACACTCACACTCACACTCACACTCACACTCACACTCACACTCACACTCACACTCACACTCACACTCACACTCACACTCACACTCACACTCACACTCACACTCACACTCACACTCACACGCGTACTCACACTCACACGCGTACTCACACTCACACGCGTACTCACACTCACATTCACACTCACCGTCACACTCACACTCACACTCACACTCACACTCACACGCGTACTCACACTCACACTCACACTCACCCTCACACTCACACTCACACTCACACTCACACGCGTACTCACACTCACACTCACACTCACCCTCACACTCACACTCACACGCGTACTCACACTCACACTCACACTCACCCTCACACTCACACTCACACTCACACTCACACTCACACTCACACTCACACTCACACTCACACTCACACTCACACTCACACTCACACTCACACTCACACTCACACTCACACTCACACTCACACTCACACTCACACTCACACTCACACTCACACTCACACTCACACTCACACTCACACTCACACTCACACTCACACTCACACTCACACTCACACTCACACTCACACTCACACTCACACTCACACGCGTACTCACACTCACACTCACACTCACCCTCACACTCACACTCACACTCACACTCACACGCGTACTCACACTCACACTCACCCTCACACTCACACTCACACTCACACGCGTACTCACACTCACACTCACACTCACACTCACACTCACACTCACACTCACACTCACACTCACACTCACACTCACACTCACACTCACACTCACACTCACACTCACACTCACACTCACACTCACACGCGTACTCACACTCACACTCACACTCACCCTCACACTCACACTCACACTCACACTCACACTCACACTCACACTCACACTCACACTCACACTCACACTCACACTCACACTCACACTCACACTCACACTCACACTCACACTCACACTCACACTCACACTCACACTCACACTCACACTCACACTCACACTCACACTCACACGCGTACTCACACTCACACTCACACTCACCCTCACACTCACACTCACACTCACACGCGTACTCACACTCACACTCACACGCGTACTCACACTCACACTCACACTCTTACTCACACTCACACTCACACTTACATTCACACTCACACTCACACTCACACTCACACTCACACTCACACTCACACTCACACTCACACTCACACTCCCACTCACACTCACACTCACACTCACACTCACACTCACACGCGTACTCACACTCACACTCCCACTCCCACTCACACTCACACTCACACTCACACTCACACTCACACTCACACTCACACTCACACTCACACTCACACTCACACTCACACTCACACTCACACTCACACGAGCACGAGCACGAGCACGAGCACTCACACGAGCACTCACACGAGCACGAGCACTCACACGAGCACTCACACGAGCACTCACACGAGCACTCACACGAGCACTCACACGAGCACTCACACGAGCACTCACACTCACACTCACACTCACCGTCACACTCACACTCACACTCACACTCACACTCACACTCACACGCGTACTCACACTCACACTCACCCTCACACTCACACTCACACTCACACGCGTACTCACACTCACACTCACACTCACACTCACACTCACACTCACACTCACACTCACACTCACACTCACACTCACACTCACACTCACACTCACACTCACACGCGTACTCACACTCACACTCACACTCACCCTCACACTCACACTCACACTCACACGCGTACTCACACTCACACTCACACTCACACTCACACTCACACTCACACTCACACTCACACTCACACTCACACTCACACTCACACTCACACTCACACTCACACTCACACTCACACTCACACTCACACTCACACTCACACTCACACTCACACTCACACGCGTACTCACACTCACACTCACACGCGTACTCACACTCACACTCACACTCACACTCACACTCACACTCACACTCACACTCACACTCACACTCACACTCACACTCACACTCACACTCACACTCACACTCACACTCACACGCGTACTCACACTCACACTCACACTCACACTCACACTCACCCTCACACTCACACTCACACTCACACGCGTACTCACACTCACACTCACACTCACACTCACACTCACACTCACACTCACACTCACACTCACACTCACACTCACACTCACACTCACACTCACACTCACACTCACACTCACACTCACACTCACACTCACACTCACACTCACACTCACACTCACACTCACACTCACACTCACACGCGTACTCACACTCACACTCACACTCACCCTCACACTCACACTCACACTCACACTCACACTCACACTCACACGCGTACTCACACTCACACTCACACTCACCCTCACACTCACACTCACACGCGTACTCACACTCACACTCACACTCACACTCACACTCACACTCACACTCACACTCACACTCACACTCACACTCACACTCACACTCACACTCACACTCACACTCACACTCACACTCACACTCACACTCACACTCACCCTCACACTCACACTCACACGCGTACTCACACTCACACGCGTACTCACACTCACATTCACACTCACCGTCACACTCACACTCACACTCACACTCACACGCGTACTCACACTCACACTCACACTCACCCTCACACTCACACTCACACTCACACTCACACTCACACTCACACGCGTACTCACACTCACACTCACACTCACCCTCACACTCACACTCACACGCGTACTCACACTCACACTCACACTCACACTCACACTCACACTCACACTCACACTCACACTCACACTCACACTCACACTCACACTCACACTCACACTCACACTCACACTCACACTCACACTCACACTCACACTCACACTCACACTCACACTCACACTCACATTCACACGAGCACTCACACGAGCACTCACACGAGCACTCACACGAGCACTCACACGAGCACTCACACGAGCACTCACACTCACACGAGCACTCACACTCACACGAGCACCCACACTCACACTCACACTCACACGCGTACTCACACTCACACTCACACTCACACTCACACTCACACTCACACTCACACGAGCACTCACACTCACACTCACACGAGCACTCACACGAGCACTCACACTCACACTCACACTCACACTCACACGAGCACTCACACTCACACGAGCACTCACACGAGCACTCACACGAGCACTCACACGAGCACTCACACTCACACGAGCACTCACACTCACACGAGCACTCACACTCACACTCCCACTCACACTCACACTCACACTCACACTCACACTCACACTCACACGCGTACTCACACTCACACTCCCACTCACACTCACACTCACACTCACACTCACACTCACACTCACACTCACACTCACACTCACACTCACACTCACACTCACACTCACACTCACACTCACACTCACACTCACACTCACACTCACACTCACACTCACACTCACACTCACACTCACACGAGCACTCACACTCACACGAGCACTCACACGAGCACTCACACGAGCACTCACACGAGCACTCACACGAGCACTCACACGAGCACTCACACTCACACTCACATTCACACTCACACGAGCACTCACACGAGCACTCACACGAGCACTCACACGAGCACTCACACTCACACGAGCACTCACACTCACACGAGCACTCACACTCACACGAGCACTCACACTCACACGAGCACTCACACGAGCACTCACACTCACACTCACACTCACACTCACACTCACACTCACATTCACACGAGCACTCACACGAGCACTCACACGAGCACTCACACGAGCACTCACACGAGCACTCACACTCACACGAGCACTCACACTCACACGAGCACTCACACTCACACTCACACGAGCACTCACACTCACACGAGCACTCACACTCACACGAGCACTCACACTCCCACTCCCACTCACACTCACACTCACACTCACACTCACACTCACACTCACACTCACACTCACACTCACACTCACACTCACACGCGTACTCACACTCACACTCCCACTCCCACTCACACTCACACTCACACTCACACTCACACTCACACTCACACTCACACTCACACTCACACTCACACTCACACTCACACTCACACTCACACTCACACTCACACTCACACTCACACTCACACTCACACTCACACTCACACTCACACTCACACTCACACTCACACTCACATTCACACGAGCACTCACACGAGCACTCACACGAGCACTCACACGAGCACTCACACGAGCACTCACACGAGCACTCACACTCACACGAGCACTCACACTCACACGAGCACCCACACTCACACTCACACTCACACGCGTACTCACACTCACACTCACACTCACACTCACACTCACACTCACACTCACACTCACACTCACACTCACACTCACACGAGCACTCACACTCACACTCACACGAGCACTCACACGAGCACTCACACGAGCACTCACACGAGCACTCACACTCACACGAGCACTCACACTCACACGAGCACTCACACTCACACTCACACGTGTACTCACACTCACACTCACACTCACCCTCACACTCACACTCACACTCACACGCGTACTTACACTCACACTCACACTCACACTCACACTCACACGCGTACTCACACTCACACTCCCACTCCCACTCACACTCACACTCACACTCACACTCACACTCACACTCACACTCACACTCACACTCACACTCACACTCACACTCACACTCACACTCACACTCACACTCACACTCACACTCACACTCACACTCACACTCACACTCACACTCACACTCACACTCACACTCACACTCACACTCACACTCACACTCACACTCACACGCGTACTCACACTCACACGCGTACTCACACTCACACGCGTACTCACACTCACATTCACACTCACCGTCACACTCACACTCACACTCACACTCACACTCACACGCGTACTCACACTCACACTCACACTCACCCTCACACTCACACTCACACTCACACTCACACGCGTACTCACACTCACACTCACACTCACCCTCACACTCACACTCACACGCGTACTCACACTCACACTCACACTCACCCTCACACTCACACTCACACTCACACTCACACTCACACTCACACTCACACTCACACTCACACTCACACTCACACTCACACTCACACTCACACTCACACTCACACTCACACTCACACTCACACTCACACTCACACTCACACTCACACTCACACTCACACTCACACTCACACTCACACTCACACTCACACTCACACTCACACTCACACTCACACTCACACTCACACTCACACTCACACTCACACTCACACTCACACGCGTACTCACACTCACACTCACACTCACCCTCACACTCACACTCACACTCACACTCACACGCGTACTCACACTCACACTCACCCTCACACTCACACTCACACTCACACGCGTACTCACACTCACACTCACACTCACACTCACACTCACACTCACACTCACACTCACACTCACACTCACACTCACACTCACACTCACACTCACACTCACACTCACACTCACACTCACACTCACACTCACACTCACACTCACACTCACACTCACACGCGTACTCACACTCACACTCACACTCACCCTCACACTCACACTCACACTCACACTCACACTCACACTCACACTCACACTCACACTCACACTCACACTCACACTCACACTCACACTCACACTCACACTCACACTCACACTCACACTCACACTCACACTCACACTCACACTCACACTCACACTCACACTCACACTCACACTCACACTCACACGCGTACTCACACTCACACTCACACTCACCCTCACACTCACACTCACACTCACACGCGTACTCACACTCACACTCACACTCTTACTCACACTCACACTCACACTTACATTCACACTCACACTCACACTCACACTCACACTCACACTCACACTCACACTCACACTCACACTCCCACTCACACTCACACTCACACTCACACTCACACTCACACGCGTACTCACACTCACACTCCCACTCCCACTCACACTCACACTCACACTCACACTCACACTCACACTCACACTCACACTCACACTCACACTCACACTCACACTCACACTCACACTCACACTCACACTCACACTCACACTCACACTCACACTCACACTCACACTCACACTCACACTCACACTCACACTCACACTCACACTCACACTCACACGAGCACGAGCACGAGCACGAGCACTCACACGAGCACTCACACGAGCACGAGCACTCACACGAGCACTCACACGAGCACTCACACGAGCACTCACACGAGCACTCACACGAGCACTCACACGAGCACTCACACTCACACTCACATTCACACTCACACGAGCACTCACACGAGCACTCACACGAGCACTCACACGAGCACTCACACTCACACGAGCACTCACACTCACACGAGCACTCACACTCACACGAGCACTCACACTCGCACGAGCACTCACACTCACACTCACACGAGCACTCACACTCACACGAGCACTCACACTCCCACTCCCACTCACACTCACACTCACACTCACACTCACACTCACACTCACACTCACACTCACACTCACACTCACACTCACACTCACACGCGTACTCACACTCACACTCCCACTCACACTCACACTCACACTCACACTCACACTCACACTCACACTCACACTCACACTCACACTCACACTCACACTCACACTCACACTCACACTCACACTCACACTCACACTCACACTCACACTCACACTCACACTCACACTCACACTCACACTCACACTCACATTCACACGAGCACTCACACGAGCACTCACACGAGCACTCACACGAGCACTCACACGAGCACTCACACTCACACGAGCACTCACACTCACACGAGCACTCACACTCACACTCACACGAGCACTCACACTCACACGAGCACTCACACTCACACGAGCACTCACACTCCCACTCCCACTCCCACTCACACTCACACTCACACTCACACTCACACTCACACTCACACGCGTACTCACACTCACACTCCCACTCCCACTCACACTCACACTCACACTCACACTCACACTCACACTCACACTCACACTCACACTCACACTCACACTCACACTCACACTCACACTCACACTCACACTCACACTCACACTCACACTCACACTCACACTCACACTCACACTCACACTCACACTCACACTCACACTCACACTCACACTCACACTCACACTCACACTCACACTCACACTCACACTCACACTCACACTCACACTCACACTCACATTCACACGAGCACTCACACGAGCACTCACACGAGCACTCACACGAGCACTCACACGAGCACTCACACGAGCACTCACACTCACACGAGCACTCACACTCACACGAGCACCCACACTCACACTCACACTCACACGCGTACTCACACTCACACTCACACTCACACTCACACTCACACTCACACTCACACTCACACTCACACTCACACTCACACTCACACTCACACTCACACTCACACTCACACGAGCACTCACACTCACACTCACACGAGCACTCACACGAGCACTCACACGAGCACTCACACGAGCACTCACACTCACACTCACACTCACACTCACACTCACACTCACACTCACACTCACACTCACACTCACACTCACACTCACACTCACACTCACA
Organism: Oscheius myriophilus; assembly: GCA_964057215.1. Taxonomy (NCBI): domain Eukaryota; kingdom Metazoa; phylum Nematoda; class Chromadorea; order Rhabditida; family Rhabditidae; genus Oscheius; species Oscheius myriophilus. Next base: position 27,540,140 of record OZ059906.1, on the reverse strand, counting down.
CTCACACTCACACTCACACTCACACTCACACTCACACTCACACTCACACTCACACTCACACGAGCACGAGCACGAGCACTCACACGAGCACTCACACGAGCACTCACACGAGCACTCACACGAGCACTCACACGAGCACTCACACGAGCACTCACACTCACACGAGCACTCACACTCACACGAGCACTCACACTCACACGAGCACTCACACTCACACGAGCACTCACACTCACACTCACACGAGCACTCACACTCACACGAGCACTCACACTCCCACTCCCACTCACACTCACACTCACACTCACACTCACACTCACACTCACACTCACACTCACACTCACACTCACACGCGTACTCACACTCACACTCCCACTCCCACTCACACTCACACTCACACTCACACTCACACTCACACTCACACTCACACTCACACTCACACTCACACTCACACTCACACTCACACTCACACTCACACTCACACTCACACTCACACTCACACTCACACTCACACTCACACTCACACTCACACTCACACTCACACTCACACTCACATTCACACGAGCACTCACACGAGCACTCACACGAGCACTCACACGAGCACTCACACGAGCACTCACACGAGCACTCACACTCACACGAGCACTCACACTCACACGAGCACTCACACGAGCACTCACACGAGCACTCACACTCACACGAGCACTCACACTCACACGAGCACTCACACTCCCACTCCCACTCCCACTCACACTCACACTCACACTCACACTCACACTCACACTCACACGCGTACTCACACTCACACTCCCACTCCCACTCACACTCACACTCACACTCACACTCACACTCACACTCACACTCACACTCACACTCACACTCACACTCACACTCACACTCACACTCACACTCACACTCACACTCACACTCACACTCACACTCACACTCACACTCACACTCACACTCACACTCACACTCACACTCACACTCACACTCACACTCACACTCACACTCACACTCACACTCACACTCACACTCACACTCACACTCACACTCACATTCACACGAGCACTCACACTCACACTCACACTCACACTCACACTCACACTCACACTCACACTCACACTCACACTCACACTCACACTCACACTCACACTCACACTCACACTCACACTCACACTCACACTCACACTCACACTCACACTCACACTCACACTCACACTCACACTCACATTCACACGAGCACTCACACGAGCACTCACACGAGCACTCACACGAGCACTCACACGAGCACTCACACGAGCACTCACACGAGCACTCACACTCACACGAGCACTCACACTCACACGAGCACCCACACTCACACTCACACTCACACGCGTACTCACACTCACACTCACACTCACACTCACACTCACACTCACACTCACACTCACACTCACACTCACACTCACACTCACACTCACACTCACACTCACACTCACACTCACACTCACACTCACACTCACACTCACACTCACACGAGCACTCACACTCACACTCACACGAGCACTCACACGAGCACTCACACGAGCACTCACACGAGCACTCACACGAGCACTCACACTCACACGAGCACTCACACTCACACGAGCACTCACACTCACACTCACACGTGTACTCACACTCACACTCACACTCACCCTCACACTCACACTCACACTCACACGCGTACTTACACTCACACTCACACTCACACTCACACTCACACTTACACTCACACTCACACTCACACTCACACTCACACTCACACTCACACTCACACTCACACTCACACTCACACTCACACTCACACTCACACTCACACTCACACTCACACTCACACTCACACTCACACTCACACTCACACTCACACTCACACTCACACTCACACTCACACTCACACTCACACTCACACTCACACTCACACTCATATTCACACTCACACTCACACTCACACTCACACTCACACTCACACTCACACGAGCACTCACACGAGCACTCACACGAGCACTCACACGAGCACTCACACGAGCACTCACACTCACACGAGCACTCACACGAGCACTCACACGAGCACTCACACGAGCACTCACACGAGCACGAGCACTCACACGAGCACTCACATGCGCACTCGAACTCACACGCACACTCAAACGCACACTCACACTCACACTTTTCAGGACGAGGAAAATATCTTCTACAAGCTAATTGTCAACGGTCGAATGATTATAATCAACCAAATAATGGTATTAATATTTTGTTAAAATAGTATTAAAAACACATTTAGAGGGCCTTCTACGTATATTTTGTCAATGACACATCGAGAGAAACACTATTGGAGTACCTGCACCAGTACATGTTCACATATTTGCCTTATGACTACTCGGTTCATTTTGAAGACTTTAAAAATGCTGAAAGTGATCAAGTAGCATTTCAGCTTTTTCAGGAAAGATTCAGATAACTGGATCTTGTGCTTTGCATTCTATGAATAAAATGTTTCATGGCTTTTACTTTTTTTCACGTTTCGTTGTTTTTTTCGTGTTTTGGTCACCAAAAGAGTCCCACTCGGCAGCGCTACCGATTTCATACGGGTGTCAGTGGCATAGACTACGGGCCGGCCAGTCTCATGAGAATGTTGGGAGGGGGGGGGGGCTCAGATTTACTCCCATCCCAGTCAATTATGGCTTTCAACACCCGGTTCGGCCCCCAGTTTTTTTTAAACAATTTTTTCGAGCCCCTACTTGCTTCTATTTGATAGATTTAGTTTTTTCTAATAATTTTCAATCTTTGATATAACAACTGCAAAAGGATTTTTTTTTATTAATTGGGTTTAAAATCAATAAAGCAACACTATTTAGCTGACTTAACAAAAAATACCCGTATCGCAGAAATTGCAAAGATAACAGCCCTAACTGGAAGTTCGCAAAGTACCCAAATTTGGACGGGCATAAAAACCCACAATATCGAATTTAGGTTTTTTTTTTCAAACGGTGGCCAATTACTTCAAATTTTATTATCCAAATGGACCTACTGCGGAATTCGCAAAACTGATTTTAGAGTTAAAAACTCAGTTTTCAGAGCTTTTTATCAATTTTCAGTAATTTTCTTACATGGGTAGTCTTTTGGGTCTTGGTGGCCAAATCAAACGAGACCGATTTTGCTGACCGTTCACCATATTCGAGAAAATCGCATTTCAAAATTGAGGGTTTTGCCTACTGGGCGCCGCGGCCTGCATAAAAGGCGGCGGCCGCGAAGTGCAAGCAGTGGTCCAGTGGCCGAGTGGTGATGGCGCCCGTGTGACACGCTGGATGTAGCTGGATCGAATCCCGGTATGCGTAATTTTCTTTTGCTTGCTATCTTCGACATGTTTACGACTTTTGAGATATTTTTACAAGTTTTCAAAAAATGAACCGGAAGTAGTTGAGAGGTATACATCGAGCCTGTAAATTTTGTCGTTACTCTGATTTTAGAAGTTAAAAAAGTCAATTTTAAACGAAGTTAAGCGGGGGGTACCACAAATTTTCGTTACTTTTTGGCATCGCAAGTGGGCGCTGCTTGCATTGCCTAGAATCATATCTTTTTGTTTTCTTTTTAACAACCTATGGAAATAAATCTTCTTTTTGTACTTACTATTTCTGCTCTAACGCAAAAAAGCGAAATTTTGAAACGACACAAATCGCTTTCGTTGCGTGCTCACTGCTTTTTTCACCTCATCCTAATGCCATTATCGATCGACAATTTACCATTTGAGCTTCATTACCTCGTTTTGAAAAAGGTTCGATTTAAAAAAAAATTTTAATTAAACTATATTTAGTTTCAATCCAAAGCCTTATGTCGCTATCGTCAGACTTGCTCCAGAAACAATAATTTTGTGGATGCCTTACGAAATTTGCTTGCAGTTGGTGAAGATTCTGGCCATTGGGTTCTAATTGTTTATGTTACGAGAGGAAATACGGTAAGAAAAGGGGGGGATTTAATTATACCCCCCCCCCAAATTTAGGAGCCCAAAAACCTTTCTAGGGCCATTTGGAAACGGAGCGATTTTTTGAACTGGGTACAGCATTGTACCGCGTTTTTTTTTTAAATCGGTCGAAATCTTTGCAAATGGTGTTTTATCAATATATTTCGTTTTGTATACACAAATCGAACTTTTATTAGTGAACAGTTTGTGATTTTCCGCACAGGACCCAGAAAACCTGAAAAATGTGAAATTTTGTGTTTGAGAACGAAATTTTTCCCATGTTGCGATTGTTGACTTGAAACGCGCAAAAGACGACCTAAGCCTAGGGACCGCAGAGGTGCGCACAGCAGTGCAGCCCGAAATGTGAAGAAAATATGGTTTGAATCGCTCTCGCGCGTATTATTTTTTATTTTGCTTTTCTAAACAATGAATCCGACGTAAAAGAACACGAGAAATCCGATGGAGTTATTTTCAAACCGATACTTCTTTGTCTTTTGGGCCAAAAACCATGATTTTTCGGTTTTCTGGTCATTAAAAACAGGTTGGGCACGGAGCGCGTCCGATTTTAAATAAAAATGATTACTCAACTTATTTTGCATATACTTGCCCAAAAACACAAAAATCCGTTTGTGCCGAAAAAAGTTACGCCGAATTTTAACATTTGCGGCGCTCCCATTCGTCGCAGAATCACGTTTGGTAGCATTATTAGTGCGCAATGAACTTATTTAAGTGTTTTTGTTGTTTTAAGATTTAAGATAGTTTTAAGAAAACCACTTTTGTTTTGCAGCAAAACAACTTTAAAAGAAGTCAACTTTCAAGTGTTCTTTGGATTTCCCTTATGTGTGCGAAATACAGGCCCGGAGCGCTCAAGGTGTTTTAAATTTATAAATTTACTATTAATTCTCTTTCGTTTAATGTCAAATTGAGCCAATTTCATTCGTTCAGATTTATAAAAATGTAATTTAAAAGCGAACTTTTTATAAATTTCAACCGGTTTTTGCGCTCCAATGCCAAATCCCCTTCTCACAGCAATATCGAAAACGGTTAATTAAACGTGTATTTTTATTACTCTGGGTTTCATTTTGGTACCATAAATCGTAGAAAAATACGGTTACTCATTACAATACCAAAATCCTTTCATTTTCTTCAATTTGAGGGATTTTGCATTCAACCAAGTTTCTGTCCGGTGTTTAGCGGCGCCTGTGCACTCGGCCGAGAAAGACCCCGCCCAACCACGGCGGCAATTGAAAAACGGGATTGTAATTGAGGCATTCAAAATGGGATATCTCGTTTTGTTGTGGATGAAATTTCACAATGTAAAAAGCAAAAGTTTAAGTTGGAGTATCACCTGTTTAAATATTCACATAAAAAGTCGAAAATCTGAAAAAAAAAATTTATGCTCTGCGGTCCCTACCTAAGCCATTGAATTCTACGTTTTCTTCTGCATCGAAAGCATATGAATGTTGAAATTATCTGGACCCATCATGACGAAAATTGCCTTTGAAAGTGAAATTTTCCATCGATTCGATTAGAAGAAAATTCACTTTTGGTAGGTCAAAACTATTTTTTCTCTGCAATTGGTGAAAATAAAATTGAATATTTTTATTCAAGACTTTTCAACATATTTGGGCAGATTTAAACGGTTTTGCATATTTTTCGGTAAATTTACAAAATATTGAAATAAATGTGGTTATAAACCCTTTTTTTATGTAAACTTGAAGCAGATTTGAAATTATTTGACCTATCAGAATAGATAGAAAAAGTGTTTTAAGCTAAATTTTCGTCAGGATGGGTTAACATAAATTGGCTGATAAAATGCCTGTTTTCTGAAATTGAGAGTGCCATAATTACGCTCAATTAAAAATTTTTTAAACTTTTTCAAGAGATGTCATTTTTGTGTCAATTACAATAATTCTCAGCGTGAAAATTTCTACTGAAATCATGCATTAACTTTAATTTTTGGTCATGGTTGGCACAAGTTACAGTAACCCGGGGTCACCTACCGTAACCGGGGACTAAAGATTCAAAAGTCTCTATATGTCATACTTAGTCCAAAAAAAGGATTTTGGCAACTTTTGGACCAATTCCAAGACTATGACCAAAATGCTAATTTAAATTTCAGCCCAAATCATATTTCGTTATTCGTCAGGAAAATCGAATAGACGACAGTTTTCACGGTTTCTCAGGCGGAAAATCAATAACTATTAAATACCCCGTGCTTTCATTAGCATGCATTCAGTTCGCAGTTGTTTATGTGGTAGTATAAATTAATATACATAAATAATAAAAGTTAAATTCAGACGATCGACTTTCGAAAGGCTGACTTTCCTAACGTTTCTCAATCTCCGCGACAGGCTAAAGCATTTTCAAAAAATGTTTTATCAGTGTTGAAGAAAATGAGAATTGACTGTGAATGGCTGGTTTGTAATAATTTGCATTGCTACCAGACACTAGAAGTTATCGAAAATGTTAAATTCTCACGACTTCATACAAGACGAGTTCCAGTTGAAGCTAAGGACCTGCTTAACTGGCCATTAGCGGTGAGTGATAGAGAGAGAGAGAGAGAGAGAGAGAGAGAGAGAGACAGACAGAGAGGGAGAGATAGAGATAGATAGATAGAGAGAGAGAGATAGAGATAGAGATAGAGATAGAGATAGATAGAGATAGAGATAGAGAGAGAGAGAGAGAGAGAGAGAGAGAGAGGAGAGAGAGAGATAGAGATAGAGAGAGAGAGAGAGAGAGAGAGAGAGAGAGAGAGAGAGGGGGGGGGGAGAGAGAGATAGAGATAGATAGATAGAGAGAGAGATAGAGATAGAGAGAGAGAGAGAGAGAGAGAGAGAGGGGGGAGAGAGAGATAGAGATAGATAGATAGAGAGAGAGAGAGAGATAGAGATAGAGATAGAGAGAGAGAGAGAGAGAGAGAGAGAGAGGGGGGGAGAGAGAGATAGAGATAGATAGATAGAGAGAGAGATAGAGATAGAGAGAGAGAGAGTGAGAGAGAGAAAGAGAGAGAGAGAGAGAGAGAGAGAGAGAGAGAGAGAGAGGGAGGGAGAGAGAGAGATAGAGTTAGAGATAAAGAGAGAGAGAGAGAGAGAGAGAGAGAGAGAGAGAGGGGGGGGGAGAGAGAGATAGAGATAGATAGATAGAGAGAGAGAGAGAGACTGAAAGTGAGTGAGTCTCTTTTTTTAGCGTACCAAAGAATTGTACATATATGGAATGAAGGGCGATCCACATTCCTTAGAAGTTATGAACCTGAACACAGAAAGAACAGATTTTCACTTTGATAAAGAAGTTAATTTATTTAAACTTCTTGAAGATTATTTGAATGTCAGTTGCTTTAATTGAATGGTGTAGTAAGTTGTTTTAGGATGTCCGTATCGGAAAAATCAGTTTTGAAAAAATGAAAAAGATTAAAATTTGGAGACGGGGTTTTGTACCACAAGGCGAGATTTTAAAAGTTCGCGGTTTGGAAATTGTATGGAAAGGAAGACCAATTTACCGAGACAGGGGGAGACACACGACAGAAATTGCGGTAAGTGGCAAAAATGCAATCATACGCACACACACTCACACTCACACTCACACTCACACTCACACACACACTCACACTCACACTCACGCACACACACTCACACTCACACTCACACTCACACTCACACTCACACTCACACGCGTACTCACACTCACACTCACACTCACACTCACACTCACACTCACACTCACACTCACACTCACACTCACACTCACACACACACTCACACTCACACACACACTCACACTCACACTCACACTCACACACTCACACTCACACTCACACTCACACTCACACTCACACTCACACTCACACTCACACTCACACTCACACTCACACTCACACTCACACTCACACTCACACACGAGTTTAGGATGAGGAGAGTATCTTCTACAAACTAATCATTAACGGCCGTATGATTATAATCAACCAAATAATGGTACATTTTTGCTTTACCGTATAGAAAAATATCATTTAGAGGGTCTTCTACGTCAACTTTGCCACCGGAACCCTGCGAGAGAAATTGTTGGAATACCTACACGATTACTTGTTTAAAAATTTTCCGTATGACTACTCGGTTCATTTTGAAGACTTCGAAAAAGCAGAAAGTGATCGAGCAGCTTTTGATGTTCTGCATGATAGATTTAGATGATTGGTTATTTTTGCTTTTCTCTTGTGTGAATAACATTTTCCATATTTTTTGTCACTTGTTATAGCTGTCGCCAAACGAGCATCCTGCCAAAAACGGCCTTAATGCAGCATCCGTGCGATACTCAGGCGGAAATAGCGTGCGAGCAGCGCAGACGCAGAGAAAAAGCGGCTTTTAACAGCCGATGCTCGTTTGGCAACGGCTATAGCTGAAATTTCGTTTGTTGTCGGTCACTTCTCCATTCTTCAAACCGAACCTAGATTAGCCGTCCTCAAGCCAAAATACAACCCCCTGCGTACTTATATAAATTTTTTTAACCAAATGGATCACACAAAGTCGTTTACTGTCTCCCGAACGTTCCGTTTACTGTCTCCCATGCTGCATATCGACAATATCGCAGATGTTGAATAAATTAGGTTTTTTTTTTTTGTAAATTTTTAAGAATACTCGTTAAAAATTATACATAGTTTGTTGTGTGCCTTCTGTTCTTGGTTCGTTCCTCCCAAATAGCGCCCAGCTATTGTTGTGCCCATTTCGCGTGTTGGCGCAGCTCAAGTGAACCCTGATGATTTGAATCGGAATTACTTTTATCTTGCTTTTTACTTTGTTTCCACTTTATTATTTTATTACTTATATAATAAATTGTTAGTAATCTATTTCAAAATTCGCATAATGCCATATGTATGTTCTATTTTCTTCATTTATGTTTGCCTCGGGTGAATTTTAAAATTTCCAACATTTCCAAACGCACCGTAAGCAGATTGAATGACCAGCAACCTAAAAAAAAGCGAAGAAAACTAAAGGATCTCGCTTTTACTACTTAAAATTTTGTTTTTCCAACACAGTCCAAATTATGTTGTAAACAGAGTGCATGTCCCTGGTAACCAGCAAGCGCTTGAAAAGCGAAAATATTTAGAGAGTATCCGCTTTTTTCTAGTTTTTCGATAATTTTTTGGCTTGAAAATAGAAAATGTCGATAAATATTTTCAAAACTCCAGTCGAACTTCAACTTCTAGTTTTACAAAAAGTAAGTAGCCAAAGTTTTAATTATTTAATTATGGTTTTAGATGCAACCACTGGCTTTGTGTCGCTTTCGGAGGACTTGCAAAGAAATGGATGATTTTGTTGAAGAAAATCGATTCAGAATTTTCGCTTCAGCGGAAAAGGACCAGTTGATTTTTCAAATGAGCGAGGATTGGAAGGAAAATGTGAGTTTTTCTCTGTCTCTGTCTCTGTCTCTGTCTCTGTCTCTGTCTCTGTCTCTGTCTCTGTCTCTGTCTCTGTCTCTGCCTCTGTCTCTGCCTCTGTCTCTTTCTCTGTTTCTCTGTCTCTCTGTCTGTCTCTCTGTCTCTCTGTCTCTCTGTCTGTCTCTCTCTCTCCATTACCATTATTTTTCAGTATGATCTCCATTATCGGGTCCGAATTCTCAAAAACCAAGAAAACCCACTCCGAGACGCAACCTGGAATCTCAACCAATATACCATTTTATCTGATCCCTATAACCAACTCTCCGCAATAAAATTCACTCTAGTTTCTATCGGCGGACTTGTAAGTTTTACTTTTTTATCACCATTTTTTAAAATTTTTTTTAAAATTGTATTTAACCGTTTTAACCTTTTTCAGGCCTTGCACACCTTTGAAGTTCTTGAACTCTTAAGAGACATGAAATTGAAATGTAATATTTTCGGATTAGCCGGAATTCGGGTTCAAATAATATCAGAGCTTCTAAAATGCATTTCAACCTCTCACCTTCATGCAAAAGACATTTTGATAAGTATTAACAGCTTTTTAGCTTTACAAACTTTAGTAAGTTAAATTTTTTGATTAAAAATTTTTTCAATTTTTCAGAATATAACAGAGCTTAATTTGGATGGATTTGAACATTTTGACCGCCCTGGTGATATTTTTAAAATAATTGGAAATAGAATTAAAACCACTTTTGTAATTTACGACAATGTTTGCTTGATTGAAATCCTGCGTTTCTTTTTAAAGGTGAGATTAGACGTACTGTAATCGATTATCGATTTTCAATTGATACGAGACAATTCACAAATTCAGTGGTCCAAGTTTGCCCAAAATATGCATAGACACTAGCTAGACCTGCTAACAGTAAAAACAGTGAAAATCGATTATCGATTTTTGGGGTCGGGTACCGTAATTGTTCTCTGGGATACTGTAACTACCCTTAAAATTGAGAAACCCCCATTTTAGAAATATGCAATCGATAGAGAATTTTACGCTGAAAAACACTCTATTAGCATAAAGTTAATTTAATGTGCAAGAAAAGAGTTATGAGGCAAAATGTCTTTAGAAAGTCACAAAAATTAACTTTTCGTTAGAATCTCTGAAACGTTGAGTAAATTTTTGAAAAATTATTCATCCTTAGCCATTTTTCTCCACAAAATATTTTTTCTACATCTTTTGGTACCATTTAGCGGGCCAAATGACCTCTTTTTTGAATTTTCCAGAACTTTTTGCTTACTAACTCTTTTAACACACCGGAAATCGAGTTTTAAACAAATTATAATGATTGTCAGCGTAAAATTTCCAGTCGAATCCATACCTAACAAATTGAGTTTTCTCAAATTCGAGGTTATTCACAGTATCGCTCCCATGAATCGATAATCGATTTAAATTCAATGAACTTTTCGTGTTTGTGGTAGTGTTTCACCAAATTTGAGCCAGTGGGCCACTTTGAATTTTGGGGTTTTATTAATTTTTATTTATGAATTTTGATTTTTTAAGAAATGTAATTTATTTTTTTTTTTTTAGGAAATTGGTCGTGATCGCTCAATTAGGAAGAATTTTCAGCAGTTAGAGATTCTAAGGAAATGTAGGGAACGACCAGTAGATGCCGAACTGACAATGAATGGATTGGTTACAGTTGAAAAGGTTTTTTTTTTTTAACATTTTTACTTTTGGGGGTCAATATGGCCGAAATTTCGATTTCGCTTGAAAATAACGAAAAAGAAAAACGATCGATCATTATTGCGTTAACGCTATTTAAATTTGAATTCGTTACCCCTGCGTTTCTGACACCCACGTGGATGCCGCGTGCACCCGTATGAAATCGGCGGTGCGGTTGAACGGCACGCAATTTGTTTTTAATAGGCAGTTATTTGAAAGTATCTTTCACTGCCCTTACCATAATGTAACGTTTTAAGGACGTGGAATGGACAAAGTACGAGTTGCTGATTGATGGAGGAAAAGCGACTATCCATGTGACAGAAATTGAGTTTCAACCGCACAATAATTATTACTTTACGACTGCTTTTGTTGGAATAACAAATTTTTAACAGATGTCTATTAGGCACACGCACACGCACACGCACACGCACACGCACACGCACACGCACACGCACACGCACACGCACACGCACACGCACACGCACACGCACACGCACACGCACACGCACACGCATATACACATATACACATACACACACACGCAAACACATTTACCGATGAAACCAAAACCCAAATGGTTAGCACATACTTATAAGAAAAGATCGCTTTAATCGTCAAGGACTTCAATTATTTCTTCTTTTACTTTCGTTACTGGCTTTTTGGGTTGAGAAGTTTCCGAAGCATGTAAATTTTGTAAATGAATGGCTAAAAGCAAGTGAATTTTGAGATTCTAGAACTTACAATTGATCGGACACGGTGCTTTCTTGCTTGGCGACAAACCTCCACTTTCTCTATCAACACACTCTTCCTCTTTGATCATATCCGCAGCTTTCTTTTGTTGAGTAACCTCGAATTAAGCATGAAAGTTGAATCAACTAACAATTACCTTTCTACTATTCAAACTTTTTGAATTCCCAATGTCTGTGGTCTTTGTATTACCAGTTAGTAGCATTTGAAGTTGTTTTTGAACAATCTTCTCCCCTCTAAATTGAAATTAAAAAGATTGAAGGCGGCCTTAGGTTTCTTAAACCGCTCTGCGGATCACTTACTTCTTCTTTTCGGCTTTCTCCTGAGCCCTTGTTTTTCGTCTTGGCTCGTAGCGAACTTCACTTCTTTTGTCGCTTAAAGCAAGTTGCAAGTTTAAAAAAAAGAAAAAAATTACAATTGTTGGATGGTCCGACCACTCCGAAGGGACATCTTACGATCTTCCATGGTTGTTTTAAAGGGTGCTGGATGGTGTGATAACAGGCGATGAATGAAGTTAAAGCCACGACAGGCTGCATTACAAATTATGAATAATGATGAGATCACGCTTTATTACACGTTGCACAGTGCAAACGACGGGATGACGAAAGATCAAAGGAGAGACAGACAGAGAGAGAGAGAGAGAGAGAGAGAGAGAGGTGAGGTGAGGTGAGGTGAGGTGAGGTGAGGTGAGGTGAGGTGAGGTGAGGTGAGGTGAGGTGAGGTGAGGTGAGGTGAGGTGAGGTGAGGTGAGGTGAGGTGAGGTGAGGTGAGGTGAGGTGAGGTGAGGTGAGGTGAGGTGAGGTGAGGTGAGGTGAGGTGAGGTGAGGTGAGGTGAGGTGAGATGAGGTGAGGTGAGGTGATTAGAGATTTTGTATGAACATTTTCATTTGCAACTTGAAATAGTAATTAGGCTACAACGACAGCCTGTTCATAGACCAACTGGTGAGGCATGGCGGGGCCATCGACAAAAAGAGGGAAAGAGTTATCGGCAATGCAGGTGTACACTCCAGCATCTGAGGCAGAGACAGAAGACATGGAGATGTCGTTTTCGTGGAATTCGACCTTGTCAGCGTCTGAAATGAAGAGCTTCGACACTATCGCTTATTCCCTCATACTCTGTCTCTCTATCTCTCTGTCTCTCTCTCTCTGTCTCTCTCTGTTTCTCTCTCTCTCTCTCTCTTTTTTAACTCACCAACAGGTTGTCCATCCTTCTCCCAGTGCACAAACGGAGTGGGGTAACCAAAGACAGGACACTTCAACTTCAAAAAGTCTCCAGAAGTCACTGACACCTTGGCTCCAGAAACCTTCGGTGGTCTAGCCATGGGGAACTCCGTAACACTGGCAGAACCAGCAGCCAAATGAAGCACAGGGGCTACTATAAAGCATATAAGTTACCGTAACCTAGCGAAAATTACGGTAGATGAAGGAGTTCCCTCCCAAAACGTCTCCACCGTCGGTTCTGACCTCGCAGCGGTACTTTCCAGCAACGGTGGAGGGAGCCTTTCCCACGTCAAGCCACACCTTCTGCTCGTCGATTCTGCCTTCAAATTCCTGAGACCGGGTGTTCAAACACAAAAAAATGTTCGGGTCTCACTTTTCCGTCGGCGAGGCGGACGAAATGGCCATAAGCTGCTGGAACGTGCTGACCGAGGTTTTGAACACCGCACCTTGAAAAGTGAGAGAGATTAGAAAGAGAGAGAGAGAGAGAGAGAGAGAGAGAGAGAAGGAGAGAGATACCCACCACAACTTTCCCACATTCACTTGAAGAGGCTTTTCCGGAGTTCCCACGTGTCCATCGGGATTCGCCACCACGGCCAAGTTTCCAACGACCTTTAGCTGACTAGCTGTAGTTAGTAAAGGTACTGGAAGTCAACAAAATTGACTGTTTTCACATTAAACCGACACAAAGCAAGGCAGGTGAGGAACAACATGGCGGCTGGGAGGGAACTGGCGGCTGGGGAGGCAAGGCAGGTGATGGATGGATGCACGTGGGTGAGAGACAGACGGCAAGTACAGCGAAATCAGAAAGAAACAAGACTAGAGAGAGTGAGAATGTGTGAGTGTGAGTGTGAGTGTGAGTGTGAGTGTGAGTATGAGTGTGAGTGTGAGTGTGAGCGTGTGTGTGAGTGTGAGTGTGAGTGTGAGTGTGAGTGTGTGTGAGAGAGAAATAGAGACGCAAGGTTTAAATTGTTTATTCAACGTCGACGATCGGGGAAAGTCCATTTGGGAAAGCTCTCATGAAGAAATTTAAAAGCCTCCTGATCACTATTAGTCAATATGAATTCTTCGTAAAACATTGATAAATCGTAGGGTAGCATGAAGAAAAGCTTATGCTGAAGAAGTTGCAGAATCTCTTCTCGATTGTCTTGTTCTATGAAAAATACATAATAAGATCCCTAAAATTGGCTTGGTTAAGTTTACTTTGGGTTATACCATATAGTGATTGATAATTGCTACGCCTCCGTGGACAGGTAGTTTGTAGTACGTGTTCGGGAAACGCTAAACTTAAGGTAAGGTAAGAATAAGGTAAAGTAAGGTAATTCACACTTTCCGCATGTCCCCAGTGGCATAAACCCTTCCACATTTGTTCAATTCCATCAATCGAAAGCCTGGTTTCGTCAACTCTGCTGTTGACTTGATGAAACCACAGTTCTTGTAAGTTATTTCTAGCTGAGCGATTATCTCTAACTTCCTAAAATTATTGTAATTTTCGGGGGAAAAATGGACTTACAATAAGAAAGTCTTCCAATAGTTGGACCAAGTCTTCATCTTTACTCAGGCAGATTTTTGCTTTCTTGGCGTTGGAGAAAAGTGGAGTTATAGAGGTGGGCGTGCGCGCTTTGTAATTAATTTGCAGACAGCGCGAGATCGACACCGCGGCAGAGTGGTAACGCCCACACTTACAAATCTCGCGACCCGGGTTCGAATCCGCCCTCCGATATTTTGTTTTGCCTACGTTCAACCAACTTCATAATCACTGATGACGCGTTTCTGGTGCCTGCCAATCACGTTCCAGCAAATTTTGGTCTTGAACATGCTGAACCGAAAAAGGTGATACTTTTTCAAACTCATTTTTGAGAACATGAGTACCTACCGTGTTAAAAGAAAAGTTGTGCCAAATGATGTCTAGAATTTAAATATAATGGTTATTTTCTTACACCAATTGAAAATTTTCGGAGAACTTGAAAAATCTTCAGAATTTTGCATTTTTTGACGATAATTTTTTTATTTGCTACGATTTTGGAAATGATTTTGTTACAGATGTTTTTTTTAAATTATATTTGCAGTCAGTTAACATATATAAGTCACCTTTTTGGTGAATTTTGATTTTTCACCCTACCCAAAGAAAATCTGATTTTTTCCTTGTCACTGGCCTTATGAAGGCTGCTCGAGTCTTACAGAGACTGCATCTTAAATTACCGAAATGGGCCATTCTAGAAATTCGTTGATTGTCCGTCTAATGCAGCTCGCATCTAGGTTTGAGTAACGAACAGTTTGTAGCAGTTGTTTAAATGGCTTTTTAGGACAGCGAATAGCACTTAGCCAATCACAATAAATCTGCATTTGTCGAATTACTGGCAAAACTTCAGCGGAGAAAACTCTGTTTTGGGCGGGTACACTGTCTCTGAAGTCGGCTCCTTGAAGCCTTGCGAGAAAGTTATCTCCATATGACTAAAAATTATTAATTGGTAAATTTAAAGTTAGATTACCAAATGTACAACATTAATGTAAGTTGCTGCCAATTGCTTGAAAGGATACTGGATTGGCGCATTTATGATTTTCATGGGATAGTCGGATCGACAACATCCGAAGATGCCACCAATTAAGATTTTGAAATGTGGAATGGGCTGAAAAGTTTTTTTTACCTTACCTTACCTTGCCAAACATTGCAATACTTTGTTTAATACTACATTTAGTTATCTTATCTTACCTTATCTAACCAAACCTAGCCTTAACTTGCCCAACCATATCTTAACTTAACTAAGCTTACCCTTGCATCTCTCTCCCTCTCTCATAAAACCCACTTTTTCTTCGTTGTCATCGAGAAATATGTCGAACACCAGCTTTCTTTCAGAGCGAGCTGAAACCCGAAATCGATTCTTCTCAACAAAGCTGTCAATCCATTTTTGAGTTCGACGAAAACGACATAGCGAGCGGGGATTCATCTGAAACACCGAATTTCAATAGTATTTCTAATCATTATTTTTGTTACCTTTTGGAAAACGAGAAGACATAGTTCAGTAGGAACATTATCAATCGATAGGGGCATTATAACCGCAGCGGTTATGGCGAAATAGGTGGCGTCGTCATGAGCGCGACCTACTTATTATATAACTGTGAAAAGCGGTGGGAACAGAGCACGTTTACTTTTACTAATAAAGCGAAAATTTAAATTTGTGTTATTACAAGAGAAAATTTGGGGGATATGTGAAAACTGCCAATTACATTCAATTATATAAGTTTAAAAAAAAACTGCGGTGATCTTTTTCAATGCGGCCTGAGGTTGTTTAAAACCTTTTAAAAGCGGCCGGATATTGTTTGGTCCCTTCGAAGCGGCCTGAGGTTGCCTAGATCGCTTCGACGCGGCCTGAGGTTGTCTTGATCTCTTCGAAGCGGCCTGAGGTTGCCTAGATGGCTTCGAAGCGGCATGAGGTTGCTTAGATCGCTTCGAAGCGGCCTGAGGTTGCCTAGATCCCTTCGACGCGGCCTGAGGTTGCCTAGATCCCTTCGACGCGGCCTGAAGTTGTCTTGATCTCTTCGACGCGGCCTGAGGTTGTCTTGATCTCTTCGAAGCGGCCTGAGGTTGCCTAGATCCCTTCGACGCGGCCTGAGGTTGTCTTGATCTCTTTGAAGCGGCCTGAGGTTGCCTAGATCGCTTCGAAGCGGCATGAGGTTGCTTAGATAGCTTCGAAGCGGCCTGAGGATGTCTTGATCTCTTCGAAGCGGCCTGAGGTTGCCTAGATCGCTTCGAAGCGACCCGAGGTTGTCTAGGTCTCTTCGAAGCGGCCAAATGTTCTTGCGTACCCTTCGAAGCGGTCTAAGGTTGTCTAGATTCCGTTCCGCCGGAGGCCTAGCAATTCCGTGACAGTCAGAGAGAAGAGAGAGAGAGAGAGAGAGAGAGAGAGAGAGAGAGAGAGAGAGAGAGAGAGAGAGAGAGAGAGAGATTTCCGTTTCATAACAAATCAACAACAAACAACAACGAGTGCATAAACAATGATCAGAGGAGAAAAGTCTGTCCGGGTGCCAATCTCTGCGGGTCCTTGTCCTCAGCCGCCATCCGACTGGTCACCGAAGAGTGCAGCTGATTCGCCATTTCCGCCGCAAACTCCAGCATTTCATCCAGGGATTGCCTCTCCAGAGAACCGCCCAGGGCCTGCCTCACCGCGGGAATCATCGAGTCCGATGGGTCCTGAAACGACTTGTTGAAGACACATTTGCACCATTCGAGCAGCGACCTTAAAGCTTAAGAAAAAGTTGACAGGCCTATAATCGGCCCAAAATTGATCTATAACGTTCCTATGGCCCATATAGACCATTTTCAAACGTTTAGGCCAATATCGATTTTTTAACAGGGTTACGGCAGGGTACTGTAATTTTCCAAATCAAAATCGACTGATGTAGTGTTATCATACCTTGGGAACCAAATGAACGGGTTTTCAAAAGTGACGGGGGGTCCCAGCGACCCAAGTGAGTCAAAAGTGAGGGGGGTGGGTAATCAATATTTCTTTTTTCTTTTTTACATTCTTAGCATTACATAACATTTTATATCCCATCATATTAGCCAAATTTGAAAAAATCTAGACATTTTCGTGCAGAGAAAAGGGCTTTGATTACAAAAACTTGTGTTTTTCGTACCAGCTGGCTGGCTGCAGTATTAAGCCAAAAAGCAAGCAATTTTCTCAAAGTTTGAAATAAAAACACCGTTAAATGTTCTGAATAATTTGTCGTGTTGTAAAAATATAAGAGAAAACATGATTGTGGTTAAAATCGAAAACTTGAGAACATCTTATACTCCTTTTGCGTATTAAAATACAATAATTTAAGTATTTTCCATTTATTTATTTTTTTAAATTAAAAAGCACAAAAAAGATTTAAAATATATAAAATTTGCGAATTGCATTCAGAATGCTTCAACTCTTTTTTTAAACCTAACTTAGCCAAAAGGTCCCGCAGCGAAAGTCAGGCAAGGCTACTGTATTCAGGCATGATTGCCTCTACGTGTCTGTCTAACTGTCTCTTTTTCTGACCTCTACCCCCACCTTCACATGTGAAATGCGATCTCTCGCTCTCGTGCCGGGCAGAGTCCGGAGTGAAGATCCCACCTTCACTGACCACTTTCACTATGCGTGTAGAATAGGTCAATTGACGCAGTTTTTAGAATTCTTTTAATTTTTAATTATTTTATTTTGTTTTTATAATTTAAAAAATCATTATTTCATTTAAAATATTTGTGTTATATTAAATTTAATGTTAGGTTAGCTACAGTGACGGGGTAAAGGCGCTTCCAGAACTCGAAAGTGACAGGGGGTACCGCTACGACCGGGCCTTCCCAAGGTATGAGTGTTATTTAAAAAAACTACTGCAGTGAATAGATCAAATCTAGCTTTAAAATACCGAAAATGTCGACTATTTTCACAAACAAGTCGAAAAAACTCAAGAAAGTGAAAATTTGTGTTTAGAAATGCAGTTTTCGAATTTTTCGACGTTTGTCATATGAGAGCTGCAAAATGTCATTATAACAGAAAAATATGCCACATTTTTGTGCATCTCTTCCAATGATGAAGTTCAAAAATAGGTCTCCATATTGACGAAAATTGACTTTGAATTTGAAAGTTTCCATTGATTTGAAAAGGAAAATTAAACTTTTGGTAGGTCAAAAATTTTACCAAAAAGTTAATTTTTTCTGATCACATCGCTAGAAAAAATCGTCTTCAAAGTCGAATTTCGTCAAAATGATCATCTATTTTTTTGTATTTAAATATCGGAAAAAAATGTACACAGATGTGGCACATTCTTCTGCTATAATGGCATTTTACAGCTCTTTTAGGATAAATGTCGAAAAATTAGAAAAAACTGCATTTTTAAACACAAATTTTCACTTTTTTGAAGTTTTTCGAATTGTGCGTGGAAATACCCGACATTTTCGGTATTTTAATGTTAGATTTGATCCATTCACTGTAGTAGCTTTTGAAACAACACTACTTCAATCGATTTTGATCACTTTTTTTCAAAATGGTCCAGGGCTGGCCTAACATCGGGCTCGGCCCGGGCCGCGCCGAGAAAATTTGGCAGGTCGGGCCCGGCCCGAACAAGCTTGGATCGACAAAATATTGTGCATTGAAACTTCTTGAAATGGTATTATCTCAAGATATATTATTGTTTTCATAACCGTTCCATCACAATCTTACTGTTGTATATATTTGTAAGCTATTTCGCCGCATGATGACCGAAAATTCCACGAAAAATTTTCTTAACTTATCAAAAAAAAAATTGAAAACGGGCCCGCGGGCCGAACTCGGGCCCGTTCGGGTCGGGCTGGGCCGAGGTTGTTTGGAGACGGGCCATAGCTGGACAGGGATTGTTTGGGGCTCGATGCGTAAGCCCCCTAAATAGTGCCTCATAGCCTAAGCCCCCTTTAAATTTTTATTACTATTTTCAATCAAACGCCGAAATACGTAGGTACCACAAGTACCTCACAAGTACCTGAAATGGTCTAAATGGGCCATAGGTCAAAAAATTTAATTAAAAATTAAAAGATGAATGAAAATACGAATTTGGTTATATACCAATTCTGGGCCAATTCTAAAAACTTTTTCATAAGAAAAGGCGGCCTGATGTTGGCTGTGCCGCCTGGCGGCCCTACCTGCGCCGGGGAAACGGCCACCCACAGCGCCGAACGGATGCACGCCTCCTCGGTCTCCGTGCAGTCGATGACGTTTCCCTTGCCGATTTTGTTCACCGACACGAATAGGGGGCATCTACAGTAGGAGATTAGAAAAAAAATAGATAGGGTACGGTACCTTGACGTGTCAAGGGACCACGTGTCATCGGAGTCCGGAAGTTCGACCAACGTCTTTTTCGCATCTCCTCGTTTCATCTTAACAACGCAGATGCAAGTGTCGCTGAGGGCGGCTTTCACCTGAAATGGGAGGAATTACTCTGCTTCTCTGTTTGTAGCTGTGTTATCTAAGTGTCGACCCTTTATGTCTGAACTTTCTCTGTGTCTCTACCCATTCTTAGGCCGACTCTGCGTCTGTATCCCTGTACCTTGATTTTCCTTCAAGTTCCTCTGTGTCTCTACCCAGTCGGTTTTTGTCTGCGTCTCTATCCACTCTGTCCGTCTGATTTTACTGCGTACCTTCCCTGTTTATCTGTATCTCCTATCATTCTCTTTCCATTCCACTCGGTTTTCTTTGCGTCATACCTGGACACGGTACGGATGGAGTTCGAAAAGTAAGGTCACCCCAATTGGCGGGGGCCTCCTAAACCAAGAAACTTCATTTTCACAAAGCCCCCACAATAAGCAACCCCCAAAACGTAGGTTCCGCAAACTACGTGTCCAGGTATGCTTTGCGTGTCTACTAACTTAACTTTATAGAATTCCTCTGGGGCTCTACCATATCTCTGCGTCTCTACTCACTGCCTAGTCTTACGATATGTCTCTAACCACTATCCCTCCTATGCATCTCTACCCTGTCGTCATGCCTTTCCTCTGCGTCTCTACCCTGCCTGTCTAGACTCACTCTACGTCTCTACCTTGATTCCCCCCTTACTCTGAATTTTCATAGCTAAACTTAACCGTATAGATTTCCTATATGTATCATGGCTGGGGTTCGATGCGTAAGCCCCCCAAACGGAGCATCAGCGGAAACGTAACACCCCCTTCAATTTTTGTTACCATTTTCGGGGGAAATTCAGTTATACCCCCAGCCAATTCAGTTGCGCCCCCTAAAATAGTCGCCCGGTTTGGCCCCCCAGGCAATTCAGTTGAGCACCCCAGTTCAGGTGCCGGATAGGTAGTTCAGATAAACACCCCACCAAATTCATTTAAGCCCCCCATAACTGAGTATCCAATTCCCAACGCTTTATTAGCGTACGCAGCTAAATTTGTGTTTTTTTGGATTTTGAATTTTATTTCACTTATATTTTTTTATTATCTTTTTAATAGTGTTATGTTTAGTTAAAATCAATTAATATTATTAATATTTACCTAATTTTGTTGTTTACATACATTTTATCGTTCTATTACGTTTTCCTCATTTGAGTTATACACCACGGGCATTTTTTATTGATTAAACTATTTATTTTTTCTAAACTTGGACTGAGAAATAACCGATAATAAGTCTGCTTAGAATTGTAATCCTACCTTTCGGTGTGAATTTTTAATTTACCTAAATTGTTCATATGGGGGGCATAACTGAATTAGATAGGGGTGTTTAACTGAATTGCTGGGGGTTTAACTGAAGTATTCGTATGGGGGGCATAACTGAATTATACGGGGGGTTTATCTGAAGAAGTTCCGGGTAGACTAGTTAAGCTCCCCATTTCAATTGCGGGGGGTTAAACTGAATTCAGATAAACACCCCAGGATACATAATTCAGTTACGCCCCCCACCTACGAAAGTTCACAAATTCGCATTGATTGGGGGGCCAAACCGAGCGTGGGGGGCCATACTAGGGTGGGTGGCTTAACTGAATTTTCCCCCCATTTCGAACCGAACGCCGTAATACGTAGGTGCCCCAAGCACCTCATGTCCGCCTATGATACGTATCCATCCACTGCGCATCCTTGTAATAGTAAATTTCATCCGCGTTTCCGCCCCGTCTGTCTTGATTTACTCTGCGTCTCTATCCCATCTGTGAATGCTCTGCATCCTCTTTTCTCTAACTCACTCCGATCGAAGCAGCGTCGATAATACTTCCCCCGTAGGACAAAATAACAATATCCACGTAGATCCTCCAGATGTGATTATTCGACACAATCAACCTGTAATCGCAAAAAAAAACTGGAAACACAAGAAAATCCCACTTTTTCTTGTCCGGCAACACGAAATCATTGTCGTAGGCGGCGTCCAAGGCGCTCACGATGTCTTCCGCAAAGTGCTCGCCTCCTTTGCCTAAAAAAACAAGTTTCCAACAAATTTCCAAAAATTTCGAATTTCACCATAAAAAAAATTGCATTAAAGGGAGGGTTTGAGCTATGGTAGATCAAATAAACGCCAGATTACAGTAGAAAAATGGTGAATTAAGCTTAAACAACGATAAATACGGTAGCTAAAGGCGGAAATGCCGCCCTTTAAGCTGAAAAATTGTGAACCAATTGTAAACCCGCAAAGATACGGTAGGATTACGGTATATCGAGCCTAGGCTGCAGTGGATTACGGTAGAGTTGGATTATATTAGAATTCACGGGAATAGTTTGGATTACAGTAACACAAACTATCCCCGGGTTCCAAAGTTTTGCTGTATTGCGTACATTGTTTAGGGTCAAACATCATGGATTGAAATACGAAAGGATGCCGTGTGACAAAAAATTGAGTGTGCAACACAGCAAAACTTTGGAACACCGGAACAAACAAGCATTGGCGGAAACTATATAGAACAGTCCTTTAAGGCGGCGCAATACATCGAAAATAAGGATCACAGTTAAAAATGTGAGTTTAAAGGACTATTCTTACCCTCAAAGACGGGAGAGGCGTTGGCAGAGCAATCGACGGAGAAATGGATTCGATTCTCGACCTTGGACGAATCATCAACCGATTGGAGCTCGCATTTCACTCCGACCTTTAAAAACTACCATTAAAACGGGTATGATAGGATTAAAGAGTGAATTAAAGGCCTAAATCGTGACCCAACACACTTTTAAAGGCCTAAAACCCACCAAAATGTCGGTGGTGTCGATTCTGACGCGGGCCGAGCCGTCCGTGGTGGAGAGAACGCCGCGTTCGAGGTAGATCGGGCGGAATTCTCCACACCTGAGCATTTTTATTAAAATAATAGGTAGCTTTGTACATAATTACAGTATTTTAAAGCTTAATTATGTAAAAAGAACATTAAAAATGGGCAACTTACCCCCTTCCGTCGTTCCTGATGTCCTCCTCGACGCCGGTGACCAGGAAAATCTTCTCCGCGTCGCTCAGCCGAATATCCATCTATTTTTCTGTCTGAAGATTATATTTATCATAAAATATACACCAAAATGAGGACAAATACCAATAGAAACAATTTCCAAGCAAAATACTCAAAAAAAACCCCAAAAACTAACCAATTCCTTAGTTTCACACGGATTTTACTCATTACAATAACATTTTATAGTAGAATCAACAAAAAGTCATCAATAAAATAACAAATAGAGCTACTTTAACGTTAAAAAAGTTTCTAAAATTTATAAATGAAAAATCCCGTGCAACCGAAAATGGCAATCGCACGGTTTTTCACCACATTTGGAGACAATCGTTTCGGGACCGCACCTGAAGCAATAAACTGGGAAAACAATATTTTTAAGACCGAACACAAATAACTGATGAATGGTTTATTTGTACTTTCTTGAATTTTGTGACGTTATTGTTCTGAATTACTGAGATTAGGCGTTGGAAGCCGAGGAAGGCGAGGCGACAACGACCGGGGCGGCAGGGTCTGAACATAAATTTACGTTTAAGTCCTTTATTTTTCGAAAATAAAGGGGGAAAAAATAAAATCATAATTACCGCTGCTGAACTTGATGATCTCCACGTGGTGCAGCCTGGCTCTGCAGTGGAAGCGCACATAGGCGGAGAAGCCTCGGTAGGGGGCTGACATGGTCACGACGCGCTGCTCCTCGCAGTTGTTCACCTTTAAAAAAGGGGTATCGATTGATTTTTCAAGTGTACTTCGTAATTTTTAATATTTTAAAGAAAGTACAGCATAAAGTAAGGACTTACCGACTTAATCCGCACAAAGCGCGCTTTTTCCATCCTGTAAGGGACGGAGTCGGCCGCGCGAGGGGTCGGAGGCGTGGCGGAGGGAGTGGGAAGAGGAGAGATGATCATGCACTCGGAGGAGGAGGCGCGGGAGGCCATTACGACCGGGTGGCAGAGGAGAAAGAGATGGAATGAGGAAATGAGAGAGATGAGAGGAGGGGTTGGTAAGGGGAGATGAAAGAGGCTATTTTTATGCTAATTCTTAAAACGACTTTGGAATTTTAAGAGGCCACGGTCTAAGAAATTGGTCATACTCAGAATCGGCTCAAATTTTGGTATAAAACAATGAATATATGCCGTTTCTTTGGCTATGAAACTTTTCCCTTAATTAAAGGCAGAGGCCCACGAAAATGAAAAATGAACCTGTCCATAGCGTAACGTAGGCGATAGAGTGTCATTTTCAATGGTTAAATGCAGAGAGTTTTAGGATTAGCATGGACAGGTCCCCCTCTTCATTTTACGTGGGCCTCTGCCTTTAAGATTTAGCCTGCAAGCGGTGCACGGTTACACGACCGGACAATGCAATGAGTGCACGGTTACACGTCAGAGGAAAGCGGGAGAGCGCGGGAAAGCGAGAGACGCCAGAGTGGCACGCAATTCAATCGATATTTCAGCCGAAACTTCAGGCGCGCATGTTTCGCTTCCGTGATCGCTTTTCGCAACGCTTTTTGCGCAGTTATATAGACTGTAAAAAAAAGTAGGTCGCGTTCGTCGCCCTGCCTCTTTTTTGGCCACAACAGCTGCTCCAACGATGCCACTATCGATTGGAAACGTTCCTACTGAATTATGGCTTTTCGTTTTTCAAAAGGTAAAGAACATTATTAATTGTTCAACTGAAATTCCAAATTTTAGATGAATCCCCGCAGTTTATGTCGTCTTCGTCAGACTCAAAAATGGTTTGACAGCTGTGTTGAGAAGAACCGATTTCGGATTTCAGCTCGGTCAGATAGAAAAATGGTTTTCGACATTTTTGTCGATGCCAACGAAGAAAAAGTGAGTTAGGAGTAAGAGAGAGAGAGAGAGAGAGAGAGAGAGAGAGAGAGAGAGAGAGAGAGAGAGAGAGAGAGAGAGAGAGGGACATAGAGACCAGGGGGTACGCTCGCTTACGAAGGGCACCCTCCTGGCACGCGGCCTACGGCAGCACACACACGCGGCCTTCGGCCGTTCAATTACGTATAACTTGGCCTTCCGTGAAAATGGACGTGAAACTCACACTCACACTCACACTCACACTCACACTCACACTCACACTCACACTCACACTCACACTCACACTCACACTCACACTCACACTCACACTCACACTCACACTCACACTCACACTCACACTCACACAGCGCACAACGCACCAAATAATGTGCGCTAATGTAAGAAACGTAATAATACGGTAGATAAAGTTTCTTTAAACATTTTTCAGCCCATGCCACATTTCAAGATCTGCATTGGCGGCTACTACGGATGCTGTCGATCCGACTATCTTGCTGATGTCATAAAAATCCCAATTCTAGATCCTTTGAAACAATTGGCGGCAATCAATATTAATGGAGTTCATTCGGTAAGTTTATTTTAAATATACTATTTTAAAAAATTTTCCAGTCATATGAAGTTGATTTTGAAGCCGAACGTCAAGGAACGCTAAGAAACTGTGTACCCGCCCAAAACAGAACTTTCTCCGCTGAAGTTTTGCCAATAATTCGAAAAATGCAGATTTCTTGTGATCGTCTGAGTTCTCGTCGTTTTCCTCAAGAGCCGTTTGAACAACTGTTACGAATTGTACGATACTCAAACTTGGATGCAGTCTGTGTAAATGTGACAATCGACAAATTTTTAAAATGGCCCATTTCGGTAATTAAATTTATTTTCCCCTAAATACGATGTTTTCAGCATTGTGAAGATTTATTCCTGCGTTTAGAAGACACGCCCACTTCATTGACTCCACTTTTTTCCAATGCCACGAATGCAGTAATCTGTCTCAAAAAAGACGAAGACTTGTTCCAAATTTTGGAGGACTTTCTCATTGAAAGTCCATTTTTCTCCTTAAATTACAACAGTTTTAGGATGTCAGAGACAATCGCTCAGCTAGAAATAACTTGAAAGAACTGTATCTTCACCAAGTCGAACGCAAAAGTAGAAGAAAACAACTTTCTGTGGTTGGAATTGAGCAAATTTGGGAGGGTTTTGGGCACTATGGAATTGCCCAAAGTGTGAGTTTTATGTCTCGCCCACCTTACCTTACCTTACCTCACTTTCAGCGTGCGTGAAACACTTTCTACAAACTACCCGTTAGCGGAGGAGTAGCAGTTATCAATAAATATGGGGTATAACCCAAAATGAACTTAACCAAGCCACTTTTAGGGAGTTTTTAATGTATTTTTCTTAGAAAAAGACAATCGAGAAGAGATTCTGCTACTTTTTCAAGGCATGCTTTTCTACATGGTACCCTACGATTTATCTATGTTTTTTGAAGAATTCATGACTGCTGAGAGTGACCAGGAGGCTTTTAAATTTCTTTATGAGAGTTTTCCAAAGTGGACTTATCCGAACCGTTTTAGTTAAATATATTTTTCAAACCGAGCTTAAATCTCTCATTGCTGAACTGCAACCGGTGCACGGTTACATGGCAGAGAAAAGCGAGAGAGTGCGGGAAATCGAGAAACGTGGCGCCCAATTCAATCGATTTTTTTCGCAAAAACTTCATGCGCTCGTATTTCTGTTCACGTTGCTCCAACAATGAAAAACGATATATAATCCTTGCCCACCGATCTTCTTGGAAATTTCGAAGACCTGCGAATCTAAGCTAATTATCATGAGTAATGACACAGCTACACATTCCCATTTTTGCATACATTTTAATTGGTTATTACCAACCATGGCGAAATCGCGGTGGGGGCTGTGAACATTTTGGAAGCGGGCCGGCCCGCAGCCCAAAAATTCCGGTATTTATGATTCATGAGAATGGATACTTGCGTGAAAACTCCAATTTTCCCTCTTTTTCTGTTAAAACGAAATAAACAGAAATATACGCGCGAGAAGTTTCAGCGAAAATATCGATTGAATAACGCGCGACTCTGCCGTCTTTCAATTTTTCGTGCTTTCTCGCCTTTCTCTGCCGTGTAACCGTGCACCCATTGCATTGCTTGGCCGTGTAACCGTGCACCGGTTGCAGTTCAAATTATATAACTGGAGTATGTTCAAAAATCGTCGAAACGGGATCAATTCAATGAAGTTGATAAGAAAAACTGAAAAAAAAATCAATTTTACAAAGTTATTTCAATTTAAAATAACCAAATAGAAAATAAAATACTGAACTTCAAATAAAAAAGCTTAAAAAATATATATATACCTGAAATGCCCAAAATTAGAGCAGAAGCGAGAATTATTTGCATAATGAACCAAAAACAATGTATAACTTTTTTGTACCGGTGAATAACATCTAAGCTTTACAGATTTTCTCTCCATAATCGTAGTTTAGCAATAATATCGTGAGAAATAAATGCTAACAGAGATATAAAGTGACAGCGCTTCAAAGGCTTGACGAATCACAAAAAATGTGAAGAAATGTAGTAACTACGTTCTTACCATTAGTTTTTTGTTCTTTTCTCTGTTTCTGTCTCTCTTTCTTTCTCTCTACCTCTCTATCACCCTCTATCTCTCTCTCTCTCTTTGTTTGTTTCTTTGCTCGAACTGTCGTTTTCTTCTACACGTGCCTTTTCACATTCTTTCACACCCACACACGCACACACACTTATTTGTTTGTTTTTTTTTTTTTAAATTTTTCAATTTTTTTTGTTTGTCTCTGTCTCAAAATATTTAGGGTCACATTTTGCGCGTCTTTTAAGTCAAAGGTAAAAAAATGCGAAAAACTGCATTTTCGAACGCAAAATTTCACACTTTTTGAAGTTTTTTTGGGTCCTGTACGGAAGAACACAAACAATTCGCAATATAGACGTTTGTCCATAAATGTATGCTAATGGGGATTTGGCAAGCATTTTTCGCATAACCGTTCGCTGGAGCGCTGTTCGAGAAAATGATTTCAATTGAAATGACTTGCTTTCCTTACCATTTATTTCCAATCCTAAAAGACGGCCCCTTTAGATTAGGTTTGGTGTACACAGGACAAAATTTATTGGAAAAATACCACTTTCCAAGGCACCTGCTTTTTTATTTATTTTTTTTTGTTGTTGCAAAATTACAGTTACGTACCATAAGGTACATAAGTAATATTGGCCCTAGGAAGGTTATATTCCTTCCTGTCTTAAGCTGCATAGTGTTCACGGGCCGGGCCGACTTGAAAAAAAACCTCGGCCTGGCCCGGCCCGTCTTGGCCCGGCCCGGCCCGCTTCGGCCCGTCCACTCGGACCACCCAGTCAAACTGTCACCCACACGCCCAAGGTTCGATCCCGGTCGGGACACTTTATTTTTGCTAACTTAAAATTTATTTAAATGTGTAATAGAAGTATAATGAAAGTGTTTTCGGGGTTAAGGAAATTGACGTAACTAAAATAACGATTTAAAGAATTTTTAATTCGGCACGTTTACAAACCGGGCCGAAATGGGCCGAGCCGGGCCGGGCCGACACTTTTCTCGGCCCGCGGGCCGGCCCGTCATTTGAGAACTATGTTAGGCTGTCAAAAAGAAGATTGTACTTTGGACATGAGCCAAAAAAATACTCAAAAGTCTCTAGACCGTGACTTTTGTTATTTATCTATAATTTTAACATGGCTTTTCTATCGCTTTCCATCGATTCCTTTGTTTCTTCGCTTTCTCTCCCTTGATTTTGCGACCTCTCGGCCTCCTATTCATCTGATATGCTAATTGCCTCGTTGATTGTTGGACTCTCCCCTTTGCCGTCGTCTGCAGCCATTTTCTGTCACCGACAACCCCTTCCCGTTCCCCGCTATCTGATAGCGTCCGCCCGCGTTCAACCTGTTTTCTGCCCTTTTCAATCTCTGCCCTGCATTTCGTCGTTTTTACCACGACTATCTAAACTGTTTTACGTTTTGGGCAGGTCTCTCATGGTGTAAAACCGGTGTTTCTCCACCAAATAATCCCTCTCAACGATTTTTCTCAATAATTCCTTTGTTTATCTCCATTTTGACTGAAATTTACACTGAAACACAGCGCAACGATTGAAATGCGTGGCTTATCTCCCTGTCTGTGTCTGAAGACAAATGTACTCTTGCCCAAGATACACTGAACCCTTTGTCCTTTCAATTGATCGTATTCAGTAGCCGTTTTGTGTCGTTTTGTGTCGGTGGACTGGATTTAACTACTAAAAATTGGGGAAAAAATAGCTCAACGTTTTTTACCCTTTCGTGTCTTTATTTTGTTTTTTCTCTCTCTGTGTCTCTGTGTCTCTGTGTATCTTTGTCTCTCTGTCTCTCTGTCTCTCTGTCTCTCTGTCTCTCTGTCTCTCTGTTTCTCTGTTTCTCTGTTTCTCTGTCTCTCTATCTCTCTGTCTCTCTGTCTCTCTGTCTCTCTGTCTCTCTGTCTCTCTGTCTCTCTGTCTCTCTATCTCTCTGTCTCTCTGTCTCTCTGTCTCTCTGTCTCTCTGTCTCTCTATCTCTCTGTCTCTCTGTCTCTCTGTTTCTCTGTCTCTCTATCTCTCTGTCTCTCTGTCTCTCTGTTTCTCTGTCTCTCTGTTTCTCTGTTTCTCTGTTTCTCTGTTTCTCTGTCTCTCTATCTCTCTATCTCTCTGTCTCTCTGTCTCTCTGTCTCTCTGTTTCTCTGTCTCTCTGTCTCTATGTCTCTCTGTCTCTCTGTCTCTCTGTCTCTCTGTCGCTCTGTCTCTCTGTCCCTCTGTCTCTCTGTCTCTGTCTTTTTCCTTTTTCTTTCTCTCCCATATCTCCCTACATTTCAACAGATCTCTCCCCTCTCCTCTCTCTTCCTCTCTATCTCTTCTTCTTTTTTTCTATCTTTTACTCACTCTATCTCTCCCTCTATCTCTCCCTCTATCTCCCTATCTTTCCGTATCTTCCCACGTTTCTTGTTTCTCTATTTTCCTCTTTTTTTCCCTCTTTCAGTCTCTTTCTCTATTACTCTCTTCATCTCTTATTATTCTCCTCCCTATACATCTGTTTTCCCATTTATATTTTAGTTCCATTCTCTTCGAGAACCATGAAATGGGGTTTCAATCCGTATTTCTTCGCTTTTCCCTCGCAGTAATTTTCCTCCATATCTCTTATCTCTCTCCCCCCTATGTTTTCATTCACATGCCTCTACTTTGTTCAATATCCCTCTTTCAGATGCCTTCCTCCGTGCTCGTTCTCGGCTCCGGAGGCCGCGAACACGCTCTCGCCTGGCGTCTCTCTCGTTCTCCCTCAGTCTCCACCGTCTACCTCGCCCCCGGCAACGCCTCTCTCTTCCCCACAGCTGCCGTGGACCCCACCAATGCCGATTCCATCGTCTCCTTCTGCCAGTCAAACTCCGTAGATCTTGTGGTAGTCGGTCCGGAGGCATACCTCGCTGCCGGAGTGGCCGATTCCATTGGAGACCGAGTGGCCGTGTTCGGTCCTGTCAAAGCCGCCGCCCAGCTGGAGTCTTCAAAAGTCTTCTCTAAGGAGTTCATGAAGCAGTACTCTCTTCCCACTGCTGCCTTCAACGTTTTCACTAACACTGCCAGTGCCGAGGAGTTGATTTCGAGCTGCCCTTGGGAGACGTTGGTTGTGAAAGCCGATGGTCTGGCTGCTGGAAAAGGAGTCGTCGTCGCATCTAGCAAGGAAGAGGCTCTCGATGCTGCTAAGCAGATGCTTGAGGTTAGAGAGAGAGAAAGAGAGAGAGAGAGAGAGAGAAAATTAAAAGTCTTTGTGACGATGAGTAGTTGGCCACGAGACACCGGTATTTGGAAAGTGAGATATTACAATTTTGACTATGAGAGACCAATGAGTGATTGTAGCAGTGAGACATTGAGAAATGGAGAAAAAGAGACAGAGGTATTGAGATAATGCTAAATTTAGTTTTTAAGCTATATGGCTAAACATTGAAAAACTAAGGCTTTAAAAAATATAAATAGTGGGAGACATCGAGACCTTTGAGAACAGAGATAATGAGATAAAGGGACACAAAAAGTCAATGTGACACAGATCTATCGAGACGTTTGTGCGTTGAGGCATTGAGTGCATAGAAATTGATATCTTTAGATACATAGAGATTTTGAGGCATTCAGACTCAGTGACACTGAGAGACATTTACACATTGAGGCATAGAGGCAATGAAACGGTAAAAAAGTGAGCCCTTGAGATAAAGGCATAGAGATTTTGAGAGATTTAGAATTAGTGGCTTTGAGACAAATATTTTGAGACATTGATACATAAAGACGGCGCTGGAGGCATTACGGCGCTTAAAAGAGTTATTGAGAGATTGAGACTTTGAAACTTTAGGATATTGACTCATTTGGACTCACAAATGTGGCATTGAGACCTTATACAAAGAGACATTAATATAAATTTAATACTAAGGCATTGAAACTTAAAACTAGGAGATATTTTTTAAATGCCCACTTTTTCAGGGTCAGTTCGGAGACAGCAGTCGCCGCATCCTCATCGAGGAGGGTCTCCGTGGCTATGAAGTCTCCGCCCTCTGCTTTACTGATGGTACCTCTTTCGCCAGAATGCCTCTGATCCGTGACCACAAACGTCTCCTTGACGGAGACCAGGGACCCAATACCGGAGGCATGGGCGTGGTTGGACCAGTGGCTGTTCCCAGCGAAGTCAACAAACAAATCGATGACATTCTGGAGAAAACGCTCCTGGGGCTGAAAGACTTGGGAATCGTTTACAAAGGTAGAAAGTTCTCAAGAAGTTTGTCTCACTTCGAAATTTAGGAGTCATTTATGCCGGCTTTATGGTTACCGCCTCCGGACCTCAGCTCTTGGAGTACAACTGTAGATTTGGAGATCCGGAAACAGAGGTTGAAAAAATACTCAGAGTGTTTTCAAACTTAGATTTTCAGATTTTGATGAGGCTTCTGGAGTCTGATCTATACAAAATTTGCAAAGACTGCGTTGCTGGAACCCTTAACCCTAAGGAGATCGCTTGGTCACAGAAGCAGGCTTGTGGAGTCATTTTGGCTGCTAAGGACTACCCTGCTAAGGGAGATAAGGGAACTGTCATTGAAGGTAAGACTGGCTTATGCCTCACCTCACCTCACCTCACCTCATCTCACCTCACCTCACCTCACCTCACCTCACCTCACCTCACCTCACCTCACCTCACCTCACCTCACCTCACCTCACCTCACCTCACCTCACCTCACCTCACCTCACCTCACCTCACCTCACCTCACCTCACCTCACCTCACCTCACCTCACCTCACCTCACCTCACCTCACCTCACCTCACCTCACCTCACCTCACCTCACCTCACCTCACCTCACCTCACCTCACCTCACCCAGCATCTTTCTCTTTACTCCTTCACACTGTTTTTTTTTAGATATCCCTGACGAAACTGACGATGTTGTTGTTTTCCACTGCGGAACCGCCAAGTCTGGCGACAAGATTGTTACTAACGGTGGAAGGATCCTCTGCGCAACCGCCCTTGCTTCCACGGCTGAAGATGCCCGCAAGGCGGCTGTAGCCGCTTCTGAGAAGGTCCGCTTCGAAGGAAAGTTCTTCAGGAGGGATATTGGAGTACAGAAGAGGTGAGACAACCTTTTAAGGTTTATAGAATCCTTTACTTCAGTACCAATTCTATTACCTACGGTGATTCTGGAGTCGATGTTGCTGAGGGCAACGCTTTTGTTGATGGAATCAAGAACTTGGTTAAGGCGACTCTTCAGCCTGGAACTGGACAGGTAAAAAGAGAGAGTAGAGACAGAGAGAGAGAGAGAGAGAGAGAGAGAGAGAGAGAGAGAGAGAGAGAGAGAAACAGAAACAGAGACACTGGGAGAGAGAGAGAGAGAGAGAGAGAGAGAGAGAAGAAAGAGGGGAAGAAGCAGAAATACAGAGATAAAGGGATCGGGGGCGACCGATAAATGAAACAACTAACATGAGACATGAAAATGATAAAAAGGTCTGCTGAGAAAATTGTTTTCAGATCGGTGGCTTCGGAGCCGTCATCGACACCGTCCAAGCCGGCTACTCTGCCGGTTCCCAACTTGTCGTTGGAATCGACGGTGTGGGAACGAAAATCGAGGTCGCAGACGCTGTTGGAGACTTCTCCGGTGTTGGTTGCGACGTCGTTGCCATGTGCGTCAACGATGTCCTCTGCCACTGTGCCGCTCCCATTGCCTTCCTTGACTACTTTGTCACCGGAGCACTGAACCGTCCCATGGCCACCCAAGTTGTCGCTTCCATCGCCAACGCTTGCAAGGAAGTCAACTGTAGTTTGGTCGGAGGAGAAACTGCCGAAATGCCCGGTGTATACGGCCCTAAGCAGTGGGATCTTGCTGGATGCGCCATCGCCGTTAGGGAACCCAACTGGCCTCTTCTCCCTCAACAGGTAATTTTTTGAATCACAAAAACCCCAACGTTCCGTTTTAGGAGAAAATGAACCCCGGTGACGTCATAATTGGTCTCCACTCTAGTGGAGTTCACTCTAACGGCTTCTCCCTGGTCCGAAAGATTCTCGCCCTGAACAAAGTTTCCTACCACGACAAAACCCCTTGGGATCAGACCAAGACCTTCGGAGAAACTCTGCTAGCTCCCACCAGGCTCTACGTGCGTCAGGTACTTCCTCTCTTGAAGGAAGGTGTAGTCTCCGGATGCGCTCACATTACTGGAGGAGGCATAAAGGAAAACGCCACTAGGGTTCTTAGCACTAAGGGTAACCTCGCCATGGAGGTGGATGCGGCTGCTTGGAAGAAACTGCCTCTGTTTGACTGGTTGGCAGCTATGGGACCTGTGGAGGATGTGGAGATGCTTACGGCATTCAACTGGTAAGTATTAAAAAATTAACTGCTAATTATCAACAGAAGGGACATTATTTTATACCTAAAATTAACACTATAGATGTAGCCAAATTGGAATCATGCCAATGAAATTAGAATGTTCAAGTGATGCTCTGTTGGTATGGGAAATTCGCAGTCTAATCATTGTCGACAGAGCATGCTTTGCATGTTTTTGCAATTAGCATAAGATTTCGGTTTGGCGACATCAATATTGCATCTATATTTGAAGGTGTTTCTTTAAATTAGCAAAATTCTGTGGTAATGCGCAAGCATTAACCGCAATAAATTATTAAATTTCGTAATTCCAAATTGTCTACATAACCGTTAATACTCGATAATTTTAAAGTTGAAGTCTAATTTCCACATTTTCAGTGGCATCGGAATGATCCTTGTTGTGAATCCCGCCGACCAGGAACAAGTGATGTCAAAGCTGAGGGCCTCTGGTGAAAGCCCTGTGGTCATTGGTAAACTGATTCCCCGCCCGTCTGACGAGCTCATCCACTTCAAAAATTTGGAGTCTGCATTCCACCGCCAACTTTATGCCCTGGAGAGGAAACATCGCCGAGTAAAGGTAAGATTTCTATACTGACTTATTCTCAACGTGTAAGTTTAAGGTTGGAGTCCTTATCTCAGGCACCGGTAGCAACATGGTCAAGATTGTGCAAAAAGCTCAGAGAGCTGACAGCAACTTCGAAGTTGTGCTTGTGGTTTCGAACAAACCTGGAGTGAAGGGACTTGAAGTGGCGGAGCAGATGGGTATTAAGACAACTGTGGTGCCTCACACTAAAATCAGAGAAGAGGTTTGTGTGAATCTTGAATGTGTAAAATTGTCGCATTTTCAGGGTGACGCTAAACTGTCTGCAACCCTCAAAGCAGCTGGTGTTGAGCTTGTCTGTCTTGCTGGCTACATGCGCTTGCTTACGGCTACTTTTGTCAAAGACTGGCCTCAGAAGATCATCAACGTCCACCCTTCATTGCTGCCGTCTTTCAAGGGCGCTCATGCTGTTACTGATGCAATTAGCTTTGGTGCTAAGGTTACCGGGTGTTCCGTTCACTTTGTCGATGTGAGTTTAGTTTCAAAAATTCATATAATTTCATAAAAGCCAAGTTACTTAAAGTAGGTTTTCCAGGAAGAAATGGACCACGGAAAGATCATTGCTCAAGCCCCCGTTATAATTGAGGACGATGACACGGAAGCCACACTTCACACTAAGATCCAGAAAGAAGAGCACAGATTATTCCCTGAAGCTGTGGAGAAGGTTGCTTCAAAGTTGTTGAATTAATTGTTGTACATAATAAAGCTTTACCTTATTTTTTAGTTGGTAAATATAATAGAACCAGGAGGGTACGCGCGCCAACGTCGCGCACTCTCCTGGGTCGCGGCCTTTGGCCGCCCAGTTAGGCGGCCTGCGGCCGCAAACATCCATGGCCTACGGCCACTCATTACTCGGCTTTTGTGAAATTGGCGTGAAGCACGTTATACTCGGCCCGGCCGATCTCACCCTCTCCTTCTGAGGAAATAAACGCGTGGTTTTACGATGATAGACCATACACACACAGAGAGAAACCATAGCGTTTTATTATAAGGGATGTTAAATACAAAAAATAAATATATTCCAAGCATTTGAAGATACAAAACTTACGTTTTAAAAAATTGAAATGCATGGTTTGAAATTTGGAAGAATGGAAACAAGCCATGAGTGTTCGATAAGTGTTTGACTCATCCTAATTGTGTTGTCTATGTCCACCCGGTTCAATCTTTATGTGTTCGTTCCTCTTTGACAAAAACATTGTCCAATCAAAGACAAGAGTGAAACAATGGCCGTGACTCAGCTGCCCTCTAGCGTTCTCTCTTCGGCAAACAGGTTCAGCGACCCAGGTCGACCCCGCACTTGACACATTGCCACATGCTGCCTGTCACAGCGCTTATTCTATGTCTGGGCGGTATTTCTGCACAACCACCTTTCGGTGATCTATTTTTAGTGTCACAACATACATCTTAGATTTTCAAGGCCCTCCTTTTGGACCACCTCCATGGAGACGTGGGCCATGGGGTGGAGGTCCATTTGGTCTCCGCCCGTTTGGCCCTCCTCCTCCTTGGCGCCGACCCCCGTGGGCTAGACGTCCTTTTGGACCTCCACCTCCAGGAGTGAGTTTTGATTTATATTTAAATTTTTGACGTGTTTATTGTTCATTGGAGCTGATGACCTTGGCGATTTGGACGACGAGGTCAGATCCGCTGCAAATTCGCCCAATGGTCGTAAAAATGTGTTTGATTAGGCGTTTTGAAACCGATTACAGTTTGGCGCTTTATCATTCACAAAGTCTAAATCATTAAAAATCGCTTACCATTTTCAACGTGGTTATATTTTTTATGAGTGATG